>JBCFYV010011164.1:17274488-17650999 GCA_039000515.1 Timema cristinae | reverse complement strand
TGGCACAAATTCAAAATTCCCGCTTGAACATCTCGAAGGTCGACGTGTAATGATAAAAACAACCAGAACAATTACTTTAGGGATTAGGATCACCCATTACTGCCAAAGAGAGCTTAGAAATAAACTGTATTTAGAGAGGTTGATACCCAGACCTTTGTCCAAACGACCTGGGTCCCGCACCAGATCCCTGATGGGCGTGGCCTACAGCTATTTAATTGTTGATCGTTACGTTCGCGAATTATGGGATTCATATAATACCTTTTCCTGAATCAGGTAGTGTTAAGGTAAGGTATAATTTGAGAGAAAATTACCCACGTTTGCGTGGAAACCCAAGAATACTTGAAAATTTCCCTTTCTAGTTAAATGATACTTTAAATTAGACTTTCCGGGAATAAAATCGAATAACTAAGGACCAAGGAAAAATTTAGTGATACAGGATAAAAATTACTATCTAATAATGTTTCATTCAACCATCCTTTTTCCAAAATACTCACTTTTTCTGTAATCACACTAAATAGTTTTATAAATATTATAAATTGATTATGATAATATTTATTCCCTTATTTCTAGTGTTATGTCTAGGTGTTTTTGTATTAATGTTTTTTTTTAAATTCCATTGTTGATTAAATATTTGTAATCATATTTGAGGTATCTGTACCAGGCTGAAATATATTATATTATATTTTGTCTGATTCTTTATCAATTAACTTTGCACAGGCTAAAATCATTTTTTTATTTGTCTTAATTGTGAGAACCCCCCCTTTTTTTGTAAGCACCAAGAGTCATTAAAGCACTTTCAATCAAGACTTGAACGCCACTTACTTAAATCGAAATCTTCACTTTGTTGGTTGGGATGGCTTTCCACGCCGGTTAGCACCATAAAAGACGCCACGAAGACGCTGACGACGCTCAACACCATTGTCCCACAAACTATTTGAAACTATACAATTCAATCTCAGACACGGTTTCCACTGACCCTATCTTTCACAGAGAGTAACAATCACTGACTATTGCTAGCAAGAGACCTTTGTTGTGTTTGCGCGCCAACTCCTCCTTCCTTCTCCATGCGCATGCGCAGTGCATAGTTTAGAACGTGGCGCGACTAGCCTTCGAACAAACCTAACCTGAAAACTCGTATGAGTCACCGTTCTGTGATTCGTCCCATACACCGCCAATTAAACGCGATCGTTTATTTTATTTATTCTTTCTACTGAAAAATCAACGACAAACATAAATAATCGCAAACTGCCTTAATGCCAATGTATCTGATTAATAAGTTCCCCGTTATCTGTCATTTTTCTTAGGTGACATGTTTGTAAAAATTATCGATCGCAATCTTTTGAAGACGTGGGAGACGGGGGTGAAGGTTGAACAGAAAAAAAAGGATGATGTAAACGGTGTGTTAAAACGAGCAACGCTAACTATAACTCTCTAATAATATCGTACTATTGTTTAATATTTTAAAACTTATTCATGTAGAAAAACCGACAATGATTTAACGCAGGGTTTTTTTACCATTGCAGACGCCCAATTGATTGCCCAATACGTCCGTATACATCCTTCTCCAGACTGTCGAAATCATCATCATCGTCGTCACAGTCGTATTAGGTTCCAATGTGACTTCGATTATCTTGGTTTTACTCCCCATATGGGTAGCTTGGAACAGAACAACTGAAAGAATATCATAACGATATTATATTTATTTATAGAAAAATGGCAAATCACAAACACACAAGTTATATCTAGATTTTCATAGAAAGCCCGTTATATAACAGCTATAAAAGCTATTAGATCTATTTTCACGTGTTCATACGTCAATCCATTTGATCTGTAGATGTCACTTCTGAAAGGTATTATCAACTATATAATATTAATTATAATAATAATAATAAAATACGTTTGGTATTTTCTAAATCGGCTTCTTTTGAAAATCGGGGTATTGTGATTGTACTATTCAGAAATTGGGTCCCATACACCTTATTTGGTTCCCATCCCCCCGGCTAGAACCCCTGAATTCCAAAGGTACATTTCTACGCCGCAAAGGACCGCCCAAGATGGGCAGACCGAGGTTAGATCCCGGTTGGGTGTACGAAGGGTTGTTTTTCCTAGACAATTTCCCACTATCTCTCCACGCAGATGCAGGTACACTTCCTCTAAATTCAACCTTCCTAATCCTTAACTCATTAGTGTAGTTAGTACATAAGCGTTTAACCTTAACGGATGGTAAGACGTGATGCTAAAAACATTGATAACCTTTTAATATATTATTAATAATATTGTTATTTGTATTAATGATATATATCAGAAGTGACAGCTGAAGACCACATCACTTGACGTATGAATACATGGAAGTACAGCTAGTAATTTTTTTAAACTTATAGATAAAGCCCTTTTCAAGAAAATTGGACTATAAAGCTAAACATCAATGCCTAAAATTGGCCCAACTAAAATATTATCTTTAATAATAAAAATATTAATGGCTACCTATTATAAAAGTTGAAGGTGGTAAAAATAGCGATTATTATAATTGGGTGAATTCCCAGTTTGATAGTTCGTACAGATAAAACAAAGCTGATCTTTATCTAGTTCTAAAGTTAGCAACACTTTGGAAATATTTTAGGTTGAGATATAAATATGGACGGTAACTGCGAAGCAACATTATCAACTATTAAAACTTTTGAAACTAATGGGTTTTGTAATCTAGAAAGACAATAAAAACATTAAAAATTGAAGTAGGCTTACTAATGGTACTTGTACATAAAATAGCGGATATCTAGTAGAATTAAAATATGCTAACAATTAGTAGAAACTAATATTAGCTATCCTATGTTATGTATTTTAGGGACCAAGGGAGGTTCGTGGATGAAAAGGGGTCATTTTTTAAGTCCTGCTGAAACTATCCCTGATAAAACCCACTCAAAAATACCGGTGTACTTAGCAATGTAAATAAAATAATAAAGTATTAACTACACCATTTGTGATTAAGGTATAAAATATACATGCATATTCCTTGGCAACCATGTGAACATTATTCTTTAGAGGCTTTGCAGAGGAGAACATTCCCTCCACAAAAACTATACAAGTGAAATAGGTCATTAGAGATGGAGATCTCTATTTGAAGAGTAATGGGAGAGAGAATTTCGAAATTAAATCGATCGAGGTGTTGTTAGCTTGTAAAACGCAATGCGAGTGACTATGCCGTGGTGTTGTTAGTTTGTAAAACGCAGTGTGGGCGACTCTGCCGAGGTGTTGTTAGTTTGTAAAACGCAATGCGAGTGACTATGCCGAAGTGTTGTTAGCTTGTAAAACGCAATGCGAGTGACATGCCGTGGTGTTGTTAGCTTGTAAAACGAATGTGAGCGACTCTGCGAGGTGTTGTTAGTTTGTAAAACGCAATGCGAGTGACTATGCCGAGGTGTTGTTAGCTTGTAAAACGCAATGCGAGTGACTATGCCGAAGTGTTGTTAGCTTGTAAAACGCAATGCGAGTGACTATGCCGAGGTGTTGTTAGTTTGTAAAACGCAATGCGAGTGACTATGCCGAAGTGTTGTTAGCTTGTAAAACGCAATGCGAGTGACTATGCCGTGGTGTTGTTAGCTTGTAAAACGCAATGCGAGTGACTATGCCGAAGTGTTGTTAGCTTGTAAAACGCAATGCAAGTGACTATGCCGAGGTGTTGTTAGTTTGTAAAACGCAATGCGAGTGACTATGCCGAGGTGTTGTTAGTTTGTAAAACGCAATGCGAGTGACTATGCCGAAGTGTTGTTAGCTTGTAAAACGCAATGCGAGTGACTATGCCGAGGTGTTGTTAGTTTGTAAAACGCAATGCGAGTGACTATGCCGTGGTGTTGTTAGTTTGTAAAACGCAGTGTGAGCGACTTTGCCGAGGTGTTGTTAGTTTGTAAAACTCAATGCGAGCGACTCTGCCGAGGTTGAAGGATGCGTTCGCCTCCGCAACACGTTTAGTTCATATTTGTTTTTGTCCAACGGATACGTAAATTATATAACTGACGAAGCACAACACAATCTCTGGATTTTTTCCCCATTAAACATAAATATATTTAAGGCGTTCAGTTTCCTTCAATAATCCGAAACCTTAGCTAAGTTGATAGCGTGTCTGTCTGTCTACTGAGCTAAGAGTTCAAGGTTCGATTCTCAGCCTGAATCAAAAATGTATTATTGGTGAAATGTGGATTTACCCTTTTACAGTGTTGAATTAACGGGCGGGGACTGGATGTTGTTCCTGTCCTAGTCTTAAACTTGATTATAAGGCATATTAAACTATGACAGGCCTAGCCAGCCGGTAGAAGAAAATATATGGCTTGAATAAAAAACTGGCCCAGGTCACAGGCTGGAAACAGCAATGGTTGTAAAAAGTTCCGTTTAACAAATAATCCGATGTGTTCTGGTAGGAGGATTGTGTTAAGTCGCAAATATATTAGAATGTTCGTTGTAGCTAACTCTCTTAACAACTTTGTGTCAGGAAGGCTCTGTGATCTCACAACTGACACATTTCGACTGAAACGTTCTTGAAATTGGTATCATTCCACCATTTCACGATTTTTTTAATTGTGAAATTTAAAATTCTAAGGTTTTAAGTATTTTTCCGTAAGGTCCGTACATATTGGATCATTCTTGACTTCCAAGGAGCATCGCTACGGACTTGTACGGATAACTCAACACATACAGCAAAAATAAATGAGCATCAATGTGTGAATCGGAATGAAAGCAACGAAGGAGACAGTTGCCATTTTATAATCGTATCATGTTTTCATTTATATAACTCTAACAGTAAGTCCAAGAAAACGACACTAAACAAAGACTATCGTTATTTGAACTTTTTAACGGCAGATACACAATAAAATGAATATAAAATATGTATTGCGTTCGTTGAAATTGTTTTATTTCATGAGTTTGAATGAACAAAGTAGTATACCTTCCCATTGACTCGCACACCATCACGTGATTCGTTATAGATGCAGGTGTGTGTTTATAATATTGGCATGAAATAAGGACTCTAAGGTTAAAGAACTAAGGACTATATTGACAACGCCTTATCCTGAAAGTTGGCCAAATCTCCAGTATCTGATGTCTTGTACAAGTTAGTACCGATGGCGCTTTTTAGTGTCAGGTTCAAGGTATTAGAAACTTGATGTGCAGTTGTTTACTTGTTCACTGTACAAAAAGTCATAAGTAGACTTATTACTCCCAGACTGCGCAATCCAGTACCTATGTAGTCAACATGTACTGTACTGTCTATCTCAGTTCAGGGGCAGGAATGACAGTCTAAGAGTAATAAGTATATTCGTTTCTCCCTAATAAATCTGGTTCGTTCTTCATTTATTTTACCGTCTGCTCTATAATTATATGATACATTATTTATGTATCTAGTTAACACTAAAATGGTGGATTTGTTACACCTGGGACCGTAAATACGGTAAACACCCTACCACCTGTTGTTCACCCACACTAGTAGGACCGTGGACTAAGAGATTAGTCTCATCTAGTCCAATTTACCGGGGATCGAGAGATCAAGGTTCGTATCCCGGCTGGGTATACTTAGGTGTTTTCTCTCTCTGATATTTTGATGGTAGGTTGTAACAGAGTACGTCATATCTGAACCAGGAAAACATAACTCGTGGGAAGGTACACCTCTTGATAACTTGTTTTCCCGACCTTCACACAAAATTGTCTGAAACCGAAACACGTCTATCTCCTTCCACGTCCCACACTCTCGATACAAGTAGATTTACTTGCACGTCATTCCATCAGCAGCTGATTCAATACAGCGTCTCACGAGCATTTATTATTGTTTGTATTGTTCTAGAACAGGGATCCCCAATCTAATGTTCGCGTGTGCCATGGCGCGCCGAGCCTTTTGCGTCTGCCCGACACTTTTTGACCACAGCTGAAATGTTATTGACTTATAATTTTAATCTGTCACTTTTCCTACAAAAAAAAAAAAAAAAAACAAGTTTGTGCTTATCTCCAGGTATGCTGTTCTCAAGAAGTTGGTGATTGAAAGTCCCCTCTTTACAATTCCTCTTTTTTTTACCGGCTCATTTACTGAGTGTACTTTTACTCGGAACCACCTTAGTTTCAAGCCGAATGGTTTTGGTTTATCTTAATCTCAAAGACCTAGCCCCTTCCATCATTCTCTTCACACACATGCTAATAATTCCCATTTCCTTTGAAAATATCTTGACATGGGTCTACCCAGCTTTGTTGCCTGAATAGACACAGTATAAAATATATTTTAAAAATTTAACCAAGCACTAAAATAGTGGTGAGTAGTTAAATAGTTCCTTGTGTCTTTATTTTGGTCTTGTTAAAACTGTAAATAAAGCAGTATTTTCTTTAATTTATTTTTTGTCAACTTGGAGGGGGTTGAACCCCCCTCCCCCTTTCACCCATGGCTACAGCCTTGATTATTACCCACAATCCCATGAAACGTCACAATCGCTGTTGGAAACTTAAAATGGCAGTTGACCGGTCGTGTGTATAGCGTTGAGGTTGACCTCTGAGCCTGAAGGGAGCTAGTAAATTTGCCTTAAAAAAAGTGATTGGTGCCCGCCGCACTACCGTTAGTTTTGAATGTGCTCTAAGGTACAAAAAGGTTGGGGACCTCTGCTTTAGAATATTATACAGAACGAATTTAATACAGTACAGTTCAATTATCATAGAAGGAACCTTATCTGACAAAACAGTTATTAAACTGATCTACTTTCATGTGTTCATACTGAAACGCATGCGATTTGCAGCTGTCCCTTTTGATAATAATAATAATAATAATAATAATAATAATGTGAAATGTTATCATTACTAACAGCAATATATATATATATATTTTTTTAAAGTTTCCGGCTACCAAAATCTAATACAGGCGGTGCCCTTAAACGGACACAGAAATATTTTCTATAACCCGAAGATACATATATAGACTTGTAAATGTGCTTAAAAAGATGAAATTCCATTCTGTGAAAAAAAATCTAAGTATTTTTGCTGATTATTAAAAACTGAATGGCTGAGAAAAAAAGGTAAAATAATGTGTTATTTTCCTCGTCACCTGCTTGTTCTCCTACTATGTCCAGTAACATTAGTTTCTGGTTTCCATGAGTTCCTTCTTGTCTGTAAAAGATGAGCATGGACCACTTGGAGTTGTAAAATTACAACCGCGCTCAGAGATGCGCACAAACCTGCGCGCGGAACTATATTAATGATGACGTGAGGGGTTTCTTGTAAACCCGTGGGACCTGTTTCTCTTCCCTCAGGGGGCAGAGTGACGCAATATCACGAGTCATGGAGACACACCTTTACTGTTGGGCCAATCACGAGCAAGGTCGCACAAACGAGAGAGAAAACAAAAAACAACTTTGTTGTAAACAGTTTTAGTCAAGACGACCTTTTGTCTTCAGTGGGTTGTTGCCAGGGCAAGCGATGCATGATGGACTGTACTAGTAAAACGTTTCCTCCTCTCATTATTAGTTTGGACCAACCACATACACAATAATATATTTAACGAGGTATATTTATTGGGTTTAGGACAAGTTAGAGAGTACACTCCAATTTTTATAGGAAGAGCCTTTTAGAAAATACAAACATATTTTGCTGTGGTCAAAATTGATAACATTTCACTATATTATTGTAACTATTTTATAAGTATTGTTAAAACGACTTAAAGTATGAATTCTTACAAAAATGGGAGTGTACAGTCATGACAACAACCCACGAGCTAAGTAAATGACTAGGTGGGGCGGGCGGCCATTTATAGACAAGATATTCCTCCGGAGTCAAAAGTGTTCACAACGCTCGGTTTGTTGGGCCGCACGAACCAAGCAAACTAGGTTATAATAGAGTTCTAGGCGTACAGTGTACACGTCCGCTAGTGCGGTAGGGATGAAGAAGATAGAATTTAAAGGATATGTTCTAGCATTTTGGTGTGAAACTATTTAGGAAAAAATATATCTTTGAAATACATGGTGGAAGTTGTAATAAGGAAGCAGTTTAAACTATGATTGTAGAATTAAATATGAAATATTATTTGTGATAAAGATATTGAGAAATAAATTTTAAGAATTGTAAACACTTTTATTAAATATATCTGTAAAGATTAGTTAGAGTGGATGATTGTTGAATATACATATGTGATTAGATATACAATATAATTAAAAAACACATTAAAAATGTGAGTCAGGTCACACTAACAATAACAAGTAAAATTATAAACAATAAAATTAAATTAACATATAGACCGAATATCAATGACTAGAAGAACAATACTTCGTTGTCATATATTATAGGAGTAATAATAAAAAATAGTTAAACTGTAAAGTTGACAAAATGTTGGATAAATGAAAGTTATTGAATTCTATTTATTATCTGAATTCAATAACTTTCATTTATCCAACATTTTGTCAACTTTACAGTTTAACTATTTTTTATTATTACTCCTATAATATATGACAACGAAGTATTGTTCTTCTAGTTATTGATATTCGGTCTATATGTTAATTTAATTTTATTGTTTATAATTTTACTTGTTATTGTTAATGTGACCTGACTCACATTTTTAATGTGTTTTTTAATTATATTTTGTATCTAATCACATATGTATATTCAACAATCATCCACTCTTAACTAATCTTTACAGATATATTTAATAAAAGTGTTTACAAATCTTAAAATTTATTTCTCAATATCTTTATCACAAATAATATTTCATATTGAATTCTACAATCATAGTAAAAAATATACCAATAAACCAGGCTGGCGTTCGAACCTCGACCTATTCATTACTGGATTTCCAGACAAAACGAGACTGATGCCTTTATCTCCATGCACACGGTCATCTAAAAACAAATCTGAAATTGAATAGACTGCAAATCAATATTTAATTGTATCTATAGCTCTCTGTAGATATCCAAAGGCATGTGTATGCAGCTGTTTGTGGATATCCAGAGTCCTGTGTCTCTAGCTATCTGTGGATATAAAAAGTTCTATGTCTCTAGTTATCTGTGGATATCCAAAGTTTTGTGTTTCCGGCTATTTATACAAAGTTCTGTATATCCAGCTATCTGTGGATATACAAAGTCCTGTGTCTCCAGCTATTTGTGGATATCCAAAGTCCTGTATCTCTCGCTATTTATGGATATCCAAAGTCCTGTGCCTCCAGCTATTTGTGGATATCCAAAGTTCTGTATCTCTCGCTATTTATGGATATCCAAAGTCCTGTGTCTCCAGCTATTTGTGGATATCCAAAGTCCTGCGTCTCTCGCTATTGGTGGATATCTAAAGTCCTGTGTCTCCAGCTATTTGTGGATATCCAAAGTCATGTGTCTCTCGCTATTTGTGGATATCTAAAGCCCTGTGTCCAGCTATTTGTGAATATCCAAAGTCCTGTGTCTCTCACTATTTGTGCATATCCAAGGTTCTGTATCTCTCGCTATTTATGGATATCCAAAGTCATGTGTCTCTAGCTATCTGTGGATATCCAAAGTCATGTGTCTCTAGCTATCTGTGGATATCCAAAGTCCCGTGTCTCTCACTATTTGTGGATACACAAAGTCCTGTGTCTCCAGCTATTTGTGGATATCCAAAGTTTTGTGTTTCCAGCTATTTGTACAAAGTTCTGTATATCCAGCTATCGGTGGATATACAAAGTCCTGTGTCTCTAGCTATTTGTGCATATCCAAAGCACTGAATATCCAGCTATTTGTGAATATCCAAAGTACTATGTCTCCAGCTATTTGTGAATATCCAAAGTCCCGTGTCTCTCACTATTTGTGGATAGACAAAGTCCTGTGTCTCCAGCTATTTGTGGATATCCAAAGTTTTGTGTTTCCAGCTATTTGTACAAAGTTCTGTATATCCGGCTATCGGTGGATATACAAAGTCCTGTGTCTCTAGCTATTTGTGAATATCCAAAGTCCTGTGTCTCCAGCTATTTGTGGATATCCAAAGTCCTGTGTCTCCAGCTATATATGGATATCCAAAGTTATGTGTCTCCAGCTATTTGTG
Organism: Timema cristinae; assembly: GCA_039000515.1. NCBI lineage: Eukaryota > Metazoa > Arthropoda > Insecta > Phasmatodea > Timematidae > Timema > Timema cristinae. The sequence continues at coordinate 17,640,982 of JBCFYV010011164.1, read as the reverse complement.
GATATTCAAAATCCTGTATCTCTAGTAGCTATTCATCTTGTGAATGTGGGGAATGCCAGGCCTCCACCGTGGTTCGGATTCCACGTTAAACTGTAGGTCCTTCATTTCATCTCACAATCACCCTTCCATTACACATTAGCGTAAGTGCGTATAACCCGAATGGGTAGTAAGACGTGGTGCTAATAATAATAATAATAATAATAATAATAATAATAATAATAATAATAATAATAATAATAATAATAATCTAGTAGCTATTTATGGATATCCAAAGTACTGTGTCTCCAGCTATTTGTGGATATCCGAATTCCTGTGTCTCTAACTATTTGTGAATACCCAAAGTCCTGTATCTCTAGCTATTTGTGGATATCCAAAGTCCTGTGTCTCCAGCTATTTGTGAATATCCAAACTCCTGTATCTCTAGCTATTTGTGGATATCCAAAGTCCTGTGTCTCCAGCTATTTGTGAATATCCAAAGTCCTGTGTCTCCAGCTATATATGGATATCCAAAGTTATGTGTCTCTAGCTATTTTTGGATATATAAAGTCCTGTATCTCCAGCTATTTATGGATATCAAAAGTCCTGTGTCTCCAGCTATTTATGGATATCCAAAGTCCTGTGTCTCTAGCTGTAACCCTCAAGATATATTTATTAAATTAACTAATATACTGATACATTTACCTTATCAATTCTCTAGGTCTTTTATCTGTAGGAGTGCTTAGGCGATACTCTTTACCCAAAGGGGCCTAATCTCAGAGCTCATCAGATGAAATAGCACACCAAACCACTGTTGCAAAAGGGACCCTTGAGCTATTAGCTAGTTTTTGTATCATAACACAACCTAAGTCTGTATTAGCATCGCGTCTTACTACCCGTTCGGGTTATACGCTTTAAGTACTAATTACGCTAATGGATTAGGAATTGGGAAGGTTGAATTAGAGGAAGTGAACCCGCATTTGCGTGGAGGGAGAGTGGAAAACCATTTAGGAAAAACCACCCCCAGTTCACCCGACCGAGATTCGAACCTCGATCTCCCCGTCCTCAGCAGTCCAGCTCTACACGACTAGCGCGTTAGCCAACTACGCCACAGAGGCGGGTACCTAAGCCTGTAGAATGTACCGTTACCTTAGGCTGGAAGAACCTTATCTTACAGATAAATAAGTCACTAGAACTAATCTGATATATTCATACGCCAAGTTATGGGAATTGCATCTGCCACTTTTGATAGACACATTATTATAATTATCAATAACTATAAAATAATAATAATATGGTAACATAATTTTAAAGTTGACCGTCTAAAATTGGGTGTGAACTAACTGGTGTGAAATGTCGCCAGTTTTTTTCTTTCTCGACAACTTGTTATTCAAGGACCCCGAGGAGATCACTAAGAATCTTAGTAGCTGGCCAGTCTTCTAAGAGTCGGTCTTCACCATGGTGGGAGGAAGTTAGGTGAAACCGCCCGGCCCTTAAAACTCGTCCGGTTCTGCGCATGACGTCAAGTTTGGGGGACTTGCTTTACTGCGAGCATTGCGCGCTATGGCACGTTCTCGAGTAATCTTTATTAGATTTCAACAATATACAGTAGCCCCATGACTTCTTTGGTGCTGACTGACAGCGCATAGCTGACAGCTTTGAAAAGTTACCAGACCAAATTATGTATCCCTACGCCGAAACATATGATCTGCAAAAACATGTGTTTACAGTTAAAATTTAAGTATATACCTAAATGTTGATTGTAGGAAGTCAGCTGTGAGCTGTCAGTCAGCACCAAAGAAGCCATGTGGCTACTGTACCTTGTCTAAATCACTACAGAATTATGTAGCGATCTCTTAGAATATTTATAGCAAGAATAATAGGGGTGTGAGATAATAAAATTACATATATTTTAACATCATTATGCAAAGTGAACGAACTTGTTGGATTCATCAAACAAGGATAATAAAAACAATAGATTCATATTTTACTACTCAAAATATTATGATGCACACGTTAAAGAACACGTCTTGTTTCAATAACTCCATCAATATTAACTTAAATTATGAATTTCAAACAAAATCCTTGACTTGAACGAATAAAGCACAAGAAAAAAGTATATTGTCACAACAGAAAACAATACAAAATATAATATGTAACCAAGAAAAGCAAAGAACATTCAAAATATTTTAAACCATTATTAAATAAACTTAGATTCCTTTTTCATTATAAACACCTATTTTAAAACTGCAATGTTAAGGCCAAATCTATTATCTCTTTTGATTTTTTAAAATCTATAATTGGAAATCACTATTTTTCCTTTCTCATATAAATATAAAATAATGCAATCGTGAAATTTTTCAACCTTGAAATTTTTATGAATCTTTGCGTTTAATATGCCCCAAACCCTCAAAAAATGAAGTCAACAATTATATATGTCCCTGGGTCTTGATTCTAAAATGTTTAATGCATTTTATTCAAACTTGAAATTGATATTTAATATTTCTATATGGCTATAGATCAGGATTTTTATTTAGACGCTAGCTCTTAAATTAAGAGCAATTTATTGAAAGTTGATTCGTTTAAATTTCAAATTTTTTTTACAAGTTGATTTAACAATTTAGTTAAAAATAGATATCTAATGAGTGTTTACCTGATGATAAACATTGTATACTTGTTTCTCGGGTAAAAAATCATTTATGAGCAGTTTACTAATGAGTAATGGTTAATTTATTCCAAATAGCTTTATCTTTCTACATTTTTGTGGAGAATAAAGTAAAATACGACATTGCAAAGACTTATGTAAATCTGCTTCTGCAAAATGATCAAAAAATATTGTGGCTGGATGGAAATGTTATAATTAGTTTAGAAGAAATAGTCTAATTTAATGAAAAAATAATTTTGTAAATATAAAAATTAAAAATAAATATGAAGGTGTAAGAATTTTAATTCTGTCAATTTATATTTTATTTAACTTTAATTTATTCTTAAGTGATTATTTATTTAAAACTTATTATTATCTTCGATGGACATTGCATTACGTCGTAGGAAACACCTAAGAATAATGGCCGCTTCATACAAGGAGGAATGAATTTGACTCCATGAGTGGGGGAGGGGAGAGGCGTAAAAAGAAGCGAGTTTTTTTTGTTTGTTTGTTGGCATTGTTGTGGAAGAAAAGGGAAGAGACGCGGAAGGTTTAAGAGAAACCAAAGAGGTTTTTTTTCTTGGTGTTTTCTTGTACTGATTTTAAGAAAGGATTGTGAGAACGGCAGTGCTTTATTAGTGACGATAGCATCACAATTATGCCAGTGAGGTATGGTACCATGTCCTGAGCCTACTTTAGTAGCTTCCAGAAAGGGACTGGGACTTGTGAGATTGTCAGATCTACTAGCATCTAACCTTTTCAACGCCGGATGAAAATAACATGAGGTGATATTAACCCCCAACATAAATTGTGATTCATCTTTTGTTGGATACTATAACTTCGACTAGACTGCATTCAACGATTAACATTTTATTGCTCAAAGTTCAAAGGTTAACAACATTAATTATAGTTTAATTCACTGACATAAAAATTTTCTTGTAGACATTTTTTTTTCCTTTCAACATTGATTCTAGAAAGAAACTTATTTGGTTATTTTGCCATAACGACTTCAACGAATACAATGTCCTTATTTTAGTATTAATTGTTTTTAATGTCCAACAATCACTCTCCTTGAAGAGATTGACGGTAAAGGTATATTTTTTCCAATATGACCCCAGAGGTCCGAGAGAGTCCCCGTGTTCAATTATTTTGTAATTATTAGGATTTTTTTTCTTTTAAATTTCTACCCTGAGATATTGTAGCAGAAAAGTAACTGTTATTTTTGAGAACCCAAATATTGTAATCCACCTTTTTTCCCTTTTATTCTTTGTCTGGGGCAAGTCCACAATTCATTTATTTCTTATCTCGTGTATTTTTTTAATTTGGTTGATGACCATTGGACTTGAAGTTAATAAAATAATAAATGCTTTATGTAATTAAATATATATCCTAATTCCCCACTTTCCCATGTAAATACCCATCCTCATTATCGTTAAAGTTTGTTATTAAAGATTTTAAAATAAAATAAAAATAGATATCTAATGAGTGTTTACCCTGATGATAAACATTGAATACTTTTCTTCTCCGGGTAAAAACATTTATGCGCAGTTTCTTAAATGAGTAATGATTAATTTATTCCAAAAAGCTTTATCTTTCTACATTTTTTGTGAGAATAAAGTAAAATACGACATTGCAAAGACTTCTGGAAATCTGCTTCTGAAAAATGATCAAAAAATATTGTGGCTGGATGGAAATGTATAATTAGTTTAGAAGAAAATAGTCTAACTTAATGAAGAAATAATTTTTGTAAATATAAAAAATTAAAAATAAATATGAAGGAAACATTACATTATTTTAAATATTTGACAAGCCTCTAAAAAATACATAAAAATTATAAAATTTTACCTTCTTATTTTTCCTCTATGTCCATCTGGGTTTATTTATACACAGTATTACACAAAATTAATATGGATAGAGAAAAGTAAAATTTAAAGGATATATACACTCATATTGATACGAAGAGAGAAGAAACCATTTATGAAAACCCACCCTATACACACTCAGCTGAGAATCGAATCTCGACCTTCCCCCCCTCAATAGCAAACAAGAAGTTTGATTGGCTTGATGATTAGGCTAAGACCATGTGATAACCTATTCCTGTCAAACTAAAAAAAAAATCACTTGGGTGTACATCAAATGACGGGAGTTTACAACTATTGCAATGTCTAAAAATTTAAAATAATGCAAACTAATGGCAAATTGTAAACAACGGCAGAGAAACAATGAAAAATAAATACACTCGAATTAAAACCCACCCAAGGAAAAATTCCCTAATTAATAAAATACAAGCTACAGTATGCTAAACTTAAATACTCAATTTGCAGTTTTATCGATATGTTTTGTTCCTCTTTTTGTAAAATAAAGCATCAAAAGAATATCTATCCACCTCACATCGTCCGGGAACGTGTTACAGAGTCAACATTCTTATCTAGTTTGGTTTGGGCCCCGGGGACGAGGAATTTTGGGGGTTTTGAATACCAACCCCGGGCCTTAATTACTTTGTTGTTCCTGAATGGGCTTCCCAATTTTTCCCTTCCCCCCACTCCCCCAATTTCCCCCCAAATTATTAAGGGAAAAAATATAAAAAATGCCTTAACAGTTTAAAAAAAAAAAAAAAAAAAAACGGGGGGGTTAAATTATAATTTTTTTTATAAAAAAAACAGGGTCAAAAACCAATGCAAATAAAATAAGGGGGGGGGGGGAAAAAGGGCCCCCTTCAAAAAAAATATTTAAAAAAATTAATTAAAAATTAAAAAATTAAAAAATGTACCCCCCCCTTTCCCCCCCCCCAAAGTCAAATTTTCCCGGGGAATGGGGGCCCCCCCCCCCCCTTTTTTAAAAAACGGTTTTTTAAAAAAACTCCCCCCCCCCTTTTTTCCCAAAAACCCCAAAACGGGTACAAAATTTCCCCCAAAAATTCAACCCCTTTAAAATTAAAATTAACCCCCCCCTTTTTAAAAACCCTTCGGGGGAACGCACTTTTTTTTTAATGTTTTTAATTTAGGGGGGGTTTGTGGGGGTTTTAAAATTTTGGGGGGGCCTACAGTTTTAACGTGAATCCGAACCACGGGGGCGGCCTTGGGGTTCAACCCTCTTCCCCCCTTTTCAAAAATTTTCCGGGGGTTAAAAAGCCAAAAAAGTTCAAGATAAAAAAACAAGGGGGCAAAACCCAAAAATTTATTTAAAAAAAAAACCCCTTTTTTCATATTTTTTTGGAAAATTGATTGGGATTTTTAAGGGGGTTTAATTTAAAACTTGAAGAAACCCCTATGCAGCTTTTAAATTATTTTTATTAAAATTAAAAAAATGAAATAATTTTAATTAAAAATGCCCCTTTACAAAAATTTTTTTAAAAAAATCAAACGTTTGCAAAAAAATTTTAAAAGTTATATAAATCAAAAGAAAATTGCTTACAAATTTTTTTAAATTTTTGGGCCCCTTCCCCCCTTAAAAAACTAATTTTAAATATTTTTCCCCTTTCTTTTTATTTTAAGGTTTAAAACCTTTTGGAAAAAAAAAGAATATTTAATAATTTTTTCCCTTTCTGCCAAAAATTTTTTTTAAAAAAAATTTTAAAAACACAAATTTGTGAAATAATTTTTAAAATTTTTTTTTCCCCCCAAGGGGTTTTTCCCCCTTTCCCCAATCTCCGAAACCCCTCCCTCAAAGGGTTTTCTCCCCGGGAAAAAAAGTGGGGGGAAACAAGCCCCCCGGTTTTTTCCCCCTTCCTTTCTTCTTTACCCAACCCCAAAAAAATCTTTTTTCACTCCCCCCCTGCGATTTTGGACTTCAATGGAAAAAATTTTACCAAAAGGCACAATAGAGTGGGTTTTCCCCCTTTTGTTCAGGGACAAAACCAAAAAAACCCCGGGGTGAAACAAACAAAAAAAAAGGGTATCTTTTTTTAATTTTCCGAAAAACAAGGGTTTTCCCCTTTTGGGGGATTTTTTCGATATTTTTTTTTCGATCCCGGGGAAACAGGGGGCCGAAAATTTAAAGGGTTTTTTTTTTTACACAAAATTTAATTTTAGCCACGTGCAAAAGTTACAATACGAAAATTTTTTTTTCTTGGGGCCTGAAAATTAAAAAAAAAAAAAAAAAAAAACCCCCCCCTTTTCCCAATCAAGGGGGGTCGAAAACCCTTTTTTTAAAAAATTTCTTTAAAAAATTTTTAAAAAAGTGGTTTTTTTAAATACGGTGAAAGAAAAAACCGGGCGTAGAGGGGGCCAAAATTCCCCCCAAAAAAATTTTTTTCTCTTCCCAAACCCATTTTTTAGAAAAATTTTAACCCCCCCTTTGGAAAAATTTTTTTACCCCCCGCTAATTTTGAATATGTGGCTTTTTAAACCATCTTTTTTAAAACAGAAAAAAAAAAAAAAAAACAACAACCAAGAAAAAAGTTATGTAAAATTAGTTTTTAAAATTGCCTGTCAAAAAAGTTTTTTTTTTTTCCGAAAAACCAACCAAAAGGTTTTGTGGGGAGGCTGGAAATAGAGCCCCCGTCAAAAATTGGGGGTTTTGAGCTGTGTCGGGGGGGGAATATAGAGTCCTTTTCCCGGGCTTGGGGAAAGACTGTAAAAAGGACATATAAGCCCCCGGGGGGCAGGGCTGGAAAAAAGAGCTGTTCAGGAAAAATATAAACCGTGTCCCCGGGGTGGGGGTTTGAGCTGTATCAAAGGAAAAAATAAGACCTTTTTAAGGGGGGGAAAAAAGAGCTGTAAAAAGGGGAAGGAAAATTTAGGGGGCCCGGGCAGGCTGGATAAAAGTCGGGGCCAGGGCCCCGGGAAAAAGAGCTTTATCAGGACGATATAGACCGTGGCCCGGGCTTGGGGAAAAAAGGGGGTTTTTTATGACGTTTAGAGGGGCCTGAAAGGGGGGGATATAGAGTGTATTTTGGGGTGGGGGAAAAAGGCCGTTGGGGAAAGGGCCTTGGGGAAAGAGCCCCTATCAGGACATATAGAGCCAAGTAAGGGGTTGGGGATAGAAAATGGGGTCAGGGGTGGGTTTTAAAAAGCCATGTCCGGGGGGGGGGTAAAGCGTAAAACCGGGGGGATATAGAGCCCCGTCGGGGGGGTTTTGGTATAGAAACCAAACCAAAACCTTTTTTTTTTTTTTTTTTTGGGGCCCCCAAAAAACCAACCCCTTTTTTTCATAAAGGGTTTCGGGGTTGGGGGAAAATTTTTTTAAAATTTTTTTCATTTTCCAAAAATTCCCCCCTTTTTTAAGTTTTTTTAAATTTTTAAAAAAAACCTTTGTTAAACCCCCTTTTTTTAAAATTTAAAAAGGGGAAATTTGGGGGGGGAAAAAAAAAAAATTTTAAATTTTTTTTTTTTAAAAATTTTTTTTTTTTAAAAAACCAAAAAAATTTGGGAATTTTTTCCCTTTAAAATTTTTTTTAAAAAAGTTTTTAAAATTTTTTAAAAAATTTTAAAAATTTTTAAATTTTCATTTAAAAAATTGAAAAAAAAAATTTTTTTTTGGTAAATTTTGGGGGAAAAAAAATTTTTCCCCAAAAAATTTTAAAAAATTTTTTGATTTTTGATACCCCAAAGTGCCCCCAAACAAACCACAAAAATTTTTTGTGCCAAGCCAACAAGGGGAAAAAACGATTTTTTTAAAATTTTCTTTTTGTTCCCCCCAAAAAAAAAAAATTTTATTTTTTCCCAAAAAAGATTTGTTATATTTTTTTTTTCTTTTTAAAAAAAAAAAGTTTTCAACTAAAGTAAAAAAGGGGGAAGGGGGGTTTGGAAAAAAAATTTTAAAAAAATAAAAAAAATTGGTTTTTTTTAAAAAAAAATAAAAAATAAATTTTTTTTTTTTTTTTTTTAAAATTTTTAACCCATTTTTTTTTAAAATTTTTTTTGGGGCCCCCCAGGGGGGGTTTTTTGATGGGGAAAAAAAAAAATTTTTTTTAAAAAAAAAAAAAAAGTTTTTTATTAAATTTTTCCCAAACAAAAAAAAACCCCCGACTTTTTTATTCAACAAGGTTTTTTTTTACAGAAAAAAATATTTTTGGGTTTTTTTTGGGAAAAAAAAATTTTTTTGGGATAAAAAAAAAAACCCCCCAAAAAACTTTTCCTTAAAAAACCCCCCAAATTTTCCCCTTTTTAAAATTTTCCTTTAAATTTAACCAAAAATTTTCCATTGTTGGGGGAAACTTGGAATTAAAAAACCCCGGGGCCCCAAAAATTTTTGGGGGGAAAGGGGGGAAAAAAAAAAAAACTATCCTTTTTTGGAAAAACCCCCCCCCCCGATTTCAAACTCCCCAACCCCCCCGTCCAAAAAAAAAAAGAAAGTGTATTGCGGGTTTTTTTTAAAAAACCCTTTCCCAAAAAAAACCCCGGTGACCATCCCCCTTAAAATTTTGCCCCTTAAAAGGGGGTTTTTAAAAAAAAATGAAAAAATCCCCCAAAAAAACCCCCGTTGCGTCTTTAAGGGGCCCAAATTTTAAAATTTAAAAAAACTTTTTGGGGTTTTTTTGCTTATCTTTTGAATTTTTTTTTGTAGTGTTTTCAGGAAGTGACACATTCCAAATTTTAAAATTTTTAAACACACAATTTCCCCCAAAAAAAAAACAAACCCCTTTTTAAAAAAAAGAACTAATTATAAAAATTTGTTTCTAGAAAATGGGGGGGTTTTAATTTAAAAGGGGTTTAAAAAACAAAAAACCCCCCCTTCAAATCCATTTTTAAAACAAATATAAAAGACAAAAAAAACCCCCCCAAAATTTTTGTTTTTTTTCCAAAACAAATTTTTTTCCCCCAGAGATTGTCAATTTTAAATTTACCCCTTTTTAACCCGAAATTTAAAAAAAAAAAGTATGTTTCTTTTAAAAATTTTATTTATTATAAAACGATTTATCAACAAATTTTTATGAGAAACTTTTTTAAATTTCTTTTTTTAAAAAAATTTTTGTTTTTTTTTTCCGAAATTTTTTAAATTTTTTTTAAAAAAATTTTGGGAAAAAAACCCCCCCGGAGGGAAGGGGGTAAATGGGAATTAAAAAGGGAAAATTGGGGGGATTGCTTTTTTTTTTCCAAAAAGGGCCCCGGGGGGGGGGTTTTTTTTTGGGGGAAAAACCCCCCCAAATTTTTTTTTGGGGGGTTTTTTCAACAAAAAACCAAAAAAGGGAAAATTTCCCAAAAACCCCCAAACCAAAAAAACCCCAAAAAAAATTTAAAAAATTAAAATAAAAACACGTTTTAAAAAAAAATTTTTAAAAAAAAAAGGGGGGGGTTGAATGCATTTAAAACAAGTTTTTTTTTTAAATTAATTAAAAAACTAAAAAAATTTTTAAAAAAAATTTTTTAATGAAAAAGGGGGTTTCCCCAAATTTTGGGTTTTTCCCCGGTTTCATCCCCCCTTTTTTAAAAAAATTTTTTTTCTGGATTTTTTTTTTGGGGGGGGGGGGGGGAGGGGGAACCTCCCCCAAAAAAAAAACCCCTATTTTGCCCCAAAAACCCCTTTTTAACCCCCCTTTTTTAAATTTCACCCCAAAATTTTCCAAAAAAAAAAATCCTTAAAATATTTATCATAAATATTGAGTGGTTTTATTTGCATAAACCAACTCAAAACTTTTACATGAAATTGACTAATATGACTAAATGTCCCAAATGAGTAGTTAAAATACAATATGGTAACTTTAATAATTAAATGTAGTTCTGAGGAGTATTAATATCTTTGTTGGGTTAGGGCATGTTGCTACAAGCTAGAACAGAGAGGTACAACGCCTCGACCAAGTGCTTATCACTCGTACTCCAAACATTAGTATCATATCCAGTTAAGTTGAGGTAGAGAACAAGGCAGGTTGCGTCACTCCCAGGACTGGGTCCGACCCACGGGTGTATGTATACATGTTTTGCAGAATGTTGTAGAAATGGTCACAAAGCCAGTGTTATTATGAAGCTTGGGAACAACTAACACATTTTGTAAGTGGTGCAATAAATAACACCAGTTTATTATGGTGATGAAACTGAGTAAATTAATTTAAAAAGCACCTAGAGATGGGTGATAAATCGTTGACAATACTTTTTTTTGTCACAACCACTTACAGTGACTCAATCACAGAAGTAGCAGTAATTGAAATATCGGTGTCGAGCAGGTGTAGAGCAGGTGTCAAACACTGGTCTATCTCCCGGCACTCAACAGCATAATAAAACTACATCAACATCAAGAGTCGATCTTTGAGTTTTATAAACTTGCAAATATGTGGGTCATTCCATGCTAAATCAACAAATTTTAATAAAAAATTTTGCCACACCATTTTTGATTTTGATGAAATTTGGTAGGAGATTTGCACCAATCTTTTAGACTTAAAAACAATTTTTGTTATATTAAAAAAAGTTACTCCTTGACATATAGGCTATTTTTTACATCACAAACAGGCAAAAAGTGTCATTTTAGGGTTATTTTCTAAAATCTGCATTTAGTTTATTTGAACTAGCAGGGATGACAGCTAGGGCTCATTTGATAGCTTAAAGAATGAACTTTTTTTTAGTTTAGGCGAAATTAGATTTTAGTTAAAGCTAAGCATAGTTTTTTAGGCCTCAATTTTCATTTTTTTAATGGATTTATTCAAATTTGGGCTTTAAAAATATAATGAAGGATTTATAGTAACAGGCCAATATTTTTTCCTGTTACACTTATGTATGAGTAGTATGTGCAGAAAAAAATTGAACTGTTACTGATAGTCCTTCAACCTAAAAAAATTGCTAGAATTTGGAAAATTTTCAAAAAATTGCTTTTTCGGAGTTCAAAAAAGTCATGTGGGACATGTGTTAAAAATTTGAAATTGCCAGGATAGAAAGCCCCTATAGTGTACTTTAAAACAAAAAATATTTCATCTTGTTACTTAAAGGGGTTCAGGTACCACAATCTTTTGAAGTAACAATAAAACAATGCTCAATCACTATTGAAAACTGGGCTAAGCAGGCATATACATATTTTTGCTGAAAATTACAGTAGGCCTATAATTTTTTGGCAAAATTCAAATTTGACAGAATTACTGAATTAAAAAAACACAATTCAATCTAAAAACAAAGCTTACCTTTCAAGGCACACTTAGTTTTTAAAGTTTATCCCGTTGCCATATTTTTTTCATTAAGAATAGTCAACAGGTGCTCATTCATCTGTAGTGTGATATTATAACCTCTTCCAGTAGCTGCCAAGAACCCCTCGCAGGGTGTGAGAATACACAGAATTTTATTTTTTTGGACCCATGTGTTGTAATCACTGGTTAATTTTTTGAAAGATGTGCCAGGACCATGAGGATGTAAAATGTGTATTCGATATTCTTCTTCAGTATCATGAACTTTTATTTCAAGAACCAACCACCAATCCTCATCATACACACACAACAGATGTAACCCTAAGCTTTGGCAGTAGGTCAGATTGTTGTTGATCCTGAACTTCCTTACTGACTGCAACAATTCTGAATTCTTCCGACAGGGATGTAATGCGGACGTGAAGAACACTTTGGCTAACAGGAATAAAACTATGATATGATCTAGTCTGTGGTACGGGAATGGCAAGTTGGTACCTACCTTGTCTGAAGTTGCAGTCCAACTTCTTCAATGTCTTGTCTTGAATTAAAGAAATAAAATTAATCGTTTTTGAATGTTAACCTTCGTTCCATCAGGTACTCTAACAGACACACAATCCTTTTTTCCTGGCATCATTCTACTATACTCATCATTTTCATAGAAATCTTGTATAGTTTTCATTGAAGCTTCATCAAGTTTATATTAGTCAGATTCTTCCCAATTTGCGGCAAAATCCCATTCTTTTTTACCAAACTTCTTGACTGGCGGACTAGGTATTGGCTGACATTAAACTCGCTCCGAACTTTAGCAACACTCCATTAGCTAGGAACTCAATTCAAAATGTTAATTTTTTTTTTTAGTAGAAGAAGTAATTTTCATTTTGTCTTTAAGTTTGTCAATTAATTGCTCATACTCATTATCTAGATTAGCATGTGTTTTATTTGAAAAACACTCATCGGTCAAAATGTTCAACTCAAATGTCTTGTTTAACTTTTCTGATACAGATTTAGCTATTTTTGTAACTTTCTTCTTTATCACTGAGGGTCTGGCTTAAACTGATAGCTTCTGCACCTTGACAGGAGAAATGACAAGTACTGAACAAGCTTCATTAACTGACTCAACAAGGACAGTTTCAGGTTCATAAATGTCTAAATATTAATTTTCATTATCACTATCTGTGGTCTTTTTTGGGTTTTGAATTTTGTGCACAATGATTCCCCAGGAATTAAAGTCCGATCAGGATTGCAGGTTGAAAGTGTCATTGATATTTCCCGGGGAGAATTTTTTACAGGTTTTGAGTGAACATTGTTGGGGTCTGAGCAAGACTTGCCATAAATACGAAAGTATCTGTCTAAAAACTCAGCTTTATGAAAAGTGCAAAAAAATTTTATTTCAGTAAAACCAGTTCTCATTGAAAATAATGTTTTTTAATTCTTCAGTGAACTCAGAAATATTATGTAGTACTGAAAAACTAGAGTAAGATAATTTATGACATACCCCTCCTGTGAAGATGCCAATAGAACACGAACACTCTATCATTATAATGATAATTTCACTATCATAAAATCAAACATTTTAAGCTTAAACTACATTTATAAATAGTTTTTCCCAACTTTTTATTGAGCACTCAATGAAAAAGAAATAAAAAACACACTGCTGAAGAGACTACAGTACAACACACAAACCTACATGGTCTGAGTCAACCCAGCAACTGAACAGAGCAAGTGGAGCTATGTCTGTTGAAACATGTTTTGAACCAATAGCCACACGGTGTGAAAACTGCTTATCCAGACAAGCTTGTAGGGTAGATGTTATTCTACAGTTTAATCAATACTTTTAATATATTCTATGTCACATAATTTGTAACATCCCTAAAACCCTAAAAAAAGTATTTAAAAAATGGGTCTATTAACAATAATACCTAGATTTATTGTTATTAAAACATAGCCTATCAAATTTAAACTTTTTATAATAAATAATAGGCTACTATTATTTATATATTTTAACTAAATATTAAGCCTATTGGAAATTATCCTTTCTGCTTAGCCCCATTTTCAATAGTGATTGAGCATTGTTTTTTTGTTACTTCAAAGGATTGTGGCATCTGAACCCTTGAAGTAACAAGATGAAATATTTTTTTGTTTTAAAGTACACTATAGGGGCTTTCTATCTTGGCACTTTCAAATTTTTAACACATGTCTCACATGACTTTTTTGGGATCTGAAAAAGTATTTTTTTTAAAATCCAAATTCTAGCAATTATTTTAGGTTGAAGGACTATCAGAAACAGTTCAATTTTTTTTCTGCACATACTACTCATACATAAGTGTAACAAAAAAAATATTGGCCTGTTACTATAAATCCTTCATTATATTTTTTAAGCCCAAATTCTAAGGAAATCTGTTTAAAAAATGAAAATTTAAGCCTAAAAAAACTATGCTTAGCCTTAACGCAAATCTAATTTCGCCTAAACTAAAAAAAAGTTCATTCTTTAAGCTTTCAAATGAGCCCTGCTGCCATCCATGCTAGTTCAAATAAACTTAATGCAGATTTTAGAAAATAGCTCCAAAATGGCATTTTTTGCTTGTTCGTGGTGTAAAAAATAGCCTATATCTCAAGGAGTAATTTAAAAAAATATATAATTATTTTTTTTAGTCTAAAAGATTGGTACAAATCACCTACCAAATTTAATCAAAATCAAAAATGGTGAGGCAAAGCCGATTTGTTGATTTAACATGGGATGACCTATATATTTTAATGTGACCAAAACAACTTTAATTGGTTATAACCGATAATGTTATTGGTAATTTAAATTTGAAGAAACCTTAATCTATTTGTGTACATTTCAGTTGTCGAATTTGTAGCTCCAGTTTAATTTGAATAATATTTATTTTATTTGCTGAATACTTTAAATGTTAATTTATGACTCCGTTCACATTGCACACCCCTTTAATGCCAGCTGAGGAACACAAAATAATGCTCTAAGTTCCTGACTTCAATCATATTGAACACCCCAACAACTGTGGTTAAAAGTCTGATGAGATCTATCTATAAACTCTAATGGATATGTTAAAAGCTTTGTATTTTTCTAAATCATTGATACATTTAGGATCTGATAGATGTTTAAAGATTCCGCTAAGATATGCTTTAACTTTTACAATCTAGTTGCTATAATTATTCATTAAACTTATTACATTGACAACTATTTCAGACACATGTACAGATATCTGCATGTATTATGGTACTGAACTTCCTTAGCTATAAAGTCACCATGAAAGTGATTGTCTTCCAATTACTTTGCAGCCTTTATAATACCATTTTGTGTCTGTATAGTCTCATACGCAGCTAGTGTTTCAAAATCGCCTGTGAAATGCTTGCAATGTGGACCTTGCAGAAAATACACCTTTTCTCCAGCACACCAGTGAGGTAGTTTTGCCATCAGTGGTTTCTCCACCATAGATCTTGTTTCAACAATAATAGCTGTGTATGCAGACACTTTCTTTGCTTTGAATTCTATCTGACAAGCTGTACATTTACTATAAAATCCCTTGTGAAAGCCATAGTGAGATAGTGGTTCACCTTCCAAGTTAATGGATTGAAATATAACACAGTACTTTGATCTCTTCTGATACTGTTTTCTGGCTTGGGCTATCCAGCAGCTATTCTTCATGACTGTTCAGTGAATTAAATCACTGTACCAGCACTGATATACAGCATACACTGCACAGGAACTAATATAACACACATACACATTAGGTCAGTCAGTAGAGTATTAGGCTATTAGCCTAGGGTCCAACTTTTGAGTCCCTGGTCTGGAGTTTTTTTTTTAATTAATAAAATTTAACATACAAATTTGTTCACACAAGAACTCTAGTCTTACTAATATTATAAATGCGAAAGTTTGTGTGTTTGGATGTTTGTTACTCAATCACGTCAAAACTGCTGAACGGATTCGAATGAAACTTTGTATGTTGGTAGAACATGTCCTGGAATAACATATAGGACTATTCACAACCTTTGATTTTAAATAGTAATAAATATATGAATATAATGTGATTGAAATGTTATTTAAGAATTTGTGATTTAATATTTTGTAATTAAAGTAAATAGTAATTAGTGTGACGTAGTTTCATACTAATAAATAATAAATATGTGATTTTATTTAGCTATATATTTCGAAAAAAATATTATTTTATTTATTTATTTATCCTATTAATTGAGAAGGTAAAAATAAAAAATTTATAATTGATAACTTAAATAATATATATTTCTTTTATTACGAAATATTTAAAAGTGAAAATTAAAATACGGCAAAATTATTTACAGCTAGAACTGAGAAAAACTCATAGATATTTGAAAAAAGTAAAGTTTGACTTATGACCAAAACAGTTTAGTTAAAAATTAAAAGATTTAATCAATTATTGCGGGCGAAGCCGTGTCGGGTGAAAGCTAGTATGATATAAATCATGGAAAAATGTAGATTTTGACCACTAAATTCAAAATATCTCCCAAACAATCAGGGCTAACTTTGTTTTGATTCCAGATCTGTATTATATATGCAAAGCACTTGAATTTGATAGACTGCACACCAACTTTTCAGAATAAAAAAATATATATTTTTTCATAAAGAAACATGGATCATAGCCAAATTGGACCAAATTAGGCCAAAATTGCCATTTTCTCTTATGTGAGTATAATAAGACTTGTATTTTTGGAATCAGCACCTTTTTTGCATAGAAAACGGTTGTCAAAACAAATTTACCTAAAATTCTGATTAAAGCCCTCATCTCTTAAAGCAGCGGTTCCCAATGTGGAGTATGTGTACCCCCATGGGTACATGCCAGGAAGTTTGGGGGTACACGAAAATATTAAAATGGTGGGAAGAGCTGCGTTTGCCAGCAGTGTAATAAAAGACAAAAGGTCAGTCAAAAGTTATTAAACTAACTCAACGATATGGTGAGGACCGGTTCAGGTTTTCTTCTATATTTGACCTTGATAAAATGATTTCAATTTCAAACATAAACTAGTTTTATAATTATTAAAATAAATTGAATGTGTTAGTTTTTACTGTAACTTTTGCTATTTGAATGTAAAATATATATCATATTATTACATTGTTATTTAATACCATTATAATCCTTTATTTTCAGTGGCCAAAAATAAATGAGAAATAACTATAACTGTAGTAATTAAACATTTTGCTAAAATTAAGGGCACAATTTATGGAAATAGACTACCAAAGGGTATGCAAGCGAAAAAGGTTGGGAATCACTGTCTTAGAGTATCTAGTTGATGTTTCAAACTTCAAGAGCTGCAATTTCACAAAACAAAATGGATTTAAATTGGTTACAAGTATTCAACAAGTCATACTAAGAAAATAAGAATATAATTAGTAAAATATTTATATTTATTTAATAACAGTACTTTTTCTCTTCATAAATGATACAAATATTGAATATCATAATTATTAAAATACCCAGATCTGAAATAACTTGACCTTATACAAAATATATTGATATTCATACTAAAAATAGTTTTTACAATATTTCATAAAAACTGACCAGTTTAAGAACTGTACAACATTTACACAAGATAATATAATACACAATATATTTCAAGATGGTAACATTACTATCAACTACTTTTGCAGATTTTAACACAAATTTAAGCATATAATAAAAAATATGGCAACTACATTTTTACAAAACTCGTATAAGCCCTCACACGTTTCAAATTTATTATTTCAATAAGAGAAAAAAAATATATATATGTTTTTATGGCTAAAATTTTCTTTCTCATTTACAACAGAGAAAATTTATAACAAAAAATAATAATTGAGCATCTAAATCAGAGGGAATGAACCTTAGTTTTGGTAAAACTCAAGTTTCATATT
Organism: Timema cristinae; assembly: GCA_039000515.1. Taxonomy (NCBI): domain Eukaryota; kingdom Metazoa; phylum Arthropoda; class Insecta; order Phasmatodea; family Timematidae; genus Timema; species Timema cristinae. The sequence goes on along the minus strand of JBCFYV010011164.1, from coordinate 17,623,429 downwards.
TGTATAAATAATTTGTAAAGCCTGCTATAAATAATATTTTGACCAAAGGTTTTATATTTAATATATCTTGATCCTGAGGAAATTAAATAATTAAAATATGTTAATTTTAGAGGAATAACAAAGAATTAAAACATTACTTGGCCTTAGCCACATTATTATTACAAGTTTATTTTTATATTATATTTGGAAGAAGGTATAGGAAAGGTGGATCGAAGATATTAAAGGGGACGAACACAATATGGCTTTTACAATGAAAAGAACACAGTTCACATTTTACATTGCTGCCATTGGACAAAGAGGTAAGTTGCCTCTTAGAGAAAATTGATTGTCACCGCCCAATCCCGATTTCATTCTATTGAAACTCATCAGAGAGGAATGTAAAACGGGCAACGCAACTTCTTCTTTAAAAAAAAAAGGAAAAAAAAGAGGAGAAAATGAAAAATTGTAAAAAATGATAGTACATATAGATAAGAACATGTAAAAGGTATAACATAAAGGACAAACACAGGAAAAGGAGAGATTTTATATTTATATTTAACCTAATTGATTGTGCGGAATTCATGGTGACAGAAATAGAGAGATTATTTTCCATCAGTGTAAAATATAGAGGTACTTCTTTTATCAATGTAATTGGTGCACAAACAGACAACATTAAAAACACAAATAAAGTTGTGTGCATTGATCAATGACTGCAATTGTGATCACTTACTCGAACAAATGCAGAAAAGTTCAAATGAGTTTAATATTCAGCATTGACGATACCTTTCTAAGCTAGGATAGTTTCCCCCTGGAGGGGATGTTATATAGTGTGTGTCCTCGGGTGCGTATGGAGACAAATATCATCCTTACAAGGGATTAAATCTTGTCACTCACACCTGAGTCAATAGCTTCTCAGGCAGTATTTACAATGCTACAATTTGTTGTTTTGTTACAAATTTATCAGTCTCAAAAAAAATAATATAAAAATATATAATGTTTGAGTCAGTTTAAATAAAACAATATCACAAGAATGGACGGAAAGTTTTATACATCGGACATTACTTGGGAAGAAGATCATGTTGTAGAAACCCTAGTGCAGTGTAATGAATAGAAATAAAATATGAACACATTGTGATAGGGAAGAAGTCACTCCTCAATAAAAAAACCACAATTTCTCTCGTTGAGTGAAGAGAGATGTTATATAGTCTCTCTTTCTAGGATTCCTTTCACTTACATTTTACAACTAGCTCTCAAGTTATGCCAATGTTATTTACATGTTTTCACAATAACGTGGGAATGGTATTACTACAATTCTTAAGATTCATGCACTCACTTGTTTAAAATAATGTGCCAACATTTGCACATGGTGACTGTTGCAGAGAAAATGTTGTCCTAACAAGAGTGAGATTATTGTCTTTATTACTGTCGGCAGCCAATAGCAAACAAAGAGAAATTTACTCGTTTCTAGATGTTACACCCACTAACCATTTCCTTTATTTCTTATGGGAAATGTGTGTTTGTTTTATATAGCTATTTCCAAAAATGCAACCACCACAACATTGAGATCTGAATACAAACTTTGTTTACCCTGAAAGATAGCAAGCTTAACTTGACAGGTTCCACTATGGTGCAGCTCATAAACACATAGCCTACTTTAGTCGGTCAAGTTAAGACCGCAGACTTTCAGGATAAAAGAAGTGTACAAAGTTTTCACACATTTTTAGGTACAATTTGAAATATTAATTGATACATAACGTTCTTAATAGTTAGTTAAAATAGTTCGAGAGTATACATTTTCAAAACACACATGGTGAAAAAAAGACAACATTTTGAGTAATAAGTTGATAGTTTATTTTTAATGTGAATCATTTGCACTGAAATTGTTTCAAACCACATATAAATTAAATTCCACCTTGTTGGGATTGAATCTCAATTATTTAAAATATAGTATGAAGCAAAATACCTGCATTACCTTGACCATGACTAAGGCCAGTCAAGTTAGAAATTAAAGGGTCATACAGAAATTATTAATTATGCTGCATGTTAAGTATTTTCACAAGACTGTAGTTTCAAACTGAAACAACAATTTGCACATAAAAAATAAAATGTTTTATCAAAACCTCAAACATTATCGCTGATGATAAGATGCTGAATAGAACATTACCCAAAGATCAGCTTCAATTTATCTTTTGGACAATTTTTTTTGATAAAGTTACACGAAAAAAACACAGGTAAAATTTTAAAAAGTTATAAAAAGCTCCAAGTCACTTTTAAACTGATGACAAGAACTTTGAATCCCTTTCTCGGCACTTTTAAAACTGATGGCAAGATCCTTGAATCCCCTTCTCAACACTTTTAAACTGATGACAAGATCCTTGAATCCCCTTCTCTACACTTATAAACTGATGACAAGATCCTTGAATCCCCTTCTCAACACTTTTAAACCGATGACATGATCCTTGAATCCCTTTCTTGACACTTTTAAACTGATGACAAGATCCTTGAATCTCTTTCTCGACACTTTTAAACTGATGACATTCTTGAATACCTCTCTCAACACATGTGTGTCCATTTGGGGTAGCTACACTTTTCTTGCCCATCTCTCTCTTGGTCTTATGTAAGCATTGTTCTGACCCCCCTCCATCCTTGTCAGCAAAAATAAACAAAACATGGACTCCTCTAACCCCTAATGTGCTTACATAATACTTAAATGCCCCCTTTCACGCCTTACATGTTTGGTTTGTCGGCCTAAAGATTCTGGTGGGTCACACTTACATTATATGGGTTCTGGTAGGTCACACTAACATTTTATGGGTTCTGATGGGTCACACTTACATTTTATGGGTTCTGGTGGGTCACACTTACATTATATGGGTTCTGGTGGGTCACGCTTACATTATATGGGTTCTGATGGGTCACGCTTACATTATATGGGTTCTGATGGGTCACGCTTACATTATATGGGTTCTGATGGGTCACACTTACATTATATGGCTTCTGGTGGGTCACACTTACATTATATGGGTTCTGATGGGTCACACTTACGTTATATGGGTTCTGGTGGGTCAAACTTACATTATACCAGGGGGACCCAAAAGAAACAGGATTGAAAGCACGTGGTCATTCCTAGGCGTAGTAGAGAGTTCTCCCGCTAGGTGGGTCTACTAGAGACCTTCCCAAAATCAGGTGCCCAAGCGGTGTCTGTGTAGAAGGTTACGTTTGATTGTAGTGTTGTTTTTCTTAATTGTTCTTGTTTGCTGCCTGTGAAATATTTATGGCAGATTTAAAGGAACAAAGAGTGTGTTTGAAATTTTGCTTTCTGCTTGAAAAATCGGCAACGGAAGCTTATCAAATGCTTCAACAGGCTTTCAAGAAGGATGCTATGAGCCGCACACAAGTTTTCGAGTGGTTTGGGAACTTTAAACGTGGTGAGATGAGTGTTAAAGATCATGCTCGTTCTGGGTGCCCTTTATCATCTTGAAACAATGAAAACATTGAAAAAATCCGCCAAAATATCTACAAGCATTGTCGTTTCATGATCGATGAAATTTCAGAACAGACAGGAGTGAGTTGGTGCTCATGCCAGCAGATTTTGAATGAGTATTTGCAAATGAAACCTGTTGCCGCTAACTTTGTTCCTCGCCTGCTCACACAAGAACAAAAAACCATTTGTCTGAATTTGAGCAAGGACTAGAAAAATCAGATTGAAAGTGACCCAAACAGGTGATGAGAGTTGGTGTTACAGATATGACCTCGAAACCAAGCAAGGGTCTAGCCAGTGGAAGACCCCCAACCGCCCCCGACCAAACAGGTGATGAGAGTTGGTGTTACAGATATGACCTCAAAACCAAGCAAGGGTCTAGCCAGTGGAAGACCCCCAACCGCCCCCGACCAAAATAAAAGCAAGACAAGTGAGGTTGAATGTTAAGACAATGATCCTTGTTTTTTACAATGTTCGTGGAATTGTGCAACGGGAATTTGTCCCCCCTGGTCAGACTGTTAATCAGCACTTTTATTTGGAAATTTTAAGACGTTTGAGGGAGGATGTGCGAAGGAAACGCCCGGAACTCTGATGATCAGGTGACTAGTTCATCCACCATGACAACACCCTCGCACACACAGCATTGTCTGTGAACCACTATTTGGGCTCTCAGGGGTGGGCTATCATTCCCCACCCTCCGTTTTCGCCAGACCTAGCTCCGTGTGACTTTTTTCTGTTCCCGAGAATGAAAAATAATCTAAAAGGGAAGCATTTTGATGATGTGGAGGCTGTAAAAACAGCTTCGCAGAGGTCACTGGATAATATCAAAGTTGAAGAGTTCCAAAGGTGCTTCAAACAGTGGAAAAAAAGACTGGACAAGTGCAACGCATCTAATGGAAAGTACTTTGAAGGAGACTGAAGAATTTGGTAAAAGACTTAATAAATTAATTTTTAGAGAAAAACTCTGTTTTCTTTTGGGTCACACTTACATTATATGGGTTGTGGTGGTTTTCACGCTTACATTATATGGGTTCTGGTGGTTTTCACACTTACATTATATGGGTTCTGGTGGTTTTCACACTTACATTATATGGGTTGTGGTGGTTTTCACGCTTACATAATATGGGTTGTGGTGGTTCACGCTTACATTATATGGGTTCTGGTGGTTTTCACGCTTACATTATATGGGTTCTGGTGGTTCACACTTACATTATATGGGTTCTCAACTTGACAAGAGAAAATAATTCAGTCTTAGCTGCTCCCAAAAACATAAAAAGTGAACGATAATTATTAAAAATAAAATTTTTCAAAAGTAGCCATGGACAAGATTTTCTCCTGTTAGGAACTAATAGCATATAAATAAGGACTTACGAGAAGAGTGGTTTGTATTCTAACTATCGACTAGTGGTGCACACATAAATTATGAGGGTCAAAGGAACTACAAGCTTTTATTTCTGTATTTTATCTTCATTGGGTTTGAATGTGTGTAACAACATAAGCAAGGTCTGTACATTTGACACATATTCACATATTACTCAAATACTTCATTGAGTGGGGGCGAATGCACCCCCTGTGAATAACGCCAAAGTGAAATAATACACAACTATTTAAACAGCATTCAAATAAAATTTAAATTGTTCCGAAAATTCATATTTTATGGAGAGACCATTTATTCTCTTGATGAACAAACCTTTGTAGTAAAACAAACAAACTTTCTCTCATTCTATAAAAAATATACCAGAGTATTTATTGTCAGTAAAAATCTCAATAAACTTCAATGAGTTGTTTGTATACAACAATGGAACACCCGTGAGTGGTATAGTGGTCTAAGGCAAGACTTTCACTAAAAAGTGGCCTGCTGGTGACAAAGTCAGGGTCAGAATCCCCAACAGGTCGACTGAGGTTTTTCAATCCATCCCCAGAAAAATGCAGGAACACTTCGTCTTTATTCTAACTCCCTCATATCTACCCCTACAGGATATATGTGCGGATAGTCCGGATGGGCAGTAAAGTGCAGTAAGAAGCATCTTACGTTGGTTTGGGAATGTTGAGAGGATGAGTGTGTATTGAGTGATGAAGCAAATATATGAAGGTAGAGTGTGTGGATCAAGACTAACATACATTTATTGTCCAAGGAGTGATTTCTGTGCACAATCTCCACGTCTTACAAAATCAACACACATCACAATGAACAACAATGAGCAACAAGAAAGGTAGAGTTGAGAGGAAATTTGGACACATTTGCACGGATAGAGAGAAACCATTTATGAAAATAAAACCTCTATACTAAGTTGAGCTTCGAACCTCAACCTCCACATGAATGGGAATCTAGATTAAACTAACATGGCATTTAGTCTGAGTGTCCACTGTATACATATGACAAATAATTGACTATTTTATCAAACATAAGTGACTTGGGAGTGTAATTTGAATTTATTCTTAAAATTGTGGATAATTTGTTATTAAGAATATTGAAAATAAAATACAAACAAAATAAGAGATCTTAAATCATTAGCTATAAATAAAATATTCAAAATTAATTTTAAAACATACCAGTTAAAAAAACCCACTATAAATACAATTTCATTTAGAAATATTTATATATATATATATTTTTTTTAACTATATGTAGGCCTATATTTCTATAGTTTAGGTAAACTAACAGTTTAAATTAAAAATATGCAAAAGAATAAATTTATTTATGAATTCATTTTATATCTCATCTATTTACAATTGTAGCCTCACAGCAACATTTTAAATAGGTTTCGTGTAAAAGTTTGAACTTTTCTCTAAGGCAACGTTAATTTAAATTTTTGGCAGTTTTTTTAAACTTAATTTGAACAAACACGTATTAGCCAAGTGAAATAGTTTTAGGTGAGCTGAAAGGTAAATATTATCCCGTTACTACTTAGTTTGTAAGTCGTGAGTTAACATAATTCTGTATTTAGGAGACAAACTAATTGTTACCCCAGGGCAGTATAGAGCAATGTTTTCCTATTTGTTAAGGAATAAATGCTGTTATTGAGCGAGTTTGTTGCAAGTTCAACAATTCTCTACCAATGTTCGGTTGTGAAATTCCCAAGGTTCATTGCAAGGATGTAAATAACATTATCTATAGAACCTAACAACCGTCAGATTACTCTGAGCCTGGTAAGATTACCGACACAAACAAGCGACTCGTGCGGCATCACTTTGGAATACACTTGTTTTCATTATGATTCAAGTTCAAACTTTACTTTTCATCATCAAGAACTGTTTCCAGCCTGTGGCTTAGTCCGTTTAGTAAAATACCTCCATCTTCCTCCGTCCTTCCACCATCCTTCCTCCTCTCCTCTCCCTTGCTATCTGTTCCTTCGTCTTCCTTGATGTCTCTTTTCTAAAAACTTCATATACATTAATCTTCTTGGAATCTTCTTCCCTGGAAAACCTCAAGTACTTAGTACCCTACCCTCCCTCCTGTATGGGAAACTTGGACTCAACCGTTTCGGTGCATGCTCACTTCTAAAACTTTCACCTCACTAAGAATCTTGTAACTATTTTAATGAACACATTAAAACTCTTCAAAAACTGAAAATAAAAACTAAAATTACAAATGAACTCGAAATAAATAAAACAAATTACAGATTAAAAAAAAAAAAATAAGATCATATTACGTGTTATACAAAGTCAGCCACCATTACACATGATACAAAGTTGGCCATGACATATATTATGTTTACTCGCCAGAGGGATGATTGAAATAAAGATACTGTTAATTCTTACTACCCAACTGGTTTTAATTATCTATAACTATGCAAAGAACCCTAATTTATTGCATATGATCCTTAAGTTAGACATTTTGTTGTGTTTCATGAAAAATAAATACAGTCGACAGTCAGACACCGATAAATCTGTTTATTTATGCCTACCAGCCTACGTATTGTATTTCGATTGTTTGTTTGAAATCGATTCAGGTAATCTGATCACTTGGTAAACGCTCATAGAGTTTTAAGAATAAAATAAAGACTTGCTAATTCATTATTTTTTAAAAATTGATTTTAACTAAGAGTTTATTATTATTTTAATATGTTATTGAAGTAATTGTTAAATTATTCAAACGTAGTCCTGCCTTATAAAATAGGAATGAACACATTGGAGTCAAAAATATGTTCGTGTTTTAAATATAATATATTCTCAGAAATAAATATATCACAAGAATCGAATATATTTTTTGTTTTCTACACAAAGATAGATAATGGGTATATAAGAAAATAATAATAAAACCTACTTAGGCATTATTGAGTTCACTATTTCCAATGTATGTTTAGTTGTTAAGCATGTTGTTTTAGTCTTTATTAAAAATATCCGTTTGTATTTTTATTTTTGCTATCTTATTTATTTATTTATTTATTAGCACCGCGTCTTACTACCCGTTCGGGTTATACGCACTTACGCTAATGTGTAATGGTAGAGTGATTGTGAGATGAAATGAAGGACATACAGTTTAACGTGGAATCCGAACCACGGTGGCGGCCTGGCATTCCCCACATTCACAAGATGTCTTGTCAGAGGTGAAGTGCTATCTTATTAAAATAAATTATAATCCTCTAATGATGATTAAAGTTGATCAAAGGATAGCTAACTAGGCTCAAGCTGTTTATTTCATATGTGTTTTTAGAAACTTAACTCATTCTAACAACACTTTTAAAAATAGTTAAAAGACACTTAAATTTTGATTGATTTGAATTTTAAACAATAATATAAGTCTAGATTGTTTAATTTGGCTGTATTTTAACCTGTATTTTGCAAAGGTTGGTTGGGGTTGATTAAAGTTGAAAGCATGATTGAAATAAATATTTATTTACAGTTTAGGCCTATATTGTGTAATGTAGGTATATTTGTAAATAATTAAAAATTCTAACAATTTGCTAGGATTTGGATTCGAGATTCAAAAATAAAATGTAGATTTGGATTTGAGAAATAGTGGATTCGACCCATCTTTAATTCTATGTATAATTATAACACATCTAAGACTTTGACCTTGTCAATGAATCTGATAAAATAGCTAATTGAATCAATTCCACTTGTCTTTATGAAATTTGACTAAAACATTTTACTGCAAGCATTTGTGCCTTCGGATGATACCCCACTGTACTCTCTCATACACAAGATGCCAATTAGGTACCAGTCATACTCCCTCCCTCCCCGTTATCCTCCTTTCCACCTGATGATATAATGACATAAACTGGCAGACCACAAGTTAGTAGAAAATATAAAACATTATTACATGAGTGGAGCTTCAAAACAATTCTTGGCTTCAACAACTAAGAACCTTTGCCAATAAAAATACAAATGTGTGTTTAATTTGTTTAAATGTTTTGTTATGTACACTCTATTTATCAAGCAAGGTAGCAGACTTATTTTGAGGTATTACGCTATGGCACTATATTATAAAAAACACCATAGTGGAATAACACAAGGTAAGCTTGATACAATAGAGTAAATCAAGGGTACATGACAAACTGTTTCATAACTAAATAACATGTTGTAATGTTATGTAATTTAATCAATGTTGGATAGAAACTGTGCTTTTTGGAAATCAAAACACTTTTATATCATATTTATTGCCTATGTTATAAAAAATATGCACACTATAGTATTTTTTTCTCAAGATTAAAGTATTTTTATTATATAATATTCAAACTGCTATTCAGCTTTTGGGAATATTTCAAGTATTTGATTGTATTTTGCTTGGAATTGAAATGTTGACTTGGCTCCTATAAAACAAGAGATGTATGTACAAATACTTGTAAGGTTTTAATAGTAGAGAAAATAATAGAAGCAAAATGTTTGTATGCAAGATGTGACGCTAGGGACATTACCTCACCTCTGCGATAGTTTGACCTCTTTTGTAGTACCAACATATTATATTATTATGTTTACATTTAAAAATTAAATACTATTATTTTATTATTTTAAGTAGACTTCCTCATAATTCTTATTGTGAAATTTTATTTTGTATGTGTTATAGCTTCCTCAAAACAACAAATGCGCCAAAGCACACAATTTGGCACAATGGACTGATAAAAACCACATATAAATTATTCACAATATAACAAACCAAATATAATGACAACTAAAGAATCTGGTAGGATTAAGCAAGTTATTTTAAATGGGGAATGGTTCCAAAACTACTAGATTCTATATTTATGACATACAGTAAGTTACTCAGCTAATCAAATAAAACTTTAACTGTACAACAGATAAGCTAAGTAATAAATTTTCAGTAAAATACAACTTTACTCATACCCTCTGAGTGTAAATTGAACTTTTGTTTTCTCTACACAATGCCAAGAGGAAAAAAAATGAAATAATTAGTGAGAACAAATTAATTACATTGATTAGAAATAAAACATTTTAACCCCCCCCCACACACACACAAATTAAAAGTTTTAAAAATACAGTTTGATATCAAGGTTATAAAACATGATCTAAGCATCTAGACATTATATAAAATCCATGCGTGTCTGTATGCCCTTCAAGGGCTCTTTCCCCCTCTCCTCGGTTTCACAGAGAGTTGACATTTGATATGGACGTTGGTGACCTGGTGGTCTAGGGGTAAGGTGTCAGACTTCTATGCTGGCGGCCGGGGTTCAATCCTCGGTCCCGGCAAAGATTTATCTGATTACCAAACCCTTCCTTCACCTCTGACAAGACATCTTGTGAATGTGGGGAATGCCAGGCCTCCACTGTGGTTCGGATTCCACGTTAAACTGTAGGTCCTTCATTTCATCTCACAATCACGCTACCATTACACATTAGCGTAAGTGCGTATAACCCGAACGGGTAGTAAGACGCGGTGCTAATAATAATAATAATAATAATAATAATAATAATAATAATAATAATAATAATAATATGGACGTTATGGAATAAGAGAAGATGATGAAACTTTAAAAATACAAAATGGTGGATGCAAAATGATGGGTCACAACGTTCAAATTGAGGTCTATAATACATCCAGATAATCTGTCAGAGCTGTGGAAACAAATCTCACTACCTCCTGTTAGGAAATATATAAAGAAAGATACAAACAAGGAACAGACTGTGTGAGATTTGAAAGTGCCCCTGTCCGAGAGAGATTTAGCCCCCTGAAATAATAGATAGCCTACCGAAGGTATGTGTTCTCTTCAGTTAACTGAACACTTACTTCTGAAACATTAGCAACTTGTGATATTCCCTAGAGGTATTCTTATTGTGAAAATCAACTGACCTGTCAATCATCTTAATCAAAACAAACAAAGACCTTAATTACAAACAGTCATTAAACTTAGGTCTTATTCATAAAGCTCGGACCTTCAAACCCTGAAAGAGATTCAAGTAGATAGTCAACTTGAGATAAACAACTATATACAATATGTATTTATATATATTTCCAAATTTTGATTTGGAATCTGCTTTAAAACTTTTATACTGCTTGGTCTTTTGGTGGTTTATCCTAACATGATTGCAAGGCAAAACAACAACCAGACCCCAAAACATTGATTTAACACTTAATTGAATGTATGCTGAATGTACTATAACATAAAACTGTCAACTTTTAATTTGTATTTCAATTTTCTACGGTAACTTTTAATGTATTAAAGTAAGCCTCCTAAGTTTACCAAGTTTTATAAACCTCAGATTCAAGTTTTGTAGGTAAAATTTAAAATAGTGGATTCAGCCAATATTTACTTATTTTATATCTGACCATAACATGTTAAGACTTTTGGTTAAATGTGATCAAACTTTGAGTCCACTTGGACAAACAGTGTTTACTCAAAAGCTTCTTCTCTTTTTAATTTTAATTTAAAATATAAATATACGATCTGAGTGTACTTGCGAGTTCCCCTTGTGCGTGCAAGACACAAAGTATCCTACTTGGCAGGGAAGAGGGACTCGTAAGGGGGCGGCAAGTCCTTCTCTTGTGCCATGATGGTGACTGTCGGCTCTGTTGGCGCAGTGGCGGGGGGCGGTGTGGCCTCATCGTCTGAGACCAGCGTGTGCATAGGCAGCTGGAGCTCCGCCACAGCGGCGCTATTACGTCTCTCTGCAGGGCCGGCACAGCTCGGAGACCAACAGAGCTGTCGGTTGCGCCGCATGATATACAGACATGTGAAGAAGAGGAGGAAGGAAAGGACGACTGTCGCGACCGCGCCAATAGTCATCTTGGTGGAGTTGTGCCGTTCAACCACTGCGCCAGATGGAAACCAATGGTTAGTATTTAAAAAATATATATATTCTTGGGGAAAGGATGCCCTGACCTTCTCCTCGAGGTGTCAAAATCCAAGAAGAACTAGAGACTTTTTCCAGAACAAAGTAATAGGGGATTAATTACAGGAATGAAGTCTTAAGTTATTAATCAATGTAAAAACATTAATTCGCCCCTCAACACTAGACAGGTCATTAGTATCTGAGATCACATTCATTACGAACTCAGAAAAGCTTCCCAGATTTTATACTGCATCTAAACCTTAACTATGATTCAACCAAGATTCGAAGCAAAGTTTCCCAGATGTGGTTGGTAGTCTACAGGGACATCACCTACCAAACTTATACTGGTGGTCATATTGATAAGGGCATCATTCCCATGTAGTATGGTTTACCTGTGACGAGAAGGTTAAGGTTTGAATCCTGAACCAGGTATACAGAAATGGTTTTCCCTGAAAGGTTTTACATTCCTCCTAAAGCAAGTGTTGATACAATTTCTCTAAATTTTGTCACTAGTGTAGATATGTGGCTAGCTCATACGGGTGGTAAGAGCTGTTGACCTTGACCTTAGGAGAGAGCAATCTCCTTATGAGCCCGTCCCACTGCCGACCAACCAGGAAAGAGACAAGATTATGCCTGAACATATCAAAGTGCTGTTTTCTGCATATTTCTTTTGACAAAAGCAAAATTGGGACATTAAATAGTTTATCATGTTTAAATAATTATTTTGCAGTTTTATTGTATTTATTAAACTATGGTAAAACTGTTCCACTGGTCTCAACCCCACTGTTTATTAAGGAAGTCTCCAGGAAATTAAACCACAAAGTAACATCTGATTCGAGCTGTATTACCTTCCTCAGTCAGGTGTTATCCATAGAGTGAAACAGGCTCATAAAGATGACCGATTCTTTCTCTCAATGTACACATTACCTGGGACAGTCTTGGTACTAGCACCCGATGACTCCTCGACCTGGCCCAAAACTAACTTTGGTGTTGTTGAGGGATCTACAGTGTTAGCATGCATGCCTGCGCTAGGCGTGGATGCTGCAACTACAGAAATACAGTACTGCCACTATGTAAGCCCCAAATGAACAAACATGACAGAAAATGCTTTAATATTTAATTTATAAGAAATTTAAAAATGTTAATTCAGAAACAACTTAACATCCAAAGCCAGTAATATTAAAAGTATGATAATTACAATGGTAATTAAAAAGTTAATTGGTTAGTTAAAAGAAAGAAAACTGAATAAAATTAAAGTTAAGAGAATTTCAGTAAATATAAAAGGAATTTAATGTACATTCTTTAAATCCTGGAAGACAGTAAGAAGAAGAGGAAAAACCAAATGTCAAATAAAATAAATCCATTTTTTTATCTTTCGTTATACCTGAAAGAAGATACAGGAAAGGTGGATAGAAACACATAAAATGGAACCAACATAATATGGCTTTTACAATGAAAAGACCTGCCTCGGTGGCATAGTTAGCTAACGCGCTAGACTGCTGAGGACGATAAAATCGAGGTTCGAATCTCACTTGGGTGAACTGGGGGTAGTTTTTCCTTAATGGTTTTCCACTCTACCTCCACTCAAATGCAGATTCACTTCCTCTAAATTCAACCTTCCCAATTCCTAACCCATTAGTGTAATTAGTATTTAAGCGTAGTAAGATAATACATACAATGAAAAGAATAACACAGTTCACACTTTAAATAACAATTTCAGTTTGTTTCTTTTTATTTGTTCTGATCCTTCATTCCTGAACCTTCTTCCATATCTAACAAAAACAAACCTCAAAAAGTGAAAGATTTTTTAAAGTTGTAAACCTCTTGAAAGTTAAGTGTGTGGCTTTGAAATATTATTTTCAATGTATAACGCCAAGAAGGAATGTGAACCTGAATGAGAACTGGAGGAATGTGGTCTACATGTTATGTAACGTGTACTCACTGGATAGTTGGTCGCACAATGAGTGTTTCAATCATTGTGCTTACTTGCAAGGGGAAATGGGATGGCGAGCTACTAGTATGTTAATGATGGGTCGAGGCAGGTCAATGGTGCAAGCTGCTAGTTACCAGTTAGTATGCTATTGATGGGTCGTGGCAGGTCAATGTTGCAAGCTGCTAGTTACCAGTTAGTATGCTATTGATGGGTCGTGGCAGGTCAATGTTGCAAGCTGCTAGTTACCAGTTAGTATGCTAATGATGGGTCGTGGCAGGTCAATGTTGCAAGCTGCTAGTTACCAGTTAGTATGCTATTGATGGGTCGTGGCAGGTCAATGGTGCAAGCTGCTAGTTACCAGTTAGTATGCTATTGATGGGTCGTGGCAGGTCAATGTTGCAAGCTGCTAGTTACCAGTTAGTATGCTAATGATGGGTCGTGGCAGGTCAATGTTGCAAGCTGCTAGTTACCAGTTAGTATGCTATTGATGGGTCGTGGCAGGTCAATGGTGCAAGCTGCTAGTTACCAGTTAGTATGCTATTGATGGGTCGTGGCAGGTCAATGTTGCAAGCTGCTAGTTACCAGTTAGTATGCTATTGATGGGTCGTGGCAGGTCAATGGTGCAAGCTGCTAGTTACCAGTTAGTATGCTATTGATGGGTCGTGGCAGGTCAATGGTGCAAGCTGCTAGTTACCAGTTAGTATGCTATTGATGGGTCGTGGCAGGTCAATGGTGCAAGCTGCTAGTTACCAGTTAGTATGCTATTGATGGGTCGTGGCAGGTCAATGGTGCAAGCTGCTAGTTACCAGTTAGTATGCTATTGATGGGTCCTGGCAGGTCAATGGTGCAAGCTGCTAGTTACCAGTTAGTATGCTATTGATGGGTCGTGGCAGGTCAATGGTGCAAGCTGCTAGTTACCAGTTAGTATGCTATTGATGGGTCGTGGCAGGTCAATGGTGCAAGCTGCTAGTTACCAGTTAGTATGCTATTGATGGGTCGTGGCAGGTCAATGGTGCAAGCTAACTACATGAGCTACTGTATTTCAAGCAAAAGGATATGTTCAATGTTTGACTGACTCACTCCTAGTCCCTTCTCACTATTGGCGAGCTCAAACTCTCACTGCGAGTAAACGAGTCCTTGTCTGTTCCTCTGCTATCTGCTACTTATTAATGAATTGTGCCTAGCTTACCTCCACTCCCCCTCCATTTTGAAGGTTTCCTTTTATTGTTTAGGTATTATATTTTTACTATTACACTTAGTGCTTAACTTGTAGTGACCACATATTTTTATGTACTGTTTATTGGTGTTAGTGATAATGTAGACAGTGCTGCTGTCTATAAAGGATGTAAGCATCAAGAGTCGACCCTGTAATGACTCGACTAACCTCTAATTCATTAGTTTGCCAGAGCATAACATGGAAGGAGGATAGGTACAAGTGACCCAACATGGTGCAGTAGTAAATGTCAGTGCGCAAGACCCGCTCACAAAGCAAGAGCTGTCAGTCACTATACTAAGGCCGGTATGCAAGAACGATGTTGGAGTAGGAGAAAAGGCAAAGTAGGCTACTCCGGAGGAAGGCAGCTCCATCATGCTAGAACGTCTGGCTTGAGTCACTCAAGGTCACGTGATAAAATTTTACACAGAAGTACCACACCTCGAGGGGAAATAAAATTCTCTACAACCACTGCCTTCTAAAGTGTTGATTGTTTTGGCTCTAAAATTTAGAAAACTACCGAACATATTCCTATTTGTTAAAAATATCCCTGAAATGAATATTATTTTTAAGTGTTTTGTTATAAAATTACAATTTCCAATATCCATTGTGTTGAGATCACACTACATTAACTTATAAAATGTAAATATATCGACATTCTAATCTTGTAAAGTGATTAGGGAACTTTTCACTTTAACTCTGAACGGTCTCTGGGGTACTTGATTTCCTGTTTTTATGTTAACCACTTAGTTGTTGCTAAGGCTTACAAGTATCTTAATTTAGCATCACAGCTTAAATTTGGACAATTTATATCTTGTTTTTTTGTCTGGCCAATCTCTAGTGTTTATCTTTTAGAATAAACTGATTGAAAAATCATTATAATTATTTCCATTCTTTAGCTAGGGTGGTTTAAAGTTTTTCATCCCAAGATCTAAATTTGAGCATATGTTTGCACCACAGGCCAAAGTAGTTTCATCAATTTAATAATATAGGCCCACAAACAACTTTAAATATTATATATAAATTGTTTTGTTGTTTGGTAGTATTTTTCCAATTTTGTAATAGATAAGTTAAATTAATATATCAAAAATATTTTATGAAATATCACACTTTCACTGAACAACTTAGCATTCATATTTTTACTAATCCAATAAATGCATAATAAGATGCAACCATGAGCTTTTCTAAATAAATTTATTTGAATCATCAGAACTTCTCTCAATATTTGTCTGGTAAATATTAAAGTAAGTGGGAATTCAATAGTGTCAAGGTCATTAGACAAATTATTTTGGTTTGTATGCTTTTCTATTATGTTGTATATTATTATTATTATTATTATTATTAGCACCGCGTCTTACTACCCGTTCGGGTTATACGTACTTACGCTAATGTATAATGGTAGGGTGATTGTGAGATGAAATGAAGGACCTACAGTTTAACGTGGAATCCGAACCACGGTGGCGACCTGGCATTCCCCACATTCAATTATGTTGTATTGAACTTCAACAATATTGCATACAATATATTCACTAAATGTGTTACAAATCATCTACCATGATCAACAATAAACCTGCCTCGATGGCGTAGTTGGCCAATGCGCTACTTTTATGTTGATCTAGACCACTGAGGACAGGGAGATTGAGGTTTGATTCTTGGTCGAGTGAACTGGGGGTGGATTTTTCTAAATGGTTTTCCACTCTTCTGCCACACAAATTTGGGTTCACTTCCTCTAAATTCAACCTTCCCTATTCCTAACACATTACCTAGTGTAATTAGTACTTAGGTGTATAACATGAATGGGTAGTAAGACGCAGTGCTAAAAAAATAAATGTTAATACATTATTATTATTATTATTATTATTATTACTACTACTATGGTACTTCAGTGTCAATGTACTTGGTTAGAGTACCTGTAATCTGAAGTAGGAAAACATTCAGGTTTATAGTTCCAATACCATTAAAAGAAAATTAAAACTGTTGATTTCAAAATTATTTATTAGGCCTCACTGGCAAAGAGCACAGTCATTATGTTTTTTAACACAAAATATTTATAATATACACATATGTTCTCTCTAACAGTCAGTGTCAGAGCAGCTTGTATTATGTTCCGTCACGCTTGGCACGGAGTGTACCTTGGCCCGCCACTACAGCCTGTGTAAAGTTTGTGTCTTAATACTGTGCAAGTATAAACACTAAAATAAATAATTCACTTTGGTCTAAACTATCACACTCACAAAAAAACTAGACTGCTGAAGACGGGGAGATCATGGTTTGAATTCCAGTCAAGTCTACCGAGGGGTGTCTTTCCTAAATGGTCTTTCCCTTTCTCCTTGCAAATATGGGTACACTTTTTATCCAAACTGGCTCACCCCAGACACAATGTAATCAGTATGTATGCATATAGCACACAAGTAGTACAGTAACAATGGGTAATAAACATGATACAAATATTGGTGTTTACTTTGCTACAAATATAGGTGTGTGGATTTTTTACTAGTAAGTTCTTACGAAACAATACACCCACCTTAGCAAAAAGGAATTAAAATTCTAGTCTCCTGTCTGGAACGTAAATATTAGTACCCTCTCCTTTCATTGGAACATGTATTTAGCATCAAAATGAGCAGTGTTAGCCTGCTACTTCCCCTCATTAGAGGTCTGTAAGGCCAAGATGAGCAGTATTAACCAGCTAGTTCCCCTCATGCTCCACCTCATTAGAGGTCTGTAAGGCCAAGATGAGCAGTGTTAACCTGCTAGTTCCCCTCATGCTCCACCTCATTAGAGGTCTGTAAGGCCAGAATGAACAGTGTTAACCTGCTAGTTCCCCTCATGCTCCACCTCATTAGAGGTCTGTAAGGCCAAGATGAGCAGTTTTAACCTGCTAGTTCCCCTTATGCTCCACCTCATTAGAGGTCTGTAAGGCCAGAATGAACAGTGTTAACCTGCTAGTTCCCCTCATGCTCCACCTCATTAGAGGTCTGTAAGGCCAAGATGAGCAGTATTAACCTGCTAGTTCCCCTCATGCTCCACCTCATTAGAGGTCTGTAAGGCCAAGATGAGCAGTATTAACCTGCTAGTTCCCCTCATGCTCCACCTCATTAGAGGTCTGTAAGGCCAAGATGAGCAGTGTTAACCTGCTAGTTCCCCTCATGCTCCACCTCATTAGAGGTCTGTAAGGCCAGAATGAACAGTGTTAACCTGCTAGTTCCCCCCATGCTCCACCTCATTAGAGATCTGTAAGGCCAGAATGAACAGTGTTAACCTGCTAGTTCCCCTCATGCTCCACCTCATTAGAGGTCTGTAAGGCCAAGATGCTGTAAAGGGAATGTAGTCGAAGAAAGATGTCCACATTTAGTACGTGTGTTGATACAAGAAGTCCGTAGCCATAGTCACATTACCGATGTTTGGATTCGCCCACCACAATGATTCTAATAAGGTTCCAACTGTAATAGTCCAAAGATATATAGGCAGTTAAGTCTAGACCCTCAGGTGGTGTAAGTCGAGATGGTGAATAACAATCTTTCAGGTGGTTTAATTCCATGCGTTAAAGCCCAAACTCTCAGGTGGTCGAGATGGTGAATAACAATCTTTCAGGTGGTTTAAGTCCATGCGTTGAAGCCCAAACTCTCAGGTGGTCGAGATGGTGAATAACAATCTTTCAGGTGGTTTAATTCCATGCGTTAAAGCCCAAACTCTCAGGTGGTCGAGATGGTGAATAACAATCTTTCAGGTGGTTTAAGTCCATGCGTTGAAGCCCAAACTCTCAGGTGGTCGAGACGGTAAATAACAATCTTTCAGGTGGTTTAAGTCCATGCGTTGAAGCCCAAACTCTCAGGTGGTCGAGACGGTAAATAACAATCTTTCAGGTGGTTTAAGTCCATGCGTTTAAGCCCAAACTCTCAGCTGGTGTAAGTCCATGCGGTGAAGCCCAGACTCTCAGGTAGTGTAAGTCCAGATGGTGAATAAGAGTATCTCAGGTGGTTTAAGTCCACGCGGTGAAGCCCAGCATCTCAGATGGTATTTCAATGCAGTGAAGCAGAGCTTTGGCGGAACTCTCCATGAGGATTTCTAACAGGCAGATCAATGTATCCCTGGCACAAAAGTTTGACCAAGATTAAATTATATATTCACATCCAAGCAATAAATGAGCAGTTTATTTTTGTAACAAACATCACAAGACTCATTCTTTTTAGAACTTTTCCCCCTCATTAATAACTTTGCATTTATATTTAGTGACCCGCCTCGGTGGCGTAGTTGGCTAACGCGCTTGTCGTGTTTAGCTCGACTGCGGAGGACGGGGAGATCGAGGTTCGAATCTCGGTCGGGTGAACTGGGAGGGTTTTTTCCTAAATGGTTTTCCACTCTCCCTTCACGCAAATGCGGGTTCACTTCATCTAATTAAAACCTTCCCAATTCCTAATCCATTAGTGTAATTAGTACTTAAAGCGTATAACCCGAACGGGTAGTAAGACGCGGTGCTAAATATTATTATTATTATTATTATTATTATATTTAGTGATTTGGCCAATCATAAAATAGGGATTCTTTAGCCATGGATAAACTTGATACATTAGTTTGTTGTAAATAGACAAGATGATACCAAGCCCTCAAAAAGTGAGTTAGGCAAATTCAAATTCAACATTCAGAGCATAAACCTATATGAGAAATGTGATAGTAGGCTAAATATGTTAGAAAACCTTTTATTATTTTAGTCCCTACTAGTCAGGAGAGCAAATTTATAATGTAGGCCTCTTTCAAGGAAATCTGGTAACAACAGGTTTTTTTTAGCACAGTGTCCTAATAACCGTTTGGGATAGATGCCCATGTGTTAGGGGTAAAGGTTTTATTTATAGGAAATCCACCCGCATTTGTGTGGAATAAGAGCGGGTTCAGACTTCAATCTTCCAGTCATTGGCAGCCAGTCTACTGCAAGCATGATGCCTTAGACTATGTGGCCAGAACCAGGTTACACAACTACAGCTAGTTTACTCCTAGGAACTCTCTAATTCATAATCCTCCCCCCCCCCCTCCCCCCTTCTGTGAGCAAGCTTATATACGTCTACAGTAGAGATTTGTTAAAATGTCTTAATTGCTTAACATTATTTGATTTGCAGGTTTTGTAAATCTGTCATAAGAATGCGAGTAATCCAATGATACTAAATTCAACCTAAGTGATAGCCCCCCCCCCCTCTCTCTCTTATATATATAAAATTATAATTATTTTTTGAAAAAGTTTACCTGTAAATAATATTTTCTTTAAATAAAAACACACTTGCACATTTACACTAATGATTTTATGTCCAACTAGCTCACACAAGGATACCTACATTATAATTGAACTAAGTGAAAATGAAGTATAGGCCTAGTATATCGAAAACAGCTGAAAGAAAACATCCACCGGAAGTCCCGGATATTAAAATAAAGTAATAAGTATATTAAGGCTAAATAATTTATAAATATATTAACTTATTAAAGTTCCTTTTCAAACTAGCTTAACCTAACCTTCATAAACGTATTTACTGGGCTAGCTTTATCTAATCTTTCTGATGTTCCATTCACTAATAAATTAGAATCTCAATCAATATTCGTGAAACAAATTATTCGACTTTCACTGTATAAGATGACATATTTAAAAGTATCATGGATTAAACAACGTGTTGGTATTTTAAGTTTACATTTGGACTTAGGTTTTATTGAGATGTCTTAATTTTGTAAAAATAAAATAATTTTAAATAAATATAATTAGGTCAATACTATCATTAGATTTGCCATTTCCTTGTGAGTATAGACTATGTATAGTTGCTATCTACAATGAAATACTGTAGTGTTATTCAATATGTTAATTAGCCTACACATCATTCCTGATATAATTAGTAAATATTGGAAACTTTTTTCAGGAAAGTATATTTTTATTAATTTATGTCAACAAAGGTTTGAGGGTAAGGGTTACCTGACTAGTTATCCGTTCGGACCCCCGGGGCACTGGACAGGGATGTGAGTGCAGTCTCTTCAATATAAAACTCCAGGGAAGTTGGCCTTGTCATAGAACAGCACTCGCACAGCTTCCAGTTCAGCTTCTGTAGTGGGAAACTTCACAACATGTCGCATGTTTTGGGCCAACCTAATTATATTTGCTTGAAGACATGAGATATAGTTAACTGGTCGACATGGTAGGCCTACAGGTCTCCACTAACAACCTAAAAATGGAGAACAAAGTAACTAGCCTATTTTACAAAATTATAGGAATAAATATGTAAGTACTGTGATGTTTTTAGAGGTAAGGTTAATTTGGATTTTCATATATATATATATTTTACAAAAAATCTATATATATATATTTTACAAAAAATCGATATTAATGTCAACCAAAATCCCAATAGCTACTGTATGTCACAAAACAATCAATTAGACTAATTGCTTCAATTACATAATGGAAGGAATATGTTGTCAGGAAATATACAAGTCCTAATATAAAATAAACTTATCTATGGATACTAAATCTTAAATAACACATTACACAAACAAACATGAAAACTTATTAATGTATTCAATCCAACAATTTAAATTAGTTGCTCCTTCTAAAAAAAACCAGTTATGAACCATGTTTTTTTTTGTAAGTTTAGTAATAATAAAAATAATATAAACTTAAAAAAATAGTATATTTACAATTTGGTATTAACTTACCTGTAAGCCTCCCGTGGCATAAAAGTGAAAGGTAGTAGACAGTTGCTGATAATGAAGCAGTGGAAGTCTTCATGGTTTTGGGATTGTCAATTTACAACATAGGGAAGATATCTTGCCATACAACTTCCTTCGAAAATAGAAATCTTTTATGAAATTGTTTGTCAGAGTAAGCCTAAAAGTTCTCCTGGAAATCCTTAACATGCCTCCATTGAATCACATCAACTTGATTAGCCTCTTCTTCAAAATAATCGCCAATTATGAGAAAATACGCGACTTTTTGATAGTCAGAGCGCACCATATTTTCTTGACAACACAAAATAGCAGAATGTGTGACATCTCGATTGCTCATGCGCGCTGTACCAGATTAGCCCTGTGTATAAGGGATAGGAGTAATGCAGAAGGCTAGTCGGGACCTGGCTTCAGAGTTTCTCAAGCGCGCACATGTGTGCTCGTCCTGGCAAGCAATTCGACCATCCTCCACCTTTTCTCCTAATTGTTCTTGCATATGGGCCTAAGTGTTATTACAATGTACCAACCTGTGCTCTTCAAACAGCCTCCTATAAATGTCAGTGCTCAAGACCCGCTCACAAAGCAATAGCTGTCAGTCACTATACTAAGTGTTATTACAATGTACCAACCTGTGCTCTTCAAACAGCCTCCTATAAATGTCAGTGCTCAAGACCCGCTCACAAAGCAATAGCTGTCAGTCACTATACTAAGTGTTATTACAATGTACCAACCTGTGCTCTTCAAACAGCCTCCTATAAATGTTAGTGCTCAAGACCCGCTCACAAAGCAATAGCTGTCAGTCACTATACTAAGTGTTATTACGATGTACCAACCTGTGCTCTTCAAACAGCCTCCCTCGTCGAAACAATTACTGAAAGGACAGTTGACAACATTGTCATAGAATAAGTCCTTCCAAATACAAATCTCCACCCCACAGCTTAGATAATTGGACCTCCTCCTACTACAATCTGGGAAAAAAAAATGTTAAGGCGTAAAAAAGTTAAATAAATAATTAAACTAGCCACATCGGTGGTTTCAAATCCTGATCAGGTGTACTATGGGGTGGTATTTCCTAAATAGTTTCTCTGCTTTCCCTCCAGGCAAATGTGTGTGCATTTATTATTGAATTTGACCTTCCTCTTCCCTATATATCTAGTGTAATTATATTAATGTATGCATATAACTCAAACAGGTAGCTTACTAGTGAGATTCCCACCAAAATAAATATATTAATTTGCAAAGAGTTTCCAAGGCTAGTTTCTGAAATAAAACTCACAAGCTAAAATTCCCTCAAAGTTCAGTGATTCTGCCAACATTGATTAACTGATTTATATGAATTTTATTTACCAGCGTACGATGTAAATGCGATCTGCAAGTCTATATTTTCTTCGGGCCTAAGCGTCATATTTCCGACCACGATCGTTACATCCATGTTACCATCAGGGTCATAAAATGCATTATGGGCATAGTCCACATTTTCTAGAGAGCTCTCCTCGCTGCTGTCCTCAGCCCCAGGGATCAGGAAAGCGCGGATTTGTCCGCAGTACTCCGGGCTTGTGTAGGAATCATCTCTCTTGAACTAGCATAATAAAACAACAGTGAGTGCAACCATTTATAGTACAGAAAGAGCTTTTATTTAATTAAGGTATTTAATGTGTACTTTTTATAGTTACTGATGTTGCTACATGACATACAAACCAAATTAATTCAAAGACACACACAACACCCAGTCCCTTGAACGTCAATTTATCACTGTGAAAGGGAAAGCCCCAATCTCACCAATGATAAATCTTTTGTAAGTACATACTGGGAATCGAACCCGGGATCCTCAGTTCAGTAGTAAAATGCACTACCGACTGAATTAAGGTGTCAGACTGCAAGTGGTTGAGAAGATGAAAGAACTGCACACCCCTCACCTGCACGTAATCAATGCAATTCCCAGAGTGTTTGTCCCGGCGGAAGGACAACTTCTGAATGACGGCGATGACACCATCTTTGGAAGAGGCCTCCACTCCAAAACGACACTTGAACATGTATGCTCCAGACCACGTATCAAAATAACGAGTTTCTTTGATTATAGCAGTTGAGTGGTCATCTCGGCCAAGTCTGATTTTTCTCTTTTTTAAGAGAAGAGAACATAGCTTGTCACTTTCTAGTGTGTCTGGAAAAAATAAATATATATCTATAAAATATAACATGTGTTTGAAAGAAAACATTTGACACACCACAATTAATATCAGTGAAGTGGAAACCAAGTTAAAGAATGCAAGCTATTCGGGAACATGTTCACAATCTACAATTTAAAACTAAAGCAGAAGTTGCATCCATTGGTAATATATCGGGGCTGTGCCTGAATAGTCCGTCTAAGGGCCCTTGGAAACCATGTGCACTTAAAGTTGCAATAGCATCAGCTTAAAGGCCGGAAGTGATTTTTGATGGCGTCTGAATTCTCTTAAAGTGTACAATTGTACCCCTTATTGTGCACTTTACTAAGGGGCCCTTTATCGTGCTATTTAGTTAAAATAGCTTTTTATATTGAATGAAAGTATTATCTATTTTGTGAAAATGGAATAAAACATTCACATAATGTTTTATTATTATTAGCACCGCGTCTTACTACCCGTTCGGGTTGTACGCACTTACGCTAATGTGTAATGGTAGGGTGATTGTGAGATGAAATGAAGGACCTACAGTTTAATGTGGAATCCGAACCACGGTGGCGGCCTGGCATTCCACCACATAATGTTAAATAAAACTAGTATGGTTTGTTATTTGTTTATATACATGATGTTAAACAATTAAATTTCTCTTTCTAGTGTGGAAAATCTCTCTCAAAAGGAAATTTATTTATGAGTTTAAGGATCTTCACTAAAATTTGTTTGAGAATAATACTTTACAGATATAAGTAAATTAACTAGTGCAATATATATATATATATATATATAAATATGTATATATTTAACAATTTATCTACATATGCAAAAATGTTTGACATGCTCACTGGTATCCATGCGTACAGCGCGCTCCTTTTGGCACGTAGCTGTAATTTCTTTGTTTATTCAACAGTCAATCATTCTGGCAAAATGTTTCAAAACAAGAGATGAACATGTAACTTAAGTAAATTTATTTTGGAATTCCTATAGACCTATGTATTTATCTGACAATACTTTTACATGCTTTAAAACCACTTGATATTAATGTAAGCTAGGCCTAGTTTGTCAGCTTCCCAAAAAATTTAAAGTTTGCGTGCAGTAAAGTGCACAAGTGCGTAGGGGACAAACTATTCAGACACGACCCATATCTCCGGAGGATAACTTACATGAATTTAGAGAGTTTCTTACAAAAGTTAGATTAGTTACTCTCACGGTATAGATAGTATGAGATTTATTATTCGAAAAATCTTATTCTATTAATAAAAGTATAACGTAATTTTCCTTAATTGTTAACCTAGTAATATTCATAAAACTCAAATCATTACGGTAGTAATTCTCAAATGTGCATGCAACCCTTACTGTGCTACAGGGAAATTCAAACAGATATCTGTTATATGTTCAAAAAGTATTATCCAGCAGAATCTTCATATATTTAAAAACATAGTTATTAGTTTCTCAAAACTACTTTAAGCTTACATTCTTGGTATATGCTGGAACATGTCACAAATAAAATAGATAAATAAATTAAGAAGACTGACAATTCTACTAAATTGAATAGCACCATCTTGATCACGGATCACATTACTCATCTTGCTACAGTGGAATTATCACTGCTTGGGTTTTACATGAAAGCTAGCAAAAGCTAGCATATGGTGTCAATAATGCCAACATTGTCTGAAAGTAACTTTTGTCAACATAATTGAAAATAATTATTACAGTCGATGTTTGGCATCGGTGCTGGACAGTCGTGCTTTGTGCTGCTTTAAATCGTGACGTGATCAAGTGTGTTTTGGGAATGGTGTAATCCAGAGAAGAGTGCAATGTGGATTCAGCTATGACAGAACTCTACTCAAATATTAGACAAAATTCTCAATCTAGTGCCATAAGTTATAATCGGGTCGTTCATCATCACCATCAAATTATGAAGAAAGCGAAATCTAGTGTAGGGCGTGTTGCGGTCAAACCAACAGGATTGGCGTCAACCAAAGTTCCCAAAGTAGATAATTCCAAGGAGAGTCAAATTGGGACAATTGTATCAGTTGACAGTATAGCAGCAGCAGTGTAACTAGCATTGTTCCGGCAGGGAAAAATTAAATTGTTTTTGAATTGTTATTTATTAAGGGAGCTGTTAGACGTTAGGGAACTGCATGATATTTTGAAGGTCTCAGTTGACAGGGTGGGTCGTAATGAACATCGGATAGGAGTTGTTTGATCCCTCTGGTACAGTAGCAGTGACTTTCGTGGTAAAGAGCTACCGTCTTATGTTGTCATTGTTTCTATAGGTGAGGTCAAGCCTTATGTTTATTCAGTGACGCAATGTCACAACTGTTTACGTTTTGCACATCTCGCTGTCATTGTCGTAGTAGGGGACATAGGTCACAAAGTGTAACATTCTCACAGAATAATGTCTACAAGGACCCCCAAAATGTGTTCATTGTGGGGTATGGGTGTGGGCTCATTTGGCGACCGACCGAACGTGTCCCGAGTGGATTCGACAGCGTCAAATCAAATCTAGAATGGCTCGTCGCAATTTGTCATACCGGAGGCTGGTCAGGCTGTGGACCGCAACTCTTCTTACAAGTCACGCTATGCAACCAGGGGTCTCAATTTGTCATGGACAATTCTCAATTTCCAAATATCCCAAAAGGCCATGCAATGTAACGTCCTACGCGCGACTATTTCGAGTACACCGAACAGGTTGTTGGGATTGACGTGGATTCGTCAGAAGCTCTATTGAAGGAACATTAAACGACATAATAAGTAAGGGGTGGAACAAATGTATCTAAAGTTGTATCGCTCCTAGTAACTGTGGCTTCCTCAGCGCCAGGAAGTTAGATCTGCCAAGTTTAATGGTAACAATAACAAGGAAAATCCAAAAGTTTTAAGGATGTGCGACGCTTTGATAGCCATAATCATAGAACTGCTAGGATCAAAGCAGGTATGGGTTCAAGGTAACCTTGTCTGAGTTAAGTATATATACATATTATTATTATGTTTGTGTTTTTTTATGGTTTAGTTATTTAAATATGATGCATGGAATTCTAGAAGCATTAGGATTAAGCTGACCTTGAGCAATTAATTTTTCTCGTGATATCCATATAGTATCGTTAGTGAAACTTGGCTCAGGGACCAGGATAATTTTGTTATAAATAAATTTAAATTTTTTAGGTAGCAGAGAGCTGGCCGAGTGGAAGGTGTCACGCTGTTAATTAGGTCAGACATTCAATCTGTTGAAATAACATCGAGTAATTTTCAATATCATTGGGAGTAGCAGTGGTACCTCTTGTTATATTAAATACAGGGAAGTTTACGCAACTTAACAGACCTCCGTATCCTAACACGTGCTCAAATGTTACTTTTGCATCCCCTAATTTTGCACTATACTTAACTTGAGATACGAGTGGCGACTCCATGGGCAGTGATCATTTGCCAATTATTTTGACAATAGAAGCTCAGGTCCCATATAACTATAAAACTGTTCCTCTGGATAGGTCACGCAATTACAAAAAAACCAAATTGGGAATTATACTCGACACAAGTGGAGTTAACAATTCAAAATTTAGCGGTGGACCGTGATCCTTTAGTACAGTACAACTTTGTTAACGTGCTACAGAGCTCAGCTGAGGCGGAGTATCAACCTCAAATAGTGGGGGCATAGGAGTATTAAACGCTGCCCGTGGTGGACAGAGTCATGTTCTAAAGCGATCGCTCAAAGGAGGTTATCATTATATAATATTTTTTTAAACCGAATCAACTTTGAACGCTACTGTCGTTCGGCAGCTGCTACGTGGTGAACTTTGATACGTGTGAAGTGTGATTCTTGGCGGTTATATTGTGAGTCTCTTACCCTCGATGTATCTCTGACAGAGGTTTGGCGTAAAATCAAATCGTTCAAGGGTTTTGTTACAAACTTTGGGATTCCTACTGTTGACTTAGAGGCATTCGCTTGAAGGGTGATACTGGATTAAGTTATGTGCTCCCCTTTAGAATTCCCCAATTTGGGTGTTCTTGAGCTCGATAAACGTTTTACTGTAAGTGAATTAAGGGCAACGTTGATTCGAGTGTGACACATGGTGGTTGGCCCAGTCAATGTGTCCTATGGTATGTTGACCAAATTGTCGTCTGTTTCTCGTCGAACGCTGCTAGAGTATTTAACTCTATGTGGGAGGAGGGGGTAATACCAATGGCATAAAAAAAATTCCTTTCTGATTCCTTTTCTAAAATCGGGTGAAAGCGTGGAGTTAACAAACTCTTATCGGCTATTGAGCACTCTCGTACTGTATTGGTAAATCATGGAACACTTTTTAAAGCCCGTTTAGAACGATTTCTAGAAATGAATGAACTCCTTAATCCTATACAATCTAGTATTAGAAAGGGACGTTCCACACTAAAGCCCTCTATGTTAGTTTCTGATATTCAAATTGCTCTATCACAAAACTCATTTGTATCAGCTTTTTTCCCTCGATATACAGGGTGCGTACGATAATGTCGAGCATTCTGTGTTATTTGATCAACTTTTTCGCCTGGGTTGTTCTAGCAAAATGTGTTACTGGTTAAGCTATCTATTTCAGAATATATCGTACACTGTAACGATAGGACAAGCTAGATCATCTCATAGGACTCAACGAAGGGTCCTACCACAGGTATCAGTGCTCAGTCCTCTGTTATATGCAGTATATTCGAACTATATTGATAACTCTTTTCTGGTTGATATAACGACGCTACAGTATGTGTATGACGTGGTAATATACGTTCGGTCTTGTAACTTGTCAGAGGGGGCGGATAAGTTACAATAAGTGTTTCCTTTGCTTTCAAACTGATTCTAAATGTATCTAAAGGTTTTGCGATAATCTTCACCCGAAATAGAGTGCGAGATAACTCAATTAGGCTAATTTATGAAGACCATCGAATTCAGGTACAGCTGACGGTGCGATTTTTAAGCATGAGACTAGACATGAAGGGATCTTGTATCCCTCATGTTTTGGAATTATCTGGAATATGTGACAGGTTTATAAATACTATGAGATCAGTGTCGGGTGTCTCGTTGGGTTCCCACCCATATACAATGTTACAAATGTACCGTGGGCTTATACGGTCTCAATTGGAGTATGGTTGTTTTTTTATATCACACTGCATCACGATCAACACTGGCAAAGCTAGATAAGATCCAATATGCGGCTTTAAGACTGTGCTTGGGCGCTTGTCGTACATCACCAACCAACGCACTCCTTACTGAAGTGGGAGACCTCTCTTTATTGCTTAGGCACCGTCTGTCGGCGGACAAGTTTTTTATTAAAGATTGTTCAACTTCTAATTATCTGCAACGCAGACTTCGGATACTTACAAATTATGTTGAAACAAAACAATATTAGTTAAACAGAGCATGTACTTCTCTGGTGAATAGTTTTTTGGGTTTGAATGAACTCTATCAGTATATTTATTATCTTCCGTATCCAGTCCAGTGTTTCACTGTGGGGCATGATGTCCTCTGGGATGTACCAGTGATGTTATCTATTCCTGATTCCATCCAATCGAACAGAAGTTAAATGCAGTAAGGTATATGGAAGAAAGATGTAGTAGATACAGACTTATATTTACAGATGGTGCTAGGAGGGGAGGGCAGCCAGCCCTTGTGGGTGCGGCCTTCTATATAGTAGTATTAATTATGGTCAGTCACATAGACTACAATTCGATACAGCGGAATTATTTGCTATCCTACAGGCATTGAAATATATCTTTATCTTTACGACCGCAGCTTGTAGTGATATTATGCGACTCCCGTAGCGTTTTGGAGTCTATAAATGACTTGTCAAGCGTTCCATCACATCCATTGATAATTCAAATACTCGAAGAATGCGCCTCTCTACGAGTCAGGGGCTACGAATTGGGGTACCAATGGATTCCTAGTCACGTGGGTATAATGGGTAATGAGAAAGTAGTTAGTTTGGTATCTAGTGTAAATTTATTTTCTATTGTACATGAAATCCCGCTACTGTATAGCAACTTTATACCGAGGGTAAAACACAGAAGTCGAGTTAAATGGAGCAAATAATGGGAGACCACATGCCAGCAGAAAGCAAAATGGTACCATGGGGTTTGTGGTACAAAATTAGTTACACCATGGTTTTCAGGAGTTAAGGGAACTCGAAAGTTTATTTGTACAATAATCCGCCTTTGGCTCGGATACGCCTACATGGAAGACCGACTTTATTTGATGCGTAAGGTACCATCCTCACATTGTGTGGTTTGCCACGTTCTGGAAACATTAGAACATATATTTATGACCTGCCCTGTACATCAGTTGGCTCGGGGAAATTATATTTTTAATTATATTACAGACTTTTCTTTAGATAATGTATTACGCTCGTCGCTCAGACAAAGTTACTTTGTATAAGAGACTGTAAAATTTCCTTCTAAATATAAATATGTCAGTGTAGAGACTAACAAAATATGTCTTCCCGATTATTTTGTAGACGAAATTCGTGGTGAGATAGTGCTAGGTTAGTTGAGTCAGATTTGAAATGAACTAATAAGAAAAATGAACAAGACTTTCAGGCCTAACTGCTAAACTTGCCTAAGAAAAACAAATTAAAATTGCCTGCAGTACCTTCCATTATTTGTGGTGTCTCCGAAAATATTATCCAAGGGAACAATATCACCCGTGAATATAGGCATTATATTAGATTGATAAAAACAATAGTAAGTGATTTCATAATGGGTAAACAAATTTGTAGGCCCTCCAATATTTTTACTTTATGGGAAAGTCCATCCATCCGTTAAGTTATTCATCTCACCTTAAAACATAATTGAGAAACATTATTTCTTAAATGTGATAAATCACGTGACTGTATTACATAAATATATTTTGTACACGATCATAATTTATTGTATTACATAAACAAATTTATATAGTACGGTAGTTAATGAAAGAAGTAACGTGTTTGGTGACGTCAATGTTAACTTAAATTAAGTGTTAACTAATCAATATAAAATGAATAATCCTCTTGTATGTAGGCCTATTCATAAACCAATCTGGAGTGTGATGAAAATCTTTAATTTATATTAATGTTCATCTGAAAGTGTCGAACTAAATATTAAGAAGGTAATATTATATTCATCTAGATTTATGTTATATAAGTAGTGATTATAGAGAATGACAATAATAATATCCCCGATATGTCTCCTCAAAGTTGGTATTATATGTGTGTTCTACCCTTAACACCCTCCCAACAACCACGGAGCTGGAAATAAAGTCGTCCTCCAAAATTACAGTCAGGCACGTCCATGGGTGATATACTATATTCTATAAATATGCAGAAAATGGAAAACAAAGAAGGTGTAGCTGTTGTTCATTGTGTCTCTCTAAACATAAGCAATGAAACAAGTAAACCAATTGTGAATAAGACTGAAACAATTAAAACACATCTTGAATGATTACAAAAGGAAAACCAAATATTGAAATTCAAACTATTGAAACAAAAATCTCTGGAAATCCGTAGGCTCAGGAGCATACTTAACTTAAATATAATTTTATATACCCGTTTCCGATTATAAAAATTACGAGGAAATGGATTAACACATTTTGACAAACGATCACTCATTTTAACGGTTAGGAGTCTAGGATGTCGGAAAAAATAGTATTTTCCCACGAAGATCCGTTTTTCACCATGGAAGACGTTATTTACGTTATTGGCTGCAGTTCTGTAAATCTCTAAATAAAATACACATCGTTGGCTAAAAAATAATAACTGAATCTTTATTGTTGGTCCAAGCACAGTCATCAGACCCTTCACTCTACAAATAAAATATTTATTTTTGAATGCTGATTTCACTTTAGATGTTTGTCAAAACACATCTAGATTGAAATTGCCTGGAATGGGGAAGCATTTATTTATTATTGGAATGTTATCTTTAATTCGCACTTAAATCAATAATATCAATCATAATTCGCAAATTAAAAGGTTAAGTTGTCAGTTACATAAAAATATTTTATACGTTTTGTTTCGTGCCTGAACTATAAAAATATATAAACGATACAATAATGTTTAAATATGTTTAGTATATATTATAAGAACAAAAATGATAAAATTATCTTGAAATATGTTTTAAAATATCCATTTTAATTATCTAAATATGGGTTTTGGCGTTAATGTTTATCAAAGAATGGGTTTTTATATTATATTTATCAAAAAGTAACACAATACAAATACTGTAAGTTCAGTTATGTTTCTATACTAGCACGCTATTTTGAAGGAATGATATTTCAAAGTAATGTTTTGTGTGTTCCATCTATCTTTCCATATTCTTACAAATACAATAAGTTCAGTTGTGTTTCTATGTTGCTACTAAATTTTGAAGGGTGGATAATTCAAAGTAATGTTTTGTGTACCACATTTATCTTTCACATTCTCTCTCTGATTCTTTCTCCCTCACACACACACACACACACACACACACACACACACACACACACACACACACACACACACACACACACACACACACACACACACACACACACACACTCTCTCTCTCTCTCTATCACACACATTCTTACACACACTCTCACATATCTTTTCTCATTTTGACTAAGATGGTTTCCCTCTCTCACACACTCTCTCCACTCACACACATTAGTAAACAATCTTTCACACGTTATATTTATCACACTCGTTCTTAAACTCTCTTTAAACACACTATCTTTCTCTCAAACACTTTCTATCAAATTATTCTTCTTTCTTAAACTTTCTCTCACCCACTCTCACATTTCCCTCTCTCCAAAATCCCCTTTCTATCTCAAACACCCTCTTTGTCTCAAACTCTTTCTATGTCTCAAATTATTTCTCAGACTCTCTCCCTCAAAATCACTCTTTCCCTCAAAAACTTTCTCTTTGAAATTATCTCTCTCGTACTTAATCCCAATCAAACTATCTCTCTAGTCTCAAACTCTCTCTCAATCTCTCTTTCTATCATACTCCCGGTTTCAATCTTTCTCTCTAACTCTCTTTCACTCAAACTTTCTCTAACATTCTCTCTTTCTCTAAACTTTTCTATCTCTCTAATTTTTCTCTCAAAGTCTCTCTTACACACTCACATATTTTATCTCTCCTTCACTCAATACCACTCACAGTCTCTATAATAAAATTTCACTCAAACTCTCACACACTCTCTCTTTCTTACACACATTCCTTCACACACTTAATCAAGCACTCTCCCACACAAACTCTCTCTCTCTCACACACACATACACTCTCTCACGTTTTCTCTGTAATTCTCTCTCTCATACACACTCGCTCATTTTCTCTTTCAATAATAATAATAATAATAATAATAATAATAATAATAATAATAATAATAATAATAATAATAAAGGATCTAGTCAAACCCATCATTTAAGTTTATAAATATGGCCATTATGATATTGATATCACTGGAAAAATTTATTTCATACGTAGCCATTATATACATTTAATAATACAATAGGCCTGGCTAGAAACATATGTTCATGTATAGTTAACATTGCTCTAGTCCAGTAATTTACGTGAAAATCGGGCGTCACTTCAGAAAAATGCCAAATGAGTGAGCTGAAAATTGATTTCCACTTTCACTTTGCTTTCTATATAAGTTGTCAAAAGTCTCCATCATCAGATTGTACGCATACAATTTTACCGCGCTTAAACGGTGCTGAAAATGAGGGTTTTTAAAAATTGTCTTTCCCTAATAGCTTCGTTCCATTTTAACTGTATGACCATGAGCTACACTAACAAAGAAATAATATCGGAAATTTATGTAAAAAAAGGTGGTATAGTGTATTGTGAACTACTGATATATTGTTTTTGTTTGTAAAATTAAGATTATATGTTTGTTGGGGTAAAGCTGTATGTAGAAGATATGTCAATGTTTTTAGAAATATTGTAACTACCTCGCATCATTTGTGCTATCTATATCCAGATGAAACAACTATCAGTACTTTTTACTTTCCGAAGATACCCGAAGGTTTTAAATATACATTTTAGGTCAAATGACTTTAGGCTAAATGACTTTTGGCCAAATGACTTTAGGCCAAATAACACGTCCCTCTCATTACATCACCAGGTGTGCATTAAAAAAAATGCAAACGCCTTGGCACGATTCGTCAAATTTCATAACGTCGAGAAATTGTATAAATTTGGTATAATTGGCAAAGACGATGACGACAATACTAGCTTTATTAATGACGACTGCTGATTACAAGTCATCAGTCCAGACGCAGACAGCGATGGAGAATGTGGCGTGTAGCTGTAATGTGGTGAAGGACCTTCTCTTGTCCGTCACCAAAGATCTACCATCTTTGGCGTTCAAGACTTTCTACCTAAACGAGAAACAAGTCAAACATGTAGTGGTAGGCCTCTTTCCTAACAGCAAATTTTAGGCACACATGATGTTTTCATCAAATTCTAAGCGTCTAATACTAACCGTTCCCTAATGTATCTTTTTCGTCAAGGAAATGCCGTTTTGGTCTAACTGTGAGGGGAACTGTGTAAACTTTGAGTCGAACAAGGACGACTTTAACATAGATGTGAAAAAACTATTCGGCGTGTGGATATTGTGCCTGAGTGAAAAAAACACTCATATGTACTTGTTTACGGACGAATTAAAAACTCTGTACGGACTTAAAAATATATCACACGCCATGTAAAATATCTCAACCTTCAAATCGTTTGTCGACCCCTCCAATCCTATCTCATATTTTGACTATCTCTCGTTATTTACGATCTTTATATTTCTATGCATAACAATAATAAATTGTGAAAAATGTGTATTTTTATTAATAATAATAAAATGTAAAAGTATGTGTATTCATCTTTCATTTCTCGTAATATTTGCCTCCTATTTAAATGATATATTTGTGGTAAGAGTTATATAACTTTTTAAAAATATAGGTTTACCACTTTATAAGAGTACATCCGAATATGTCATGATTAATAAACATGACAACCAGAGTATTGATGAATACGATATTTCATGCACCTTCCAGTTAATTGAGTTATATAACTTATTTTTATAATTAAATCTTATAAAACTTTGAAATCTATCTTAATATTACGTCAATAATAAACATAACAACCACAGTATTGGTGAATATGATGTTTTGTGTGTGATTTAGAATGAATATAATAATATTCATTCAAATCTTATCTATCCACGTCATAGATTTATGACAAACAAGGCACTGAACAATATTTTAGTCGAAAAGTATCCACATCAGTCTAGGACGAATATCATAACTCATTCAAACCTGTTTTATTCAATTAATAGCTTTCATTCTCTTGTGATGTCACTGTCATACATCACACACATTATTTAAATACCACTAACATAGTTACCCTCTCCCCTCAAACGTCATACTCTTTTGACGTCAAAGAATATTATAATTCATTCAAACCTGATTTATTCAATTAATAAATGTCATGCTCTTGTGACGTCACTATCACATACATTATTTAAATACCTCTAACGTAGTTACCCCTCCCATATTTCCACTTCCGGATTATACTCGGGCTGTTACTACTCCTTTCCATACGAGCAATGCCATAATTACAATGATTTGCAGCCTGGGTGTTGATATTATTTATTAAGGTAGTCCTGAATCATTTTAGATTTAAGTTTACTCTTGACTTGATTCAGTTTAGAAAAAGCTCATTCACAAGTGGTACTAGTGACAGGATCCACGTTAAAGTTTTTAGAAGCATTCATAAATTGCATAAATATATTGTTCATACCTAAGGTATTAAACTAGTCTGAAAAGTGTACCACAATATACATCTTTGTTCTACAAACCTTATTTACCATTCTAATTTCTTAGAATGAAGTCCGAAAAGTTTAATAAAAGTGAAATATTATCTATGTCAACGTCAAATTTAAAATTATTATCTTCATTATAACATCCCTCCCCCCCTCCCCCATCAAATCGTATTCAATACCTTGAAATAATGAAATGACACATTATTTATGAATCTTTTTTGATCAAACAAAGATTTATTTTCCTTGGATATCAAGCTAATGAATTGTCATTATTTAACTACTGGGATTTCAAATTTATTTTCTTCACATATCTTTAAAGTTTTTCTGTAAGCCTTATTGAAAAAAAGTTTTATCATAACGTTGTGCTCTAAATGTCAATAATGGTCCAGAGATTAAATTAATAATCTTGAAGTTCTCCCTGCTTACCGCAAGAAGCTTCATTAGGCACTATCAAAATGCACCGGCAGCACAGATATCCAGATCAATATGAACATTTCCATTAAATTTTCGGGAACCAGGTGCTACTATAAAGGCTCTAGCCCCCCAAATTTTTTGATATTTGCACAGTCCTTAAAGCTATTTAGAGTGGTTATTGTCTTGATTTTTTGGTATTAGATGTATCTCTGGATTTTTCTTGAATATATAAGACGCCTCTAAAAGCTATTTAAAAAAAAATCGATGCCTCTATAATTTATTTGCAATCATCCTCACCCTTTTCTTTTTGTACCTTGATGCCTTTAGAAGTGGTTTATAGCGTTTAAAAAATTGTAATTAGAATTAAATGCGTCTTTCTACCAACAAATAATCATTTCTTTCATTATTTGTGTGGGTGCCCGCCTCATCGAAAACAATATTTGAAGCAACATTAGGGGAGGGGCATGGTCTACCTGGCCCCCCTGTAGACACGCCTATGTTTAAAAGTCTGTTGTGATCTCAATAATTTAATTATAGCGATAGATAGATCCAACAATACGTATTTCCAAATATAGATGTTCTTGTTTGTGCTTAAAAGAGATTGAGTTTAAGCACTTTATTAACGAAAATTAATCTTTTGTGACATTAAGTGTTAAAAAGTAACACGCAAAAAAAGTATAAAGATTGCAAAGATTGAAATTGGTCTATAAATATAAGTATTCCTAAATATAATGAACAATTGATCTAAATCACCCCTTTTAAACAAAACCAGCCATATTTAAGTCCTTTTTTTTCTCCAGTTCTAAGCTGCATCACTCCTTTTTACTTAAGAGCTGTAATATGGAACACGGTTACTTTTTGACCCACCAAAAGCTTTGCCAAAGAAACTAACAATAGTGGAGGGAACTTTTTACAACGAAATGAAAGCAAAAGATTAAGAAATTACATGATACAACTGTTCGATATAGCTAAAACAAACAAAGCCAATAAATGTTTTCATAAGGTGATGTCACTACAAGCAGAGCTGTTCGATCATACAACCCTTCTTTTCACAATAAGTTGATTATATCCTTTGTCTATGGATTAGATACTATAATCAATGACCAGAGGTAGATAGATAATAAAGGCATTAAGACTTAATTACATATATAGTTTAATAAATATAATACTCAAACAAAGGAAACCTTTTAAATAATAGTACTTTATTTTATTTTACTCATATTTAACAATTATTTTAATGATCAGTTTTGTATATTTAAGTGGTGTAGGATTTACACACAACTTGCGCACGTAATGTAAAAAAGCGCCAAATTTAAGTATTGTGATGACACACTCATTGTGGTAAAAATAATCTTTTGAAAAATAGTTTGTTTGAGTTATTCAAAAACTACAACATTTTAATATGTCCATGGAAACTTTTGGGATATTTGAATATTTTATAATGGATTACTTGATTTGTTTGTGAATTAACAAAATGTTTCCAAATAATCCAAGAGATAAACTAGTTTGGTATGACTTTGGTTCAGTTTTAACAGGAAGTGTTGCTATCAAAAACGTACAAGTTGATAACAAAACCCCAGTAAGTGATGTCTTAGAATAGGTTAATTTCATAAATAGATGACTCAGCTGATTTTATTATAACACTTATAAAAAAGAACCAATAGATGTATAACATTTTACTTGGAACAAAAATGGTTGAGATTATGAATGCAAAGACAAGACTGGAATGCTTTTTGCTTTTTAAAGCATTTTCATTGAAGGTTAAAAGAAAATTAGATTATGTTAAAGATATAATTAACTCAATCGAAAGTAAATTAAGAAATTAGGTTTAATAACAAATACAGTCACACCTATATGGTTAAATCTTAAATGAGTGTCAGGTGGTTGTAATTTAATGATAACTCTAGGAGTCTAAGAATCCTCATGTCCATAACAGAATCTGCCTAAAACTATGTGAACTATGATACTGATCATTAGATGAATCTGGAGTGGCTCAGTGATAGAGCATTGGCATTTTAAGCCAAGGATTTTGGGGTTTGATTCTCATATCATTACCTATATTGTTTCAACTAAATTTAATATATTTGAAAAAAAAACCTTTAGATTTTATTATGCAAGGGTTTAATCACAACTATAATAAGTTTCCTGAAACTTCAATAATAAAAATAATAAATGACAGGGCTACTCTGGATTTTAGGGGCCCTCAATATGCACAATAAGGGTTATTAGTACTTAGGACCACATTTATCAAAGACTCCAAGTTACTTGTGACAAACCTGGTTTTGACCAAACCAGATTAAGAACCAGTCTCTCGGAGTTGGTGGACAATCATATGAAGTTCACCATACTCACCCACAGATGAGGCCAGTATTTCAAAGAATGAGGAGCGATAGGTTCTGTGGCCGAGATAATCAAAAAATTGATTTTAGATCAATGTTATTTATCCACATTTTGTAAATTCTGGCAGGAGCAGCAAGTTTACAAAGTTCAAAGGGAGACAGATACTATTTGTGATCTTGATGTCTATGTTGTTGAACCAAGTCAGCTGACCATCCCAGCGGGCCAATCATCAAACTTCAAACTTCAGTATTTGCCCAAAGTACCTTCAACCGTTGACTATGATTATTTCAGTATTCATGATACAAATGGGCTGTATTTACAATTTGGAACTAGAGGGAAAAGTATAGGTGAGCTTTGTGGACCTTCAACTTTAGTTACATTTATATTTACATTCATCTCTTATAAAACATAAGTTAGATAATTTTTTATAAGTTAATTGTTCCTAAATGATATCTTACAATTAAATTTTCCTCTGGTTTGGCGACTAAGCTGAACAACTGATAGAGCCCCAACCTAATTGACAGAGCAACTGTTGGCGTAATAAATCAACACTAATTACTTAATGGGTGAGGAAAGAGGAAGGTGGTGCTCTTAGGAAATGTACCTGCATTTGTGTGCAGGGAGAAGAGGGAATTCAGGAAAAAACCACAAAGTACACCTGACCAGGATTTGAACTCCAGGCAATCCAGTCAGACAGAGAGTGACGAGTTAGACCATGCGATCTCTAATGCAGGTGTGAGGAATGGCGAAGGAGTGGAAAATCCACATTCAACCAAATCCAAATATTAGAAATTATTACAAACATAAGGAACTCACATTTTATTATAATTTTGTTCATATTAACTATTTATTTGCCAGTGAAAATATAGTCCATGTTTTTTTTTATTTATTAGAGGTAATTAATGTGCACGTTCTGAACTGATTGATTATCCACACATGATAATTTCTACGAGCGAGCATGAAAGGGCTACCACTCTTGCCAGCAGAGTTATTTTCACATATCTTCTAGGGTTTTGTTACAAATCACAGTCAACATGGGACTGGCGGCTTTACTTCCCCTTTGAAGGAAGTTGTGCTATGAAATTTTATAGCTTAAGTAAAATCTGTTGACCTCTGCTGGGTTTGAACCCACAGACATCGAATCCTGAGGCGGGCACCTTACCCCAAGACCCCGGAGGTTGACAAAAATATAGTGAATAAATGATAGCTAACATTGTTTGTTATAATGTAAATTAACAATTCAGGTATGTGGTAAATTACTTCTCTTTGGTCTGGTTGATAAGTTTGTCACTTTTATGTTGTTTTGAATCACTCACATATTAATGGGGCTGAGAATGTCATTCAACACTTAAAATGAATATCTCTTTTAATTTTTCAAATATCAAATTTGAGTTAATATTTTTCAAATTCTTGAATCTTGTTTAGTATTAAGTATTTGAGTGATTTAATGATTTGAAGCTGTCATCTCAAGTTGACATCTAATGACAAGGTCTGACATCTTAGCTCAGTGAAAGGTGTTAGGTTAAATTCCTGGCATAATCAAAAATGTATTGTTTGTAAAAATTTGACCAGGGTATTGGCTGTCATGTCTGTTCTAGTATTAGGTTAGTTTGTAACTCATGTGGTGATATTATTATTGTGTTTAGAAACTGTAAGTTTATACCACTAGTAAAATAAATAATAACCAAGTGTGAAATTTTTTCCAGGACCTCAAGTAAGTGTGGCGATTAAAACTATCAAGTTTTTGTGCAGCGTAAAGAAGAAAGCTGTACATAGAATAATTGAACTAGGAATGAGTCTGATATAGTCGCACATTTTCAATTTGACATAGACAAGAAACAGACCGTCTTCAAAATAGATAAGACTATAGGAGTCATAGAAGCTCACAAATACCAGTACATACGGATCAACTTCATGCCAACCTCACCAGGGACTTATATCAAACAGATATACTGTCTGGTCCATTATCAGGTAAATTGTCCACCTCAGTTCTATACAGTTGGTGATATCAATATCTCTCATGAGATTATCAGACTTTGAACAGGACTGCTTAGAAAACATATAGGGAGAGCTTACATTTCACAAGTTGGTATCATTTTTTTGGAGTTTGGTCAGATCCACTATTTTACAAAATCTCTGAATCTCCAACTTTAATTTCAATTCTTGAATCCGAATCTGAATCTTGGAACAAATTAAGAACATAAGAGTAAATATAAATATAATAAAATAGAAATAGAAACTATATGCTAACATTCTTTCTTGTAAATCATTCATTATAACATTCATACATTCAGTTAAGTGTTAAATTACTGATCTGGGGTCTGGGTGTTGAGCTCACCCTATAATATAATTGGCTCTGAACCATCAATAAGAAGTACTAGAGCTCTAAAACAAATTTAAATTGAAAATTTGTAAAAAAAAAACACTTTTTTTTAAGGATTTGAGTTTTGAATATGAAATTTTCTCAAATCCTCGTATCTCGCATATCCTTAAGGTTTGGAGGGATTTGGAGGATTTGAGGGCCCATCCCTAATATTTTTAATTAATTCTGATGTTATTCACATTAAAATATCAAAAAATATTTTTTTTCTAATGTGAATTTACAAATATGGTTGAGTGGTAAATTAATTGTCTTGGGTTTAGTTGTTGGTTTTGTACTATAACTATTTGGGTTAGGCTGCTGGTTCACATCAGAATGATCTTAAGATTTTTTTTTTTAAAATCCTAAATTCTCAAATATGGTCTATGTATTGAGTTATTAGAGGATTTGAAGGACCTATCCTTACTAAATCAATGTCCTCCCCTTGTAGCACCCAGTAGTGATCGAGGCAGTAGGAGTATGCACCACTATCAAAGAGGTGTACCCTAAAGGTTTGAAACAGTCCGATACCCGAATCTCCAAGTACTGGACGATGGGTACAAGAGTTACATCAGTGACAAATGTCACATCGCCAGGCACAATCCTCCGCTGACGCTCTCATCACGGAACTCGACTTGGGCCGAGGGAGAATTGCAGAGGAAATGAGTGTACCGCAGATGTTCCGCGTCAACAGCCACATCAAGACGAGTGTACTCCTCAAATGGGACATTGGTATGTATCGCACTGGTAGTTTCTATACATACCTGTAGCTAGGGACTGGTCGAGCCCACGGTTCCTCATTTTACCCACAAATCCTGAATCTTATAAAACTAAATAAACTTGAGAGGTTTACTTTACTCTATTAATTCTTAAGTTGTTGTTGAAATAATATGACCTTAGGTTACAGAAAACAGCTGTCATTGATGTCATATTTCAGTTGACAGGACAAAACCTGGACAGCTCAGTATCAGAGCAGTGGCACACTTAGGCAATGATCCTGGGTTCAATTCCTGTATGCACTGGGTTATTTTCTTAATTAATTTAATCAGAAATAATAGCTAAATGTAAACATTTTGTGTTATAATGCATAAATTCATACATAAATTGTAATATTAAAATATTAGATGCGTAGCAAATATATTTATTTCCATTTTTTTATTAAATATATTTAATTGATTTTTACATTTAAATTATCTTAAACTGTATTACTCTAGTGTCTGGGGAGCTGGCGTTGTAGGGCTAAGGTGTCAGACTTCTGTTTTAGGGGTCTGGGTTCAAATCCCGGTCCCGGCACAGATTTATCCAATTACTAAACCCTTCCTTTACTTCTGGTAAAGTGGGTGCTTTCATGCTTTGTGAATATGTGGAATGGAATTAGCCTTAATGGTGTCCCCACCTCAGAAACAAATTCCTCTATACACCAGGAAAGCAGAAGTAAGATAAGGTCGAATGGCCAGATCTAGAGCATTAGTCCCACCCACTATAGTATCTGAAACCTTCCAATTGTAATGATTACAGACCATAACTGAGATTCGAACACAGGCCTAGCTGGTTACATCACAAGCAGCAAAGTCCCATTGCTCTTGACCATGGCACTTTTATTCCAGACGTTGCGGGAGTGTTCCGGGTCAGCCCTCAGTGCGCCACGATCCCTCCGTATCAGTCTACTCTATTCGAGGCGTACTTTGAGCCCCCAAGCCCAGATCTGTTGTACGGCATTGAGCTGGAGGGAAGAGCATACTGGGTGAATATCGAGAACACGCGGCGGCAGCAGCAAACACAACTTCCCGTTCCAATTCCTCTGTCTCTCAGGATGATGGGTATGTTCCAACCAGAATACCCCATAGATTGATCAAGACATGAGAAGTCTCTCTTTCTCTCTCTCTCTCACACACACACACACACACCAAGAAACTGAATTTAGTTCAAAAAACAATTCCGTACTTAATCCATCCTCACTAATTTTTGCACACTTCCCTATCCTTGCATACTTCCTTCACTTCAACAACATCCATACACTGAGTCATACATTCTCTTTTACATTTAAAATTCTTATGTTTCTCTTTTTCACACATTTATCTACAACATATAACCATGTCCTACATAACCTACCCTTTCCTTTTGATTCACACACTCTACCTTCATATATTTGTTTCGTCACTCGATCCACACACATCCTCTCAACATGCCCAAAACAACGAAAGACGCTTCTTTCACATTGACCTATCGGATTCCCCTTCAAACCACACTCCTTCAGCACCCATTCGTAACTGACTCTCTTCATATGAGTTTTTACACATACGTTTCTAAGAGGTCTCATTCCACCCATATTCAC
Organism: Timema cristinae; assembly: GCA_039000515.1. Classification (NCBI taxonomy): domain Eukaryota; kingdom Metazoa; phylum Arthropoda; class Insecta; order Phasmatodea; family Timematidae; genus Timema; species Timema cristinae. The sequence goes on along the minus strand of JBCFYV010011164.1, from coordinate 17,580,516 downwards.
CTTGTTCTTGTGTTTCTCTTGACAGAACTACCTGTCACGGGCAATCCATGTTGTGCAACTGACTCCTTAGAACCTGTAATCTTTTATCTAATATCCCAGTTAATTGGTCAGGAGACAGGCTCTTAATAACAACATGGTTATATACTCGCAAACATTAATAACATAAAAAAAAACTAAACTTTAGTTTATAAATGAACCATGAACATGGAAATTGAACCCTAACACACACAGACTGCCTCAAATCCTGGATAGTCCAGTGTTAGAGCTTTGGACCCCTAAGTCAAGTGTACTTGTCTCCTAGTTCATGTTTTCATAACATTTTTCAAATATATTTAAATTAGAGATGAGTCGAATGCACTTTTCCTTGAGTTTGAATCTTAAAGTTGAATTTTCATTTCACTTACGATTCACGAATCACAATCTTAGAGAACAAGATGAGCGTAAATGTTCAACTTTCTCACATTGGCAGAGTTATTACTCTACAAACCTGGCTTGGTTCTCATCGAGGGGTAAATTATTGCTCTGGGGTCTGGTTGTTGAACCTATAGTATAATTATAATTGGTTTTGAACCACCAATAAGCAGTATTAGAGCTCTAAAACAAATTAATATTTAGAATTTTAAAGGAAAAAAGATATTTTTAATTTGTTTTGAAACTTGAATTTAAGATTTTCTTGAATTTTTGGCTCTTGATATACTTAATGATTTAACTAAAAATAATTGCTGTCCACTAATGCCACCAGTCACCAATTCTCTATGAGTATGTTAGCACTGTTTTTTATATCCCCAGGTCATTCATTCCCAGCCCGTTCTTACGGTTGGATGCCGCAGTACCAAGTCTCGCCCCAGACCGTGGTGTTGCCCCCCTGTATACCTCCTGAACCTGTGTACACAACATTCCTCATCAAGAGATTTGGACATTTGCCCATCACATTTAGATTGTTCCCGCCAAATAAGACGTGAGTGTGATACGTTACCAACATTGCATATAGCGGTAGTGTATTAGACAAATCAAGATGAATCACTATTGCAAGGATGCTTATTGTGGCTTTAGAATATGTAAAACTACTTAACTTTGATTAAAAACAAACACAATATGGCTTTTACAATGAAAATTAGAACACAGTTCTCACTTCACTGCTGTCACTGGACAAAGAGGAACACAGTTCACACTTTACACTGCTCTCACTGCACAGAGAGGAACACAGTTCTCACTGCACTGCTGTCACTGGACAGAGAGGAACACAGTTCACACTTTACACTGCTGTCACTGGACAGAGAGGAACACAGTTCACACTTAACACTGCTCTCACTGCACAGAGAGGAACACAGTTCACACTTAACACTGCTGTCACTGCACCGAGAGGAACACAGTTCACACTTAACACTGCTGTCACTGGACAGAGAGGAACACAGTTCACACTTTACACTGCTGTCACTGCACCGAGAGGAACACAGTTCACACTTAACAATGCTGTCACTGGACAGAGAGGAACACAGTTCACACTACAGTGCTGTCACTAGACAAAGAGGAACACAGTTCTCACTGCACTGCTGTCACTGGACAAAGAGGAACACAGTTCACACTTTACACTGCTGTCACTGGACAGAGAGGAACACAGTTCACACTACAGTGCTGTCACTAGACAAAGTGGAACACAGTTCTCACTGCACTGCTGTCACTGGACAAAGAGGAACACAGTTCACACTTTACACTGCTGTTACTGGACAGAGAGGAACACAGTTCACACTTTACACTGTTGTCACTGGACAGAGAGGAACACAGTTCACACTTTACACTGCTGTCACTGGACAGAGAGGAACACAGTTCACACTTAACACTGCTCTCACTGCACAGAGAGGAACACAGTTCACACTTAACACTGCTGTCACTGCACCGAGAGGAACACAGTTCACACTTAACACTGCTGTCACTGGACAGAGAGGAACACAGTTCACACTTTACACTGCTGTCACTGCACCGAGAGGAACACAGTTCACACTTAACAATGCTGTCACTGGACAGAGAGGAACACAGTTCACACTACAGTGCTGTCACTAGACAAAGAGGAACACAGTTCTCACTGCACTGCTGTCACTGGACAAAGAGGAACACAGTTCACACTTTACACTGCTGTCACTGGACAGAGAGGAACACAGTTCACACTACAGTGCTGTCACTAGACAAAGAGGAACACAGTTCTCACTGCACTGCTGTCACTGGACAAAGAGGAACACAGTTCACACTTTACACTGTTGTCACTGGACAGAGAGGAACACAGTTCACACTTTACACTGCTGTCACTGGACAGAGAGGAACACAGTTCACACTTTACACTGCTGTCACTGGAGAAAGAGGTTATGGCTGCCTCTTGAAGAGAGTATTTCTATAGTGCCCACTCTCCCTAGCTTGGTTTCATTTTATCTGAACTCATCAGGGAGGCATGAGAAACAGAATGATACGACTCATAGAAAGGAGCGGCATAAAAGGAACCAATAAAATAGAGGGCAAACACAGGAAATAGACATTGGATGTTAATACTTAATATATCTCTTTAAAAATTACATATTTCACTTTTTGATGTCATTATCAGGAACTGTGGCCAGATAAGTTTAGTGAAATTCCTCCATTCTTCTTCTTTAATTTGCTTCTATTACTCTCCTCTCACTCGCACACTTGCTGTTATATACTCCTCCCATCTCCTTCTCGTTTTGTTTTTTTTTCTATACAAACTTCAACTCCATTATTTTGCTTTTTGAATTACGTTTTGCTACACACGGAAGAGAAAAGCAGTATGAAAACAAATATAGTCGACCCTCCCACATCCAACCTCTGAATATCTGTCCCCTCGGCCTATTCGACCGTCCCGCTCTGGTAATTGTCTTTACTTGTGTGTGAGCTACTATTGTGTCACAATGGGAAGTAGGCAGCTCACATTTTTCCTACGCATTTCACAGTTTTTTTAACCTGTCTCGCGTTTGCTAAAAATATTAACACTGTCAGAATCTGTGTGTGTTTGTGTATTAAGCCTGTCTTCATTAGTGTAAAAGTGTTACTTTTTTTTAATCAGTTAGTAACAGACTCTATTAATGGCAGCAAATAAATGAAGACGTGTTGTGTGTTCATTGTAACAGAAACTGCAAGTTCTTGAACGACTTGACAAAGGTGAGTCTGTTCAATAAATTTGATGTTACCACAAATTATAAAAAGTCAACTGCCTAAAGCTCTTCCTGGATAAGATTTTACACACATAGAAACTGTCATTGTCACATTAACACCAAAGCCCTCAATCTCTTGTTCCTGACTGTACACAGTGATATATTAGTGAGATTCATCTCTTGTTCCAGACTGTACACTGTGAAGCCTTTGCAAGGTTTGATTGAAGGTGAGTACCAGATAGTGGTGGTCCAAATGTACCCCAGCCCCCCCTATGAAGGGGCCCACGCTGAGAAATGGCTCTTGCAGTTCAACGGATCTTCCGAGCATGAAGTAAGATATTATGTTGGACAAACTCTGGTGGATTTTCAAGAAACTAAGGAAACTGTCCCTCGTTTCCAGTGGAGAAGGGAGGGGGGAGGTTTAGAGCATGAATTGGGGGTGGGGTGGCGGGCAAAGTACACTCTTTCAATTATTCAAAGCAAAGTAAAATCAAATAAATCAAATATTCCTAAACTAAATCTAAGTTCACATATTTTATAAAAATGGTTCTATTATGAAAAAAAATTTAAAATTTTTACAAATTTATATGTCGCTAAACAGTGTATAGATACAAAGTTTAATCAAAATCGTATTAGCAGATTTAAAGCAAATCAATTTTCTTGTTTTGTCCCTAAAGTAAACTACTCTTAATTTTAGGGCTGGACATCTAATTCCAAGCATTCCTTTGGGTAACCTTATGTAAACCCAATATACCAAGTTTTAGCCCTCATGGTAAAATGTTTTTGGCTCTAAACCAAGGTGCAGGAAGACAACATCTTAAAAAACACTTTTTCTTGTAGTGTGGTTCATGAAACTTCAACATCAAAGTATCAAATTGGATTTTTTGATGATCACGCTCGTCACTTTAGAAGCTGGAGGGCGCAGCCTGTTTAATTCATAAATTATTTCTAAATAATATATTTAAAAGAAGGCTCAAATTTCGGAATATGTTTTGCTAAATATTCATTAAGTTAAACTCAAAAATTAATATCACAAACAACATGCAAAGATACAAAAAATAACTCCCCCAAAAACGTGGATGTGTTTTAGAAACTCTGCAGCTGTGTAATGTGCATAAATATATATGTATGTATGTTTTCACTTTGTTCCATACAAAATTCAGGACATGGCCTACCTAATGATTTCAATTCTCTTTTTTGATCAAGAGTTAATCTTGCAATATTCGTTGTCTTAAGCGCCTGAATTGAACTATTCATATTAAGCCTAGTTACAAAAAATATTAAAACATATAACTCAAATAATTTTATCCTAAAATAACCCTATATAATTATTATTATACACACACACGCCACACACATCTTCAAGATGCAGGAGCACGCAGGATGATTGACAACAACAATTGCTGGTTCACGCTATACACATTTCACAAGCTTCCCTTAGGGCGCGTAGGGAGTGCGCCTTCAAAGAAGAATAAGCAATACTAGCTATAGCAGGATGGGGACAAAGGGAAGGTTTGGTCTCACTATGTTCACTACAGCGCTGACCGCCTCGCGCCCGACCGCATGCAATTTTAAAAACATTGCCTGCTATTACTTAAACCAAAAAACATATTTTTCTTGAAACTATTATGGCAAGATAAAATTGTCGTGAGAGTGTGAATAATAACTTTAAAAGGAACTGGGGATTCGTGGGGTTGGGGGACCCGCGCCTTAGGGACGAGCCGCCCCTGATGATCACAATACTTTCTCTACTCGAGGGGTTGCAAGAAAGTAAAAGAATGGTTAGAATAAGTTTTTTTTAAAAATATTGCAATGACTTACATTGATCACATACTCATATTTTTTGGCAAAATTGCCACATAAATTACTATAAAAAACTCATTCTACTTACACTGCTTCTTTATCCAATGACAGCAGTATTAAGTGTGAACTGTGTTCCTCTCTGTCCAGTGACATCATAAGTTGACTGTTCCTCTTGTCAGTGACATCAGTAAAGTGTGAACTGTGTTCTTTTCACTGTAAAAGTCATATCATATTCACTCCCTTTTATTTGTCCTGTCTTTCTTCCATATTTAAAAAAACATACCTCAAAATATTTTTTTTTAGCATCCCATCTTATTACTTGTTCTGGCTATATGCTTATGCATTATTTATTCTTGTAGTTTTTAGGGATGAGAAAGGCTATATATCTATAGGACGTGTACCAACATTTACATTGAGGGAGAATGGGAAACCATCTAGTAAAAACCCCCCGCAGTACAGCTGAGCATGATTCAAACCTAAATCTCCCTGTCATCAGCATTCTAGTCTACTGTGAGAGGAGCACATTAGACCACGCGATCACTGAAGTGGGTATTTATTTTATTTAGATTGCAATTATTTTGTTGATAACACAGATCAATCTTTTTCTTTTGAACTCATACCTGCTGGATGTCACTAATCCTGGTCTTCAGGAATATTATCCAGGAAAAGATGTATTCACTCTTTTTACCAGATCATCCAGTGTAGAAACATTCCTGGATATGTTTGTGCGCAGGTGCTTGTAACTTTCTTGAGCTATTTAGCATACCCCAAGATGGAGATAGGCTACAAGAACACAGTGAAGTTCCCTCCGACTTACCCCGGGGGTGAGCAGCAGGTGGAGGTACCTGTCAGAAACCTCACCAGACACTGCATCAGGTGAGGAACGTGGCCTAGCGCTAAATACTAACCATTCTAGGCAATTGCTGGCTCATTTCTTTAAAAATACATCCTCATCCTGTGTTTTTCAATTAGTTTGCTCGTACATTTATTTTAAAACTATGTACTTTCCTCTTACACTTGTAATTTAGTTTATATGTCTCAAATAGTTGGCACAGTGGCATCAAGCATGTGCCATTCATGGTTGAACAGGTTTGTTTAGATACATTGGATTGTTATTTGGGAGGTGAAAATCAATATAGTTGTTTGGAAGTACCTTTTAGAGAACAGAACAAGTAAACCTGGGACAACGACAACAAATATGAGATGATGGACACCAGACATTACAAAAAATATTATATTGTCACCTTCGTTAGTAAAATACAGGTTAAAATTAGAACCTTTTTATTACAAATAAAAAGCTATAATCTTTTCTTCTATCTTCTATAGAAGTACTCACATATATTGAAACACAAAGTGTTTAAATTTTGGTTGTTTATTAAAATTCAAAATGAAGTAAGCTAGTGTTTTGTTTCTCTCTATTTTTTAATAAAGGTGATAATAGTGAGATTAAAAAACAATGTTTGTGATTCATTGTGTGTGAGTTATTCTATAGAAGACAGAAGAAACACAAACAAAAAATTAAGAACTATAATGAAAAGACTTATTCTTTGTTTTTCTCCAAGAATTTTTGCAGGATTGATCAAGCATTATTTATAAAATTGACTGTCTTTGAAAGGGTTTTGATTTTGATGAAATTAAATGTGAAAATATATATAACATTCCAAGATGGTGTATTTCTAACATTTTGATGGAAATGAAATCAATCCACATGGCATGGTGATTCGTAATATGGTCTATGGGCCGCACAGAATCTAGAGCCATGCCACAGACTTGACTGACCTGTCTGGTTTGATGCATTCCCACCTCCTATAATCTAACCTAACATCCAATTACAGGTACAGTTATCAGAAGTACCCCAAATGCTCGGCCCTAAAGGTGGACATGTGTGAAGGGATTTTGTGCTCCAACGAGAGGGCGCACCATACATGGACATTCTCCCCCGATATGTGTGGCCCACACGTGTTCAACGTGAAGTTTGAGGTGTATGCAATGCAAAATGGCAGCCACCCCATGAGTTCCCCCATCGAGATCATGGTCTTGTGCCACGGAAGCTGCGAATCTGTGGACCTGGTGGTGAAAAAATACATCTACCTTGCTTGGTTATACTAAGAATAAATACCTGAATAAACTTCAACTTCTATTAACTTCAAGGCCAACAGAAAAACTGATCTGGTTTTCAGGCCCTCCCGAATTCCATAAACTTTGGTGAATCCAAATGGGGCATCACCAAAAGGCAAACCTTCAAGTTGTTCAACTTTGGTAAAAGTATGGTTCACTACACGTTGAGACTGTGTCGTCCCTCGTGTGAGATAGAGAACAAGCGGGGTGATATCGTTCTGGACCCTTGGAGTGGAACCCTCCCCTCTGGGGCCCATCATGAAGTTGTGGTGTCTGTCAGTCCAAACCTCGAGGGGCCCCACAACTACACTGTCATGTACGAGAACAGGAAGACAGAGAGGTCTGAGGAGACAGTCATAAGGAGGCCCCAGACCCGCCTGGTGCGAATAGAGTACGTCTGTCTGTTTGCCAAACTCAGGATAACAGATCTGAAGATATGCGGTCAAGGAATCCTGTTCGGAAAACTCGCCCTCTGGAAGCTCATGAGAATTAACGAGTAAGTTATTAATCACAATAATATGTAGCAAGAGTAGATTTGTAGGGAATAGAGTTGGGTCAAATCCACTATTTTTCAAATCTGAATCATCACTTTACCTCTGAATCCCGAATCTTGGAAAATATTATGAACCTCAGAATAAATATAAATATAATAGAGTAGAAAATTTGAAATAATCCATTCATTATTACATTCATACATTCAGTAAGCAATACATTATTGGTGTGCTACTGACTTTACCAGAATTAAAATTGTCACCATCTTATAGTAAAAATAAATTCAATTTAAAAAATCCTTATTGTTACAAAAATAAAATTATGTTTGATATACTAATGTTAAGTCTTTGAGCGATTCTAGCAGCACGACTTGGCGATGCAGTGCTTTAAATGGCTGTATGTCCATGGGTGTCAGAAACACACATAACTCTTTAGAAAGAGAGCCACTTGTTGTGCTAAGGTACTTGAAAAGGGGAGGGTGAACCCAGTACCATTTTACTGTTGAAATAATAAAATAAAATATGGGTTAGTAATGACATCCGTGCCGCTAAAATCGCTCGACGAAATGGTCACTAACTCACTATTTTTCCCCAGGAATGTGAAACTTTTACTTGCAGTCAGGCTGTGAGTGTTAGACTATAAATTTATTGTTGAAGTCAAGACAATTGACATCAGATTCTTGTTTGTGATGTCTCGGGTGTCTGTTCCTTTTCCTAACAGAAAACAACTAATCACACGCTCATGTGCTATTTGATGTGCACAGTCAAACAATTTTGGAAACTCTTTGATGAATTCTGTGTAAACATTTGGTTGGCCAACTTCTCTCTCTCTGGATTTACACAAATAATGACCACTCTCCAAATGTCATAATCACAATTGGTGTACTTCCATTATGCTTATATTACTCTGAGGTTGCATTGTTTATCTGTTTATCAGAAGGAATGTGAGCTGCATTGTTTGTTGGTTTATCAGAAGTTCTGTGGGATGCACTGTTTGTCAGTTCCTAAAAAGGTATGCAGGTTTCATTGTTTGTCAGTTCATCAGAAGGTATGTGGGCTGCATTGTTTGTCAGTTCATAACAAGGTATGCAGGTTTCATTGTTTGTCAGTTCATCAGTTCATCAGAAGGTATGTGAGCTGCATTGTTTGTCACTTCATAAAATATATATGTAGGTTTCATTGTGTGTCAGTTCATAGGAAGGTATGTGGGCTGCATTTTTTGTCAGTTCATCAGAAGGTATGTGAGCTGCATTGTTTGTCACTTCATAAAAATATATGTAGGTTTCATTGTGTGTCAGTTCATCATAAGGTATGTGTGCTGTATTGTTTGTCACTTCATAAAAATATATGTAGGTTTCATTGTGTGTCAGTTCATCAGAAGGTATGTGGGCTGCATTGTGTGTCAGTTCATCATAAGGTATGTGTGCTGTATTGTTGGTCACTTTATAAAATATATGTGGCCTGCAAGTTTGATATGCTTGGTCTAACATGTCACTCTCATAGTTGGTATACTTGGTGCTATGTGCCACTATCACAGTTGATGTGCTTGGTGCAACGTATCACTATCACAGTTGATGTGCTTGGTGCTATGTGCCACTATCACAGTTGATGTGCTTAGTGCAACGTGTCACTATCACAGTTGATGTGCTTGGTGCAACGTGTCACTATCACAGTTGATGTGCTTGGTGCTATGTGCCACTATCAACGTTGATGTGCTTGGTGCAACATATCACTATCACAGTTGATGTGCTTGGTGCAACGTGTCACTATCACAGTTGATGTGCTTGGTGCAATGTGTCACTATCACAGTTGATGTGCTTGGTGCAATGTGTCACTATCACAGTTGATGTGCTTGGTGCAACGTGTCACTATCACAGTTGATGTGCTTGGTGCTATGTGCCACTATCACAGTTGATGTGCTTGGTGCAACGTGTCACTATTGCAGTTGATGTGCTTGGTGCAACGTGTCACTATCACAGTTGATGTGCTTGGTGCAACGTGTCACTATCACAGTTGATGTGCTTGGTGAAACGTATCACTATCACAGTTGATGTGCTTGGTGCAACGTGTCACTATCACTGTTGATGTGCTTGGTGCAACATGTCACTATCACAGTTGATGTGCTTGGTGCAACGTGTCACTATCACAGTTGATGTGCTTGGTGCAACGTGTCACTATCACAGTTGATGTGCTTGGTGCAACGTATCACTATCAAAGTTGATGTGCTTGGTGCTATGTGTCACTATCACAGTTGATGTGCTTGGTGCAACGTGTCACTATCACAGTTGATGTGCTTGGTGCAATGTGCCAGTATGACAGTTGATGTGCTTGGTGCAACATGTCACTATCACAGTTGATGTGCTTGGTGCTACGTGCCACTATCACAGTTGATGTGCTTGGTGCTATGTGCCACTATCACAGTTGATGTGCTTGGTGCTATGTGCCACTATCACAGTTGATGTGCTTGGTGCAACGTGTCACTATCAGAGTTGATGTGCTTGGTGCAATGTGTCAGTATGACAGTTGATGTGCTTGGTGCAACATGTCACTATCACAGTTGATGTGCTTGGTGCAACGTATCCCTATCACAGTTGATGTGCTTGGTGCTATATGCCACTATCACAGTTGATGTGCTTGGTGCAACATGTCACTATCACAGTTGATGTGCTTGGTGCTATGTGCCAATATCACAGTTGATGTGCTTGGTGCAACATGTCACTATCACAGTTGATGTGCTTGGTGCAACGTATCACTATCACAGTTGATGTGCTTGGTGCAACATGTCACTATCACAGTTGATGTGCTTGGTGCAACGTATCACTATCACAGTTGATGTGCTTGGTGCAACGTGTCACTATCACAGTTGATGTGCTTGGTGCAACATATCCCTATCACAGTTGATGTGCTTGGTGCAACATGTCACTATCACAGTTAATGTGCTTGGTGCTATGTGCCACTATCACAGTTGATGTGCTTGGTGCAACGTGTCACTATCACAGTTGATGTGCTTGGTGTAACATGTCACTATTGCAGTTGATGTGCTTGGTGCAATGTGTCAGTATGACAGTTGATGTGCTTGGTGCAACATATCACTATCACAGTTGATGTGCTTGGTGCAACATGTCACTATCACAGTTGATGTGCTTGGTGCAACATGTCACTATCACAGTTGATGTGCTTGGTGCTATGTGCCACTATCACAGTTGATGTGCTTGGTGCAATGTGTCACTATCACAGTTGATGTGCTTGGTGCAACATGTCACTATTGCAGTTGATGTGCTTGGTGCAATGTGTCAGTATGACAGTTGATGTGCTTGGTGCAACATGTCACTATCACAGTTGATGTGCTTGGTGCTATGTGCCACTATCACAGTTGATGTGCTTGGTGCAAAGTGTCACTATCACAGTTGATGTGCTTGGTGCAAAGTGTCACTATCACAGTTGATGTGCTTGGTGCAACGTATCACTAGCACAGTTGATGTGCTTGGTGCAACGTGTCACTATCACAGTTGATGTGCTTGGTGCAACGTATCACTATCAAAGTTGATGTGCTTGGTGCTATGTGTCACTATCACAGTTGATGTGCTTGGTGCAACGTGTCACTATCACAGTTGATGTGCTTGGTGCAATGTGTCAGTATGACAGTTGATGTGCTTGGTGCAACATGTCACTATCACAGTTGATGTGCTTGGTGCTACGTGCCACTATCACAGTTGATGTGCTTGGTGCTATGTGCCACTATCACAGTTGATGTGCTTGGTGCAACATGTCACTATCACAGTTGATGTGCTTGGTGCAACATGTCACTATCAGAGTTGATGTGCTTGGTGCAATGTGTCAGTATGACAGTTGATGTGCTTGGTGCAACATGTCACTATCACAGTTGATGTGCTTGGTGCAACGTATCCCTATCACAGTTGATGTGCTTGGTGCTATATGCCACTATCACAGTTGATGTGCTTGGTGCAACATGTCACTATCACAGTTGATGTGCTTGGTGCTATGTGCCAATATCACAGTTGATGTGCTTGGTGCAACGTGTCACTATCACAGTTGATGTGCTTGGTGCAACATGTCACTATCGCAGTTGATGTGCTTGGTGCTATGTGCCACTATCACAGTTGATGTGCTTGGTGCAAAGTGTCACTATCACAGTTGATGTGCTTGGTGCAAAGTGTCACTATCACAGTTGATGTGCTTGATGCAACGTATCACTAGCACAGTTGATGTGCTTGGTGCAACGTGTCACTATCACAGTTGATGTGCTTGGTGCAACATATCACTATCAAAGTTGATGTGCTTGGTGCTATGTGTCACTATCACAGTTGATGTGCTTGGTGCAACGTGTCCACTATCACAGTTGATGTGCTTGGTGCAATGTGTCAGTATGACAGTTGATGTGCTTGGTGCAACAATGTCACTATCACAGTTGATGTGCTTGGTGCTACGTGCCACTATCACAGTTGATGTGCTTGGTGCTATGTGCCACTATCACAGTTGATGTGCTTGTTGCAACATGTCACTATCACAGTTGATGTGCTTGGTGCAACGTGTCACTATCAGAGTTGATGTGCTTGGTGCAATGTTCAGTATGACAGTTGATGTGCTTGTGCAACATGTCACTATCACAGTTGATGTCTTGGTTCTATATGCCACTATCACAGTTGATGTGCTTGGTGCAACATGTCACTATCACAGTTGATGTGCTTGGTGCTATGTGCCAATATCACAGTTGATGTGCTTGGTGCTATGTGCCAATATCACAGTTGATGTGCTTGGTGCAACATGTCACTATCACAGTTGATGTGCTTGGTGCAACATATCACTATCACAGTTGATGTGCTTGGTGCAACATGTCACTATCACAGTTGATGTGCTTGGTGCAACGTATCACTATCACAGTTGATGTGCTTGGTGCAACATGTCACTATACATTGATGTGCTTGGTGCAACGTGTCACTATCACAGTTGATGTGCTTGGTGCAACATATCCCTATCACAGTTGATGTGCTTGGTGCAACATGTCACTATCACAGTTGATGTGCTTGGTGCTATGTGCCACTATCACAGTTGATGTGCTTGGTGCAACGTGTCACTATCACATTTGATGTGCTTGGTGTAACATGTCACTATTGCAGTTGATGTGCTTGGTGCAATGTGTCAGTATGACAGTTGATGTGCTTGGTGCAACATATCACTATCACAGTTGATGTGCTTGGTGCAACATGTCACTATCACAGTTGATGTGCTTGGTGCATCATGTCACTATCACAGTTGATGTGCTTGGTGCTATGTGCCACTATCACAGTTGATGTGCTTGGTGCAATGTGTCACTATCACAGTTGATGTGCTCGGTGCAACATGTCACTATTGCAGTTGATGTGCTTGGTGCAATGTGTCAGTATGACAGTTGATGTGCTTGGTGCAACATGTCACTATCACAGTTGATGTGCTTGGTGCTATGTGCCACTATCACAGTTGATGTGCTTGGTGCAAAGTGTCACTATCACAGTTGATGTGCTTGGTGCAAAGTGTCACTATCACAGTTGATGTGCTTGGTGCAACGTATCACTAGCACAGTTGATGTGCTTGGTGCTATGTGCCACTATCACAGTTGATGTGCTTGGTGCAAAGTGTCACTATCACAGTTGATGTGCTTGGTGCAAAGTGTCACTATCACAGTTGATGTGCTTGGTGCAACGTATCACTATCACAGTTGATGTGCTTGGTGCTATGTGCCACTATCACAGTTGATGTGCTTGGTGCAAAGTGTCACTATCACAGTTGATATGCTTGGTGCAACGTGTCAGTATTGCAGTTGATTGGGTTGGCTATGACTGGGAGATCAGGGTTTGAATCTTCTTTGGATGTACTGAGGGTGGTTTTTCCACTCTCCCTACACACAAATGTGGGTACATTTCCTCTAAATTCTACCTTCCTCATCTCTATCATATTTTTATTAGCTTGATTAGTTCATGTTATATATATTATGAATGGATATTAAGACCAATAGAACTTTGAAAAAACCCAACATAGGTTGTCAATTTGCTTATCACATTGTCACTCCCCCCAGATGGAACCGGGTGCTTCTGAAGATGACTCTCGGATCGAGGGAGACAGTTAACTACTCCCTGCCCCAGTATCCCGCAGGCACCAGGACTGTGACAGTGCTGATACTCGTGAAGAACTTGTCTGGGGTTGTCACAACCTGGGACCTACAATGGTACAAGGAGTGCAAGTGTCAGACAGTGGTCAGGGCCCGGAGCTTGTCTCTCAGAACAAGAGATTCGTATGTCCGCACCGCGGCTATCTCCATGGGACCTCCACGGGTATCCTTGAGGTGATACACAGTTCACACTGCTGACACTGGACAGAGAGGAACACAGTTCACATTTCACACTGCTGCACTGGACAGAGAGGAACACAGTTCACATTTACACTGCTGCCACTGGACAGAGAGGAACACAGTTCACACTTCACACTGCTTCCACTGGACAGAGAGGAACACAGTTCACACTTCACACTGCTTCCACTGGATGGAGAGGAACACAGTTCACACTTCACACTGCTTCCACTAGAGAGAGGAACACACAAAGTATTGACACACACCACAACACAGGTAATGGACATTGGACATGAATATTTAATATATTGCTTTACATAATGTGAAAGTATATGGTGTCTGATATGGATATTGCAAAATGGTATTCCTATGGGCTAAAACTCATTTTATGTTTTAATCTAAATTAATTGCCAGCCCAACACAAGCTGTATTCTCCACACAACCTCGCCTGTGTTAAGAATCATGTTTCAAATTATGTAGGAACAACTGTACCTTGGAATCAAACCTAGGACATTTTGGCTTAGTGGCCTGAAGCCCTATCACTGAGCTACCCTGGCTTGTCCCACGGTAAGGTTTCTTCCTCACTCGCAGTTTAAGACAGAGTCTGTGATGGACATGTAGATTGGCTCCTAGAACGATATTGAACCACAGTCACAGGTGACCTGGGTTTGGCTTTTTCTTTCCTCTGCCTCAAACCATGAGCTAAGTACAGCTCTTAGGACGGGATGAAGCCTGGATAGCTCAATGGTAGAGCATCTGCATATAAGCCAAAGGTCGATTCTTGTGTCCATCCAAGTGTAATTTTTCAATTATTAAATAATATGATAGTTATATGTGACTATAACTGTAATTAACAAATATAGTAGCTTAACTATTTAATCCATTAAAAACTTAAATAGATGAATGAATTATTTTTTTCAAATCGGTCATTATTTGTTTAATGTCAGGTGTAAATTCAGTAGTTTTAAAACTTCTCGTGAATGTTTGTGGGTGTTTTGAATAGAAATTGTATCTAGTTCCAAATTGATAAATGGTTTAGTTGTAGCTCCTGTAGATAAGTTACAAGACATAACCCAACGAGGAAAATGTTTCCTTAACAGCCGTTGCAGGAGCAAGTGTTGACCTTGAG
The DNA here is from genome assembly GCA_039000515.1 of Timema cristinae. NCBI lineage: Eukaryota > Metazoa > Arthropoda > Insecta > Phasmatodea > Timematidae > Timema > Timema cristinae. Next base: position 17,565,474 of record JBCFYV010011164.1, on the reverse strand, counting down.
GGTGAACTACCACTTGGAAGGCATTCACAAGCTGACGTACGTGCTGAGTCTCTGTCACAACCGACAGATGAGACTCTCTACTCTGCTGGAGGTGATAAAACCCACACAGCTGTCACTGGTGATAGACGTCAGGTGGTTCACGGGGATATACATTGGGGACAGTGATCCCGTGTCTGAGGTGGGTCACTCTGTCATGTCAGCTTGTTCACAAGGATATACATTAGGGACAGTGATCTGTCATATCAGCTTGTTCACAGGAATATACATTGGGGACAGTGACCTATCACTATCTGTCATGTCAGGTGAGTCAAGTGATATACATTGGGGACAGTGATCCTGTGTCTGAGGTGAGTCACTATCTGTCATCACTAAGGAAGGGTAGGTACTTTGAACCTTGTAAGGATTCGAGGTTTGACAAAAAAAACTATTACAGCTAATAATCCAGCTCTATTTGCTGTGTTCAGTCTTGATTGACATTTATGATTATTTTTAGTTATAGTTTTAGAGTTCAAATGCACTGTGTTTTCTGTGTTGCTTTGAATTTTCTCTTTTTACTACTTCTCCAATGAGGGGCCTTCTCTCTTCTGATTGCTCAGACTTAACTTTTCCTCGCCATGGCAGGGGTTTGTTAGGCGTTGATTTCTTACCATTTTGATCTGGTTTGCTATTGTTTTTTTACGCATCAACAAAGCTGGTCAACAATGTTGTTTACAGTCCACTATTTTATTATCTTCAGCTATCAGAATATTCTGTGTGGAATATTTGGGTTAAACGTGCATATGGTTAGAAATGAAAGTATAACAAATCAAGAAATATTTAATATGTGTTGTTTTGTGCTTTTCTCTAGTTAATAAATAGAAAAGTGAAAAATGTGCTAGTCCCTGCTGTTATTTTCTCAAAGCTGATAAATTATTGGTAAGTGGTTTTGATTTTAATCACTCAATACCTCCTCTTTGAAGGTGTAAAGTACACTTTTACAATTTGAAGCAAAGTTAGAATGTTGCAATAAATATGTCATATTTCTAGGCAGTGACTATAATCCACAAAATGTTGCAAGAAAAATTCATTTAATGCATCCGATAGCTAATAAATCAAGACACTATCTAATTAATTTAGATTTTCATCACGCGGACATTATTTTGTGTTAAGTACATGAGTCATCCTAGAAAAATGGGACCTTTTCATGTCACAAGGTTATTGTGACAGTATAAACTATTAAAATATGGCTTTTTTGTGGGTTTTTTTTTGTACTATGCAACTGATTTGCTAATATTCTTTATGCTTTATTAGAAAAAAAGTTATATATACTGTGTTTTTACGCTAAACGGAGGGATTCATGTAGCTCTCCGTTACATGTCACAGGCCTGTTCTTTTAGTTTCCTGTTACATTTACTATGGTTTAAATAATAAATAAAATTATAAGTATGATAATGTATTAAATACTATAACAATTCTGTTTTATGTAGCTATATTTCTGAATTTAAAAATAGTTATAATATGTGGTTGTAATCAAGCAAAATTTGTCACAGAGTTTTGTGTATACTCCGTTTCAAAATTAGAATTTCTTTAAATAATACAACCAGGTAGGTAGGTGGTTTCATACTCAATGGAACATTAGCGAGGAAGCCATTTTATGGATGCCTCATATGTTTTTTAGGCTGATAATTGTAATTTATAAGCATTCATTTTCATTGTTTGTGGTTTGTAAGGTTTATTTGGTTGGTTTTATACTTTGTGTTTCTTCCGTTCATTATTTATAACGGTAATAATTGTTCTTAGACAAATAATTATGGATGCCTCATATTAAAATGCCACACTGTTTGGCATTCCAAAGCAGTTAGTTAACCTAACCTCAAAATAAAATATTTTACACAATTATAAATCTGAAACTGTTTCCTCCATTACAAAATAGACGCAACGGAGTATACAAGTAAAATAACAAAAGATACACGTTTTCTAAGTATGTTGAAGTCGTGCCTGCAGAATAAATGTAAACCTGAATTAATTGAAAAACTTTCTATTTATAGGCTAATTTAACTAAACTATAGGCCTAAATGTATTTGCAAATTTTAATATACCATATACCTTGTTGTTGACGATATTTACTCAAAATCTGAGTCTGAAGAGCCAATAATAGAAAAAGAGTTGGATGTAAATGACTTTGTGGTAGTGGAAATTAAGGGGGAAAAGCTATACGCCATTACATTGCTGTTATACAGGCTGTAGACCCATATGAAGAATTCACCGTGTCTTTTTGAAAAACTCTGCCGGGAAAAAATTGGTTTTTCCCAAAAAATAGGATATTTCTGTCATAGGTATGAGTGATATTGTTCAAGTGCTAAACCCTCCAACTATAAACAAACGGGTCCAGCACATCATGTTCCATGGAATTAAAACTTAATTTCTTAAAATCTATTAGTATCTTTAGTTATTTAACAGGGTTCCTACGCTCTGGAAAGTCAGGGAAAGTCAGGGAAAAAAATAATAGTCAGGGAAAGTCAGGGAAGCTTTAAAAAGGTCAGGGAAAGTCAGGGAAATGACAATTCATGTCTTCATGTCACACTTAGAAAAAACAAAGAAAATATTTTTTCTATTTACTGCGTCATAAGCCACTGCCCCAATGAAGAAAGCTGAGGGGCACTTACCATGCTCAAACTTGCCCTAACACAAGTTTTGGTAGCATTTTATTTCAGAATGTGAACGCAGAGGTCTCCTAGCCTGCACATGACAATTCTTTTAACTTTAGTGATCACTTGTTTTTGTTCTTGTTCAAGGTTTGTCATCGTTATAGTTTGATACAGTGCACCAGGACTGATTAGACTACACCAGCAATGTCTAACAAAAAAACCGTTTTTAACCAGCTCTGGCTAAGCCCAGACCATTTTCCTGAATTCTCATACTGGATAAGTGGTGTTGAAAGTAATAAGCTGCAGGCATTTTGTAAAGTGTGCAAAAAAATTATAAACTTAAGTAATATGGGAAAGCAAGCATTGGCTTCCCATGCAAAAGGACCAACTCATATCAAAACTCTTGAAACTTTGACAAATCAACGCTCTCTGTTGACTTTTTTTTCAAAAAAGTCAAGTGATTCAGGTTCATCGAGCTCCCCAGTTTCAAGAGAATCTCTGGCACACAAAGACATTCTACCTAGTGATGATTCTGCTGGTTGCTCGAAGAGTTTTTCTGTTTCATCGAAAATCGTAACGTCGCAGAAGGAAGCTGTTGCTAAAAGTGAAATTAGTGTAGTGCCTCAAAGAAACCATAACACTTTTGTTATAAAAGATGATATAACTAAGGCGGAAGTCATTTGGGCTATGCAAGTTGTTGACAAAAAAATGTCTTTCAATTCGTGCAATAATTTAAGTACAATTTTTCAATTGATGTTTCCCGAGTGTTCCATTGCCAATGCCTTTACCCTTGGTGGAGACAAGGCTGCATACTTCATTGTGCATGGCTTGGCTCCATTCTTTCATAATAATTTACTGGACCGCCTAAAATCATGTAACAACTTTGTAATTTGTTTTGATGAGGCATTGAATAAAGTTATTCAAAGAGGACAGATGGACATTGTAATTAGATTCTGGGACAAGGAAAATCATAAAGTCATCAGTCGTTACTTAAACAGTGTGTTTTTCGATAGGAGCACTGCTGAAGAATTACTGAAGCATTTTCTGGATGGTATTTCTCCTCTTCCACTCTCTAAGTTGATACAAGTGTCAATGGATGGCCCAAATGTCAATTTAAAGTTTATAACACTTCTTCAGGAACACCTCAAATCTGTCACAGACAATGAAGTATGTAGTTTGCTAAATCTGGGAACATGTGAGCTTCATGTTGTTCATGGTTCCTTGAGAACAGGAGTAGAGTCTGTTGATTGGGATATAAGTAGCTTATTACGTCACATGTACTACCTGTTCACTGACTCTCCAGCTCGTCGAGCATTGTTCACCCAGTTGACAGGGTGTACAACTTTTCCATTGAAGTTCTGTGGTGTGCGTTGGTTAGAGAATGCGAAGTGCTTTCAAAGGGCATTACAAATTTGGGACCATGTTATTAAGTTTCTCAAAGAAGCAAAACTTCCTAAAACAAAACCTGTAGAGACACTGAAAAGAGCAGCCTGTGATCCATTCCTAAAGTGTAAACTAGCGTTCTGCAAGACAATTGCAGATGAATGTCAGCCTTTCCTGCAACGGTTCCAGACATCAAAACCAATGACTCCATATCTTTTTGAAGCTGTAGAGAAACTTCTAAGATACCTTATGAATCGTTGTGTGAAACCTGATCTTATGAAGTGCACGGGTCCAAAGTTACTGTCTATTGACACAAAAAATCAGAAAATTTGATCCTTAGCAAAAATATTGATATAGGATTTGCAACAAAACGTTTGTTAGGAGAAACTGCGATCACAGTAACAGAAAGACAAAAATTAGAATTTATACATGAGTGCCGCAGTATGTTAACCACCATGATTGCAAAACTACAAGAAAAAAGTCCCTTAAAACAGAAAGCTGTGAGAGGTTTGTCTTCATTGGATCCTTGTGTTATTCAACATTCACCTCAATGGCCCAGAAGAGATTTTCTTTTCTTTTGGAGGAAATCAACCATGCCAACATCATAAATGATGTTCTGGCTGAAAATGCCAAGAAAGAATACTTGCATTTTTGCAACCTCAAAAAATCTGAGCTTCAAGAAATATTTCGTCCTTGTGATCAGTTTAGTGATGAAGTAGGACTTGACACTATTTATGGTAGCTTTCTAATAGGAGAAGCAAACTACAAACATCTTTGGGAAGTAATAAAGATTTGCCTTGTCTTGTCGCATGGGAATGCAACTGTTGAAGGTGGTTTTTCAGTCAATAAATCTTTACTGGTTGAAAACATGCATGAAAAGACAGTCATTGCACAGCGTCACATTCATGATGAGATACAAGAAGCAGGAGGGATTAAAAATATACACATTAGCAAAAAGATGTTGGATTACGTGAGAGGTGCTCGGAAACGCTATCATGAATACTTAGAGATGAAGAAGCAAGAAAAAAGTGAAAAAGACAAGAAGAAGGCAAAAAAGAGGAAATTAGATATACAAGTTAAAGATTTAGAAGGAGAAAGAAAAAATTAATGATGGCAACTGAAGAGAAACGAGAAGCAATAGACGTGGAGTTGCAAGAACTGAAGAAGAAGCAAGCTTCACTTTATTAAATATAACATAGTTTCTTATTGTATGACTATAGTGATAATTTTAATAAAAATAAAATTGACTTGAGACATGAATAATATGAAAGCAGACAGAGTTCCTGTTGTAAGCTATTCAGTTCAGGAAATGTACAGTTTAGGTAAAATAAAACTGTAATGATACCAAACTCTTTAGTATGTTCTTAGTGGCCTGTTATTTAATACGTATTTCTGCACATGATACCAAAGGGAATCAAGTTTGTTACAAATTTTTGATAGGGATTATTTTTCCATCATTTTCCCTCAACTGATTGGCAAGATGTCTGCTTTCTTATTCTTCCATGAGAGGTGAGGCAAGGTCGGCTGTAAGGGGGGAGGAGGCCGAAATAAATTTATTTAAATTAATATTTTCACGTGTATAGTACCGTAAAGTTATAATGGAAATTTTATGAGAAATTGGTCAGGGAACTTGGGAAAATAGTCAGGGAAAGTCAGGGAAAAGTCAGGGAGAATATTTTTACAAATACTGTAGGAACCCTGTATTGTTAATGTACCTAATTTTACATAAATAATATTTATAAATTTGATTGCCAATATGTAGAATTGTTTAATACTCCACCTTCATTACAATACTACTGCTGTACTTATTCAAAGGTATCCACGTTTTCAGATTGTTCCCCATGTTTACATGTGATGTATCCTCCGTTACACAGTATGTCTCCTCCGTTCACATGTTTGTAAATACTTTTGTATAAATCATACAAAAGGTTGACAAGATTGTGACCATTATTTTCCCAATATCAGAACAATGTTATGAAACATAATTATTATTTTTAAACTGGAATAAGAATAGTTAAATTTATCAAAAATTTTAATTCCAAAAGGTCCTTTTTTCCTAGAATGACCCACATAATAGATACAAATTAAAATAATAATTAACATTTCATTTATTGGCCAAGTTTCAGAATTGTTGAAGTCAGAATTTGTATTATTTTCGAACAAAAGTCTAGGCTGACGGATACTCAAAGCGAAGTCACCCTTACTCCATTCCATAAAAATTTCCCCTGCCGAGATTCTTGGCTTTGAACCTAGAACCTCCACTCCATGTTCCAGTACGTGTGGGTGTACAACCACTCCTCTCAGCCCTGAGCTATGAGGTGGATACTGCCCCCCTACATGCGTTGAACAAGGTGTCGTTCAACTGTGACGTGATGGTGTGCCGGAACCCAACGGGCATCGTTCTGCCATGGAGCGCCACACCCTTTTCTTCAAATGCAAGCCGATACAGTTCCAGAAGTATCAGGTCAGTGTGATACATTTTGCATATGTTCAGGGACATTACATCTGTCTTATATAGTTTTATTAAGTGACAGGGAACCTTATTTGTGTAAAGGGGGTGGCGGTGGGGGGGGGGGGGGGGAGGGGGTTGTTGACAGAAATAAATTTTTTGAATTGCTAAGTTCCCACAATACATGTTTGAGGAGCTATTTAATATGTTCCACTCTTAGAATTATTTCAAAAACTAGACTCTGCTATAAACTATTTGTAAAGGTTCTCCTTAAGCCAATTTTTGAAAACTAAGACAAATTCTCACTAACCATTTTCAATTAGTCATTGAAAATTAATACAAAATAAACATCAGAACACTCAATCCACAAGACTGAATCATTAAAAGTGAAAGAAGTTCTGTTTTTCTTCATTTTTAATAATCATTATTGAAAAAAAAAACAGTGAAGACATGTATAAGAATTACTGAATTCATTTTTATTTTAATGCTAAGATTTATATAAATTCATTGTTACACTGCAACTTTCTTTCTTTAATTATTTTCTAACCTATGTGATAACTGCACACATCACGGACCGCAGCTCGCATTAATTTTCCACGGCACCATTTATATAACTTAAACGATTGTTGATCAGTCTCGTCATGATCAACGACACATGACTCACGGGAAAGGGAAATGGCATGTGGGAACTTGACTAGTTGTCTTCTGAAGCTATTTTAAGTAGTTCATGGCGCTAGGCTTGTTAAGATCAAGAATTGACAACACTTGATTTGTGCACCATGTCTTACTACCTGTTCGGTCCATCTGCTTGTCCACACTAATGAGGAAGGTATAATTTAGAAGAAATGTACATGTTATTGCGTAAAAGAAGAGTTGGAAATTATTTAGGGGAAACCACTCTCAATACACCCAACCGAGATGTGAACTTCTATTTCCTCAACACTGGTTATCATGAGAGTGAATACCAGAGAGGGTAAAAAAAAATTCATATGTTCATACATCAAGTAATGTTATCTGCAGCTGTCACTTTTGATAGATATTACCAATAATTATAATAATCTGGTGAAATGTTATTAATGTTGACTTCAACATACACATGTTTGTATGTATTTTGTAAAATTTCTTCCAACGAATATCGTTGTTAGTTGGAGTTGATGTTAGTGAGTATTAGCAATATTTACCCTTGTCCTGTTACGCTAGCAGGATACTGATAGTCATTTCTGACACATCTCTCCCTGAGTCAGGCCACAGTACCTGTGCAACTGGGGGAGAAGACTGGTTCCCTCCAGTTGATGTGTGAAGGCACTGTCAACTTCGACACACACCTCCTCCACGCCAGACAGAACATGCCGCAGACTCGCCGGTTCACACACCCCCTGAAACCAGTGGTAGCATCCGTGGACCACATTGTCCTCAAACCACTCCTCACCCACACCTGCGCCAAGTACATCTTTTTCCTGGAGAACCGAGCAGACGTCGATGTGTACGGCTATTTGTGGAACACGTGAGTGCGTGTAGGGATGGCTGCTTCCAACCCTCATACTTTGAGTCCTCACACCCTCATACCCTTAAATTCTCAAACCAACTAATCTCAACCTTAAAGCCTTAAATTATTACTTTGATATTTTAATAAAAGAATTTTTCCTCCAAATTTTGACTAGTGTACCATTAGCTGACACACTATATTTATTATTAATATAATAAAACTAATGAGTTAGTTGCATTATTTATCTTTGCATGGTCTTACTTTTACTCTCTTCTCTTTGGAAACAAGACTGGTCAGTTTGGGAACAGTGTGAAAATTCAAGATCTCTTGAAAAAGTAAGTGTGAATGTGCAATGGTATTACCTTTAATCCTCGATTCTTATAAGAAAACACAAGAGGGTAAGTGTTGTTTCTTATGCTTTATTGAAGTCACCTTGTGATATAAACATTATCAGTTCATGTTACTAGTTAATTTAATGATAAGTTATCATTGTTTAGACAGGAATATGAATATAACATAAATTATTTTCATTTTGGTAGGGATGTCAACTATAGGTACATTAAGTATCAACATGTAATTGTACCTGACGCGCATTGTATAGCAAACACATTATTTATTCGAAATGATAGTTAACAGTCTTTCTGTTCTCCCTTCTTTTCTATATAGCTCTACTATGTTTGGAATCAATAGCTGACACGGGGTGTTGTGTTTTTGTTTGTAGGGAATGGTAAACTCCTTCTCTGAAGAGAAGGTGTTGCAATAACAAGTGCAATAATAAAATGAAACACCAGGGACCTTAATTTGATCGACACTCAAATATGCCAAAGCCCAAGTACCTGAACTTTGATATTTAACTATCAGTAAAAAGAAATATTTAATTATACACGTTAATTGAAGTTTAAGGGTATGCTTGATGCAAAAGCATAACAACAGTATAGAAGATGACATTGGCCTAGAGGCCGTTTTATTTTCATAATCCAAATGTTAACAATATTACGTTTTTAGAATGCGGGCAATGCTCAAAAACAACTTTATACATAAAAAGAAAATGAATCTATATACAAGATATTAATATAGAATTTCAGAGTATTACACGCATAATCAAATATAAAGAATATTCATAATGATTTAACTGGACTAATCTATATACCCGCCAAAAGTTAAAATATAGCGAACAATAATTAAAAAGAAATTAAAGTTTGCTAACATGTATACTAGAAAGTCTATTTGTATCACATCTAATACCTTATCCATATCACCTAGTAGGATTATGCTCCTGACCATACACTTGGTTATATTAAAAATAAATGAAGACATGATTATTGTCCAACAACCCGAGAGGCGAGGCAACCCACAACCCACACATCTCTTATAAACATACTGAGTGTATAATAACGGTTGGCAAACATTAATTGAAATTCTCCTTGGGTAACAATTGAAAGTAAGATAACAATACATATAAGTTTAATTTAGAACGCCTAGCAAGGTATGATAGGAACCCAACCATAATATTGTGCAATATACCCTACAACATTTAACAACAAAATATATCTTTTTTATACTATCACAGAATCTAAATTTAAGCAGATAATTCTAAAAATATACCTCAATTCATAACAAATCTAACTACCCAACAAAACTTAACTAGTAAAATTATTCATAAACAAAATTATGCCGAAGCAAATCCAAATTCGGTCCCTAAATAATTAAGTAACAATTTAACAGTTCCCCAGTTTTACAAGTTATATAAAGTTTTTCCAACATAACGGACACTTACATGTAGAATATCCTACATCCTAAAAGCATCAGAGAGTCCTGCTCCTTGCTGGGTATATACTTATATTAATTTTTGCACAGTGGAGAAAGTATGAGAGGGAGGATACACAAGTTCCATGATGTCACTATCACCAAGTTAGCACGAGATCTCCTCATTGACGCCTGCGCACAACGCTAAGAGGGAGAAAATAGGGAACACTACGTGATCACCCAGAGCGCTTCTTTCTCCGAATTTTAGCGCAGCGTCCGTTACTCGGGGAAAGTCAGCCGAACTACGTAACATTCGGAGGAAACAGTCTTGTTTTTATTGTTAGTGTTAGCGGAGCGATGATGTGCTCGGAGGACTCATGAGCGGCGCTGGTTTCCCATTTAAACGGGGTAAGTGTAACAGCACTTTTACAGGTGGTGGAGTTTATGTGGTGAACATGTTTGTAGCCACAGTACAATGGCTCATCAGGAAGTAAAATACTTAAATATTCAGAGGCAGCTACGGCTGCAGCTTTGGATTCTATTAAAGGATGTATGCCAGTATAAACAGCTTATACAAAGTTTGGTGTACCAAGGACAACTTTATTATACAAATGGAAAGGCGTTTACCCAGAATGTAGAAAAATGGGGCCTGATACAATTTTCTCCTGAGGAAGAACAAATTTTAGTTCAATGGGTCTTACAAACGGCTAAAGCAGGCTTTCCCGTTTCCAAAGACAACTTTCTTCAGAATGTTTGTAAGCTACCTTTAGAATCGAAAAAAAAAATAAATTAAAAATTAAAAACCAGGTAGAAAGTGGTATGAAGGATTTCTCAGGAGACATCCTGAAATTAGTTTCAGGGTGCCTAAGAACCTAACTAAAAGCCGAGCTGCAGTCACTTCATCACAATTGACCAGATGGTTTCATGAAGTATACGATCACCTTAGTGAAATTAAAAGTATTGACATTTTAAAAGATCCCAACAGAATTATTAATGCTGATGAATCAGCTTTTTTCCTTATTCCTAAAGGATGTTAGTTTTTGGCTCCAAAGGGAGATAAAACCATTTACACTACAGTAAATAATAATGAGAAAGAATGCCTCACTGCGCTAATGAATGGAAATGCAGCAAGCTTAATTGCTCCCCCAATGGTGATCTTAAGGTACAAGAGAATTCCAGCAGAAATTTCATTCCCAGACACTGGGGAATAGGATGTTCAGTTAGTGGTTGGATGACTTGTGACACTTTTTATTGTTATTTAACAAATGTATTTTTACCTTGGGCTAAGGAAAGGGTTGAATTTCCCATCATACTTTTGTTGAATGGCCATTCATCAGACATGTCATACATTTGATCAAATTTTGTTTGGAAAATGGCATTATTCTTGTAGCATTATATCCAAACGCAATACATCTGTTGCAGCTCATGGACGTTGCTGTTTTTCTTAACCTAAAGGCTGGTAGAAATAACAAGTACTTGCTTGAGAAATAGGGAATCAACATGAGAGTCTAAAAGTATATCACTTTGCCACCTTTAATGAAATGCTGCTATCCATGAGAGACAATCCCATTATTAACAAAGATGTACCATCCCCTTTCAAAATGGCATTATTTTGGCCAGAGCAAAAAGATGAAAATAATAAAAGAAGAAAAGAAAAAAATCCATCAGTTGTCACTTCTGAAGTTTGGCAAGCATACAATAAGAAGAAAATAGAAGAAAAAGAGAGAAAAGAACAAGAGAAAGGAAAAGGTTGAGGAGCTTAAAAAAAAAAAAATCAAAAGTTAAGTTACGTAATATTAGGGGTGGTAATAAAAAAACAAAAATAATTTATTCAGACAATCGTTTATCTGATTCATATATTTCTCTTCACTCTGATGATCTTTGTGAAACCTTTAATGATGTGGACAAATACAATAATGAACAGCTTAGAGAAAAGGATTATGTTATTATAGATTATGAGGGACAATATTTCCCAGGGCAGATAAAATAAATCCATACTGGTTCTGATAAAGGCAAATAATATTTAATGTCTGTGATGTCAGCAAGTGGGCCTTCTGCATGGCTTTGGCCAGAAAGAAAAGATGTGATATAGTACACCGAAAACAGTGTGCTAGCAAAGATAGACCCTCCTTCAGTAACTAATTCAAGAGGAGTATATGTTGTTAAAGAAATTAAAAATTACTTTAGAAAATAAATAGAAATAAAAGTGAGCATAGCTATTTGTTTTCATGAAGCTTCTATCATAAAAAATAAACCCACCTTAGTTTTCATTTTATAGAACTTTTGACTTCTTACTTTTAAGACACAATAAAATAAATCAGAATATAAAGTAGGAAAATGACTCCTTGTTTATTGTTGTTTTATTTGGATATTAAAGCTTTTATTCACTTTATAATTAATGTTGACATTTGTAATACACATATAACAAAAAGAAATAAATGTATTGTATAATAATTATGGATATAAATTACCTTATTAATTAATGTAAGAAATAGTATTAAATCCATTGTGTCAGCATTAGGAACACCTATGAATTCAGGTGTTAGCTATTGGTACAAGCACATACTATTTTAAAATGTATTTTTTTAAACTGTTTATGATTTATTCAGATATTTTCTTTACATGTAATCTTTAAAGATTTAGGTTTATCACCTAACTGTACATATAAAAACTGAAATATTCCATAACATTGGTTTTAAGTATGAAATTAACTGGCTAAAAATCCTTAATGTGTCAGGCACTGGTACACTTACCTTATCTGATGAGTTTGTCTTTAGCTCTTTTTATGGTTATTGGTGGCTCAGCCCAGCGTAATCCAGCTTTTCCTTACCTCTGTCACGACTTTTCTTACATAGGTACTACATTTGGAACAGATATTTATATCCTAAAAGATGGCAGGTGTTTGTTAATGTAAGTAGCACTTTAGATAGACCATGGCCCCAAAAGGGGTATGTGACTGACGAAAGACCAGGTACCACTGCTTTAGATGAATCCCCACAGTGTTGAGAAGGATGCTATTCCCCAGGCTAGTGATACCAGGGGTGTTGAAGGCCAGCGTATGGCCCCGCAAGGGCACCCTTCAGCCGGAGGATGTTCATATGTCCTGCCTGACAGTGACCAGCTTGGGGAGCCCTGTCCTGCTCACATTCCCCTTGAGCTGCGAGTTGCTCAACTTGACAGAGAGGAGACGCTACGAGAAGTCTGTGCGCTTGGACAAGTGTATGAGCGAGAGACTTCAGGGGGAGTTTGTGATCACCAAGGACTGTGTTAGCTTCCCGGCAAGTGCAACGCCCTCAACCAGGATTACCACAGTTGTATTTAGATAATGTTTGAATCTTTAGAAATTCGTGGAGTTACACAATAGAGCAAGTAGGATACTGACTGGGGATTAACCCAGTATAATTAGAGAACCCAAAGCATTAAATTACACTTAATGTGACCAAAATTAGGAATAGGAGGGGAAAGAAAAATCATAACCAATGAAAAAAAATTAATTTCTGATGTGTGTCATGTTTAAAAAAAAATTGATTTGATATTTGTAGATAAAAAGAGAAAAAAAATCAAATTTAAAATTCACATTTGAGGAAAAGTCACTATAACTCATCTATTATCAGATGATCACCAGCATCTTGGTAAGACGGTCACCGGGTTCTTATCTAACAGGAATCTCAAGTGAAGTTGGAGAAACCTCCAACCATTCTCCACATAGTTTTGACGGTGACCTGCTACGTCAGCAGTGTTGACAACATTGACATTAAACTGTCATTGAGGGACCAACTTAGAACTATACCTTCTTCAGAACTCCTGTCCCTCAAGATGGGACACCCTGGAGCCCAGCTGGCGCCCTTAGAAGTTCGTCTTATAGCAAATATATTGGAAAATATTATTTGGTAATCAATTCTTTAAGGAAAACCTCTTTTCACTCTTAGAGATATTGTTTTGTTGTATATGGGAAAATGTCCAAGGAAGAGGGAGAGGTAAAGGTATACAGTTCACACTACACTGCTGTCACTGGACAGAGAGGAACACAGTTCACACTTAACTGATGCCACTGGACAGAGAGGAACACAGTTCACACTACATTGTGCCACTGGACAGAGAGGAACACAGTTCACACTTTATACTGATGCCACTGGACAGAGAGGAACACAGTTCACACTACATTGCTGCCACTGGACAGAGAGGAACACAGTTCACACTACATCTGCTGCCACTGGACAGAGAGGAACACAGTTCACACTACATTGCTGCACTGGACAGAGAGGAACACAGTTCACACTACATTGCTGCCACTGGACAGAGAGGAACACAGTTCACACTAATTGCTGCCACTGGACAGAGAGGAACACAGTTCACACTATATTGCTGCCACTGGACTGAGAGGAACACAGTTCACACTACATTGCTGCCACTGGACAGAGAGGAACACAGTTCACACTACATTGCTGTCACTGGACAGAGAGGAACACAGTTCACACTACATTGCTGCCACTGGACAGAGAGGAACACAGTTCACACTATATTGCTGCCACTGGACAGAGAGGAACACAGTTCACATACATTTCTGTCACTGGACAGAGAGGAACACAGTTCACACTACATGCTGCCACTGGACAGAGAGGAACACAGTTACACTATCACACTACACTGCTGCCACTGGACAGAGAGGAACACAGTTCACACTACATTTCTGCCACTGGACAGAGAGGAACACAGTTCACACTAATTGCTGCCACTGGACAGAGAGGAACACAGTTCACACTACATTGCTGCCACTGGACAGAGAGGAACACAGTTCACACTACATTGCTGCCACTGGACAGAGAGGAACACAGTTCACACTATATTGCTGCCACTGGACAGAGAGGAACACAGTTCACACTACATTGCTGCCACTGGACAGAGAGGAACACAGTTCACACTATATTTGCTGCCACTGGACAGAGAGGAACACAGTTCACACTACATTGCTGCCACTGGACAGAGAGGAACACAGTTCACACTACATTGCTGCCACTGGACTGAGAGGAACACAGTCACACTACATTGTGCCACTGGACAGAGAGGAACACAGTTCACACTACATTGCTGCCACTGGACAGGAGGAACACAGTTCACACTACATTGCTGCCACTGGACAGAGAGGAACACAGTTCACACTACATTGCTGCCACTGGACAGAGAGGAACACAGTTCACACTACATGCTGCCACTGGACAGAGAGGAACACAGTTACACAACTACATGCTGCCACTGGACAGAGAGGAACACAGTTCACACTACATTGCTGCCACTGGACAGAGAGGAACACAGTTCACACTATATTGCTGCCACTGGACAGAGAGGAACACAGTTCACACTACATTGCTGCCACTGGACAGAGAGGAACACAGTTCACACTACATTGCTGCCACTGGACAGAGAGGAACACAGTTCACACTATATTGCTGCCACTGGACAGAGAGGAACACAGTTCACACTACATTGCTGCCACTGGACAGAGAGGAACACAGTTCACACTATACATTGCTGTCACTGGACAAAGATGAACACAGTCCACACTTTACACTGCTGCCACTGGACAGAGAGGATCACAGTTCTCACTTCACACTGCTGCCACTGTACAGAGAGGAACACAGTTCACACTTCACACTGCTGTCACTGGACAGAGAGGAACACAGTCCACACTTTACACTGCTGCCTCTGGACCAGGAGTGTTTGTCCTTTATCTTATTAATTTATGGTGAGATCTTAAGCCGTGTATAGACTAGAACATAACAATATTCACGGACATTTCTCTGTAACATAATTTGTTAGTTGTTCTGTCCAGCTTTGGTCCACCAGTTGTCAGTTTTTGCCCTTAAAATCAAATATGTTCGTGTTCAGGTCAGGAATAGTTGGGAGGTCTCGGCGAACTTTTCCTCGAACATCCAATCAGCAGCCGAGTCACACCTGTGTTTTGTTGGTTTTTTAACTACATACATCTTTTGTCGAGTTGTGTGTGTGTGTGTTGAAAAATAATCATCTCCTTTATTTTAGCAGATTGTCAAAATAATTGATTTATCCAAAGATCAGATCAGATGGTTGTAAAAATCTTTATATATTCCAGTGATAAACTGGAAACATTTTCCAGTGACAGCATAATGAAGTGTGAACTGTGTTCCTTACTGTACATTGACAGCAGTATAAAGTGTGAAATGTGTTCTCTCTCTATCTCTCTCTCTCTTCTCTCTCTGCAGTATAAAGTGTGAAATGTGTTCCTTACTGTCCAGTGTCAGCAGTATGAAGTGTGAAATTTGTTCTCCCCCCCCCTCTCTCTCTCTCTCTCCAGTATAAAGTGTTAGCTGTGTCCCTCTCTCTTTTTCCTCCAAATAGAACTAACTCATAACAAGTAAAGAATATTTTATAATCTCCAGATTATAATTCTAGATCCAGGTTTGTTATTTGGTGGCTTAAATCCATCTCTAGCTCCTTAAAATATTATTATTGTGAGCCAGGAATTTACTCCACGGGAAGAGATTCCAGCAGACCATGGTTGAACGGTCCCACGAACCACCACTATATTACCGTCAGTTGACAATGACGAGAAAACAGAGGTGCGAGTTGACATCCCAGCTGGACATGATCCCTCCTCATTTCCTCGCAGAGAGGATCCTCAATGACATCATCTTCCAGGCTATTAGAGAGAAGTGCGGGGGGATGTCCCTGGAGGACGCTCGGCTGACTCCCGGGACAACTGGTACTTACAGGGCTACCAACATTAGTCTAACCCCTCCATATAGTGAACTCCAAGTCACTTAACTCTCCAGTCAGGGTGGGGGAAGATATGATCTTGAGATTATACCTACAGTACAATTTTGGTGAGAAGGTCCTTTTAGAAAATACAAACATATTTGTGTTGGGGTCAACATTGATACTATTATACGTTATTATTAGTTATAGATTATTATATTTGTTAGTTACAGTTATAGTCACATCTAACTATAATATCTTTAAACTTATAAATGACACCTGGACACGGGAATCGAATCCATGTCCATTACAGACTGTGCCTTATACTATGAGTGAAGAATGAGCCTGGGCACAGGATGATTCCTGGATAGCTCAGTGCTAAGAGCATTGGTGTACTAGGCCAAAGGTCTCGGGTTTGATTCCCGTGTCACTTTCATCATAAATTGTATCATTCACTCATGTAAGCTATGAGGGATGAATGACCTTGAGCACAGGGCAAATCCGGGCATTGGGGTGCTAATCCAATAGTCCCGGGTTTGGTTCCTTGTGCCTAACAAGTCCTTGTAAACAACTGTTTCCGTCACCAAAGCTTACTCGTCTTGAATAAGATGATAAAGTTGGTTTAAAGTGAATTTCATCCAAACGAAGTTTAATCTATTCCCTTGTTTCAGAAGAGCTGCAAGAGATTCCAGCACCAATGAAAATTACCAAGATCAAAGTACCAATAGGATTATGATGGTTTTTAATTTGAACAATCAGTATGATCCCATGTCTTTGCTGACAAAAAACTATCTTACTGGTTTGAATATGTTTGCTACAAGGGGTGATCAATATATTGATGGAGTCAGGGAAGGGTAAATGGAATAAACATAAAATTATTGTTGCTGACTCAAATATGTGTATTATTTTAATATTTCTAATGTATGCTATAGTATAGATATAGTTTCTATTAATTCTAATGTAAGCCTATGCAATAAGAAGATGTAGTGAGTGTTTTTAATATTCCCAATGTATGCTATAGTAAGATATAGTGAGTGTTATAAGTACTGTACCTGGGAAGTTAATGTATGTTGGGTTGGTAACACCAACATCACCAGTCAGTTCTAAAAAAGATAATGTGATCTGTAGTGAGTAGTTATCGTCTGTGTGTGAAACAATATGGTTATGATACAAGTCGTTAATATAATAACTATGCTAGTCTAAAGTTAATCATTATTATTATGTTTTTCAACTAACACACACACACACACGAAACAGTGCAAGAGTGTTTTTAATATACCTAAACCTCATGGAGGTGTCCTGACCAACTATCCCTGGATGTAGAATACACCGTTCAGATATGAAGGATAGCTGAGAATATATTTAATAAGCAGTCGCGGTAGTCATAGGGGGTTGTCCAGCCTGGGGTTGGGTGTGGGCGTCATGAGCCCTCATCGTAAAAGAAAATACATCAAGAAACACCAAAAAGCTTACTATAGCTGTTACTAAGGTAAAATATACCAGAGATAAAATAGTCCCTCAATCGAATCTCGGGGGAGTAATGGGTTAGTAAAGCTAGAAAAGAGATTAGGATTAGGATGTAGAATGTTAGGATCTTATATCGTCCATGGAAGCACAATCAATGATCAAAGAAGTTGTATTAAATATTGTGGCTATACAATAGGTTTGACGCTCAGGAGATGGTAGGGTAGAATCAGGCGAATAAGAGTTTTTTTTAATGAAGGGAACTAACACACATAAGCTATGCACAAGGTTGTTTAACTTGTTTGAACACTTACCAACCTATCAAATCAAAATTGTGATGTGATTTTACTGCAAAAATAAGAAAGGAAGAATTCTTTAGACCTACAATTGCTTGCATGACTTCAGTAATAATAATAATGGAATAAGATTGAAATTAATTTTGCCACTTCAAAGAACCTTATTGTGAAAAGTACTTGCTTCAAGTATAAGGATATTCATAAATATACTTGAACCTCCCTACATAGTCAAATATATCAAGTGCTGATAGATAAGAGATGCCATACAAGCTTACTGGGTGTCAGGTTATACAGGGACACATATCGCGATTACGACCACTACTTGGTAGTAGCAAGACTTAAGGAACGTTTGTCAGTAGAAAAAAAAGGGAAATCAGGTGAGGAAGTTAGAAAGATATGTAGAAAAACCAACTTGATGAATGTAGAAATAAATATCAAATTGATATTTTAAATAGGTTTGCTGCCCTAGAGTGATCACATAATGGGAGGAAACTGTGAATCCAGAGAAACAGCAGCAAATCGTCAGGAATAATATTAGAAATGTAGCAAAGAGAGAAGGAAGAAATAATGGTTTGAGAACAAAATGTTAGAAGTTAATAAAGGAGAAAAGGGAAGTAAAATTACATTGTTTGGAAAATCCTAGAGAATTGAACTTAAACTCAAGGCCAGTTCCATTTTCAAAAACAAAATAAGTGAGTATTTAAAGGGTAGGTTTAATGAGAGAAAACATAAGCTAATATCAAAAATAAGAATATCAGGGAACTTTATTTAGGTATTAATGTATCACCAAGGTAAGTGTGCTGGCTATCCCTCCTAATTTAAACCATGATTTAGCCTAGTGCTCTATTCCAAATAACCTTGGTATACATATATAATAATAATAAGTTATCTGTGTTGACCACAACAAAACATGTTTGTGCTTTCTAAAAGATTTCCTAAAATATGTGCATTTGTAAGAGCATAATTATTTAAGGTTTATTCCGGCAAGAGGTTAATCCACACTTGTACATTTCCTTGGAAGTCAAGAGTACTGGGTTGCCATCCTGCTGAAAATAGCATATATCTTATATGGATTGCATCCTGTTGACGAGCGACTGATGGACCTTCCTAGCTGGTGGACATTGAGACCAGCTAGTTTAAGTAATAGTATTAACACCTTGTTTAGTGATTGGTTGATTAAAAAGTAGGGGCTTCACCCCAGTTGAAAAGAAGCCATGCTTGGTGCATGAAAGTCGGCATCTCGAAACGACTGACTAAACCATGGAGGAAATAAAATGTGATCTGGCGGTTCCCACGCTGGAGGGTCGAACGTGGGTCAATAGGAAGGTTTGCAAGTCCCGTTATCATGCCTGCTCCCTCATCACGGGAGATCTACCCGGTTACTTATGTAGTAGTTTAGTAATCTGAATAGATTAATAAATAACATTATTGGACTAACACTCGAGTCTCACTCTCCATGAACCACCCATCCCAACCCCCATCGCTCGGGGTTCATCCCAACCATATAAGTCCCTAAAGTGCCGCAGTAGTATTGTAGTTAGGGTTGGCTACCGGTCATCCAGATTAAACTGAAGAAATTATACATTCGTAATAAAGTCAAGGAAAGTGCACATTATCAACAATGAAACTGTACAGTCAACCCTTGCAACACAAGTAAGATCTGATATTGCTCTCAATATTTATAATCTCTTTGCATTCATTAAATTATGTCCTCTTTCATCTGTTTTTGTAATGTTATTTAACTGTTGTCAAATATGTTTAGCAAATTTTTTATATAAATTTTACTAATATTTTTTAAACACATATTTTTATTTGGGGTGTTGGTAATGTGATATTATTCTTATTTTTGGAACATTCTTTGTGTTTATTATATTTTTATTTTATAATTTTAATGTGACTTAACCTTTTTTCCCCCAAACATGAATGTTGACTTTGGATCTGTGCTGACGGGCATTACAGCTTATAAAGAGGTCAGGCTGGAAAATGACAGTTTGGTGAGGATTTGTGCAAACAACTTCATCCACTAGTTACAATCTCATTAATTGGCCATATTTAGTTAATTAATTATTTTATCAGCTCATCTTTCTAACTGGTCAGGGCTATGCACATATGTACTAACGCCACAGTGTTAGGGATAAGGAAGATTTAAATTTCAGAAGAAGTGTACTCACATTTGTATGGAGGTAAGATTGGAAAATCATTTATTAAAAACCACTCTCAGTACACCCCATCAAGATTCAATCCTTGATCTCCCCGTAAGTTCATTCTATTGAGAGAGCGACACCGACTTGAACCATTCGACCGAGACAAAGTAGGCTTAGATAAAATATTGAAGCCATTTGTGTAAAAAAAGCTTAAAGTGCTCAGATTTGTCCAAAGAATTCTTGGCCATCAAAGTTGGTGCACAATTTAGGGTTTGGCCCTGACCGAGAAAAACAGGTTTCAATTTACAAGATTAAAAAAAAAAATTGGTTTCTCATTCTCTCATGAGACTACTGATGTAATTCCTTAGAATCGACTCCCCTCATCCTTTTTTTAGTTGATACGCAATCTAAACTGTAGATCACATGGCATGACATAAAATACATAAAAGTAGATATAGTAACTGGTCTCTCTGTCTTACTTTGAAAATTGGACTGTACACATCAACTAAAACTTACGTCAGATGAAAAACCATAATCTCAAGATTATATTATTTCTGTCCCTGCCGAGAATCAAACCTTGAATTGGTAACCAAGCTCACTACCAACTAGACTGTCATTAGATGTACCATACATGCCCGTGTGATTGGTGCCTTGAGATATGATTATAGCGGGCACCAAACCACTAGTGTACTGGATCCAGGAACCAACCGCAGCCTAACGATCACTTACAGAGAATAAACAATTGTTTGGATGAGTATCGCAACACTCCCAAATCAGTGCTCACATGATCTAGTGCGTCGTTCTGGCTTTAAACTGGACTTCCCGTTGATCTAAAGCTCGGAGTTCAACTCCTGGCTGGGTGTACTGAAGGTGATATTAATTTCCTAAATATTCATCAAATGACACCTGGATACAGGAATCAAACCCAGGACCCTTTTCTTAGCACACCAATACTCTGCCAATGAGCTACCCAGGATTTATCCTTTGCTCAGGGTAATTTTTCACTCATAGTTTAGGGCAGAGTCTGTGATGGACATGTGGAAATCATTGGCTACTTGAGCCTAATATTGATTCTACATCTATCGATGACTCGAGAGTAGATCTTTGATGTTGTTAGTACAACAAATGTACATTAAAGCAAATAACATGGACGAAAGATTCATTATTCGTGTGAAACTAATTGTACAAACATTAGCATTCTTCCATGTCACTTCGTAAAGGGTTTTCCAATTTTCCCTCAACATAAATGCGGCCACATTTTCCCTCATTCTATCTTCCTTATCCCCTATGTGTAAATATGCGTAGAGCCTGAACAGTCAGAAAAAGATGCTGGCCATGTTAGACTCCCCAGGTAGCACTTGAACCAAGGACTCTGCCATGTTAGACTCCCCAGGTAGCACTTGAACCAAGGACTCTGCCATGTCAGACTCCCCCAGGTAGCACTTGAACCAAGGACTCTGCCATGTTAGACTCCCCAGGTAGCACTTGAACCAAGGACTCTGTCATGTCAGACTCCCCAGGTAGCACTTGAACCAAGGACTCTGTCATATCAGACTCCCCAGGTAGCACTTGAACCAAGGACTCTGCCATGTTAGACTCCCCCAGGTAGCACTTGAACCAAGGACTCTGTCATGTCAGACTCCCCAGGTAGCACTTGAACCAAGGACTCTGTCATGTCAGACTCCCCCAGGTAGCACTTGAACCAAGGACTCTGTCATATCAGACTCCCCCAGGTAGCACTTGAACCAAGGACTCTGCCATGTTAGACTCCCCAGGTAGCACTTGAACCAAGGACTCTGTCATGTCAGACTCCCCAGGTAGCACTTGAACCAAGGACTCTGTCATGTCAGACTCCCCCAGGTAGCACTTGAACCAAGGACTCTGCCATGTCAGACTCCCCCAGGTAGCACTTGAACCAAGGACTCTGTCATATCAGACTCCCCCAGGTAGCACTTGAACCAAAGACTCTGTCATGTCAGACTCCCCAGGTAGCACTTGAACCAAGGACTTTGTCATATCAGACTCCTCCAGGTAGCACTTGAACCAAGGACTCTGCCATTCAGACTCCCCAGGTAGCACTTGAACCAAGGACTCTGTCATGTCAGACTCCCCAGGTAGCACTTGAACCAAGGACTCTGTCATATCAGACTCCCCAGGTAGCACTTGAACCAAGGACTTGTCATATCAGACTCCCCAGGTAGCACTTGAACCAAGGACTTGTCATGTCAGACTCCCCAGGTAGCACTTGAACCAAGGACTCTGTCATGTCAGACTCCCCAGGTAGCACTTGAACCAAGGACTCTGTCATGTCAGACTCCCCAGGTAGCACTTGAACCAAGGACTCTGTCATGTCAGACTCCCCAGGTAGCACTTGAACCAAGGACTCTGTCATTCAGACTCCCCCAGGTAGCAACTTGAAACCAAGGACTCTGCCATGTCAGACTCCCCAGGTAGCACTTGAACCAAGGACTCTGCCATATCAGACTCCCCAGGTAGCACTTGAACCAAGGACTCTGCCATGTCAGACTCCCCAGGTAGCACTTGAACCAAGGACTCTGTCATATCAGACTCCCCAGGTAGCACTTGAACCAAGGACTCTGCCATGTCAGACTCCCCAGGTAGCACTTGAACCAAGGACTCTGTCATATCAGACTCCTCCAGGTAGCACTTGAACCAAGGACTCTGTCATATCAGACTCCCCCAGGTAGCACTTGAACCAAGGACTCTGTCATATCAGACTCCCCCAGGTAGCACTTGAACCAAGGACTCTGTCATATCAGACTCCCCCAGGTAGCACTTGAACCAAGGACTCTGTCATATCAGACTCCCCAGGTAGCACTTGAACCAAGGACTCTGTATATCATAATTGTTGCTAAATTTCGCAGAGAGAGTTTGACTACGAGATCCAGAGAGATCCAGCCACCAATCCCCTGGGACACGTGTTTGATGTAGAGCCATATCGTGCCACTGTCCCACCAGGACAAAACTTTGTCTTCAAAGTGAAGTTTGCGCCCAAGTTCCCTTCAGCTGTTTGCGTTGATTATTTTACGGTGCTTGGCCCTGACAATGTAAAGCTGATCTTGACAGTGCGAGGATGCAGCGAAGGTGAGCTATGTGCGCTGACTTGTTCAAAGTATCCTACCTGCAGTGGGTGAAACCTGTTTAGCTCCCACAAAACAAAAGGTCAGTGAATGTTTTCTATCATCGATTCTAGATATGAGTCAGATCCACTATTTTACAAACTCTAACTAGAATTTTGGAAGAAATGATGAGCAGAAGGGGAGCTAGAAAATCAAAATAGTAAATTAATGGCCTGGTGTTTGGTTGTTCAAGTTTGCCCTAGATTCATGTCAAGACTAGACCACCAATTAACATTATTAAAGTTCTCCAGCAAATTACAATTCAAAATTTGATATATACCATATGTATATATATATATTTTTTTTAAATCTCGAATTCTTAAATATTCGATGGTTCAAGGATTCTCTCATCCCTACAAATAACTCTTTTTTTAGTCCACACATCTCTTTCAGGCTGGATGCTTATATATTCATTAAACTAATGTGTTGCAAATGATAATGGTTAAGTTTAGAAGAAGTGTACCCGCATATGCTTGGAGGGAGAGTTGAAAACCATCATCAGTACCCCCAACTGAGATTCAAACCTCGAGCTCCTTATCATTGGCGGTCCAGTCAAACACATGAGTGATGCCTCGGCATGAGCTTGTAAACTATATATGGACGGGTATTGGGTTCTACACCCAGAGAGATATTAGTTTTTCTAAATCTGTTTCCGCGATGTAAATCCACCATTAACACTACCTTTTCTTGTCAGGTCCATCAGTTCAAACGTCCACACACAAGATGGTGTTCCTTTGTCTCGGTGGGAAGACGAGCGCGTCGAATATCCTTGTACTGAACAACGAGTCTGATGTGCCAGCGGCCTTCCAGTTTGATGTGGACAAGACTCAAAGTGTGTTCCAAGTGGGGGAGACGACGGGGACCCTTAAACCTCGTGGGGTCCTGTATGTGACAGTCAAGTTTGTGCCCTTGTCTCCGGGAATCTTTGTCCAGAAGCTGGCGTGCCTGGTCCTCTATCAGGTCGCAGTGCTAGTAACACTCTTCTCGTCAATAATTAGCAGAGAACCCAGGTTCTATTCCAGGAGGAAGCTTAAAATAATATATTTGTGAGTCAGCTCTTCCCAACATTACAATGCCTGCTGCTATGTATGGGTTTTAATATTTGTTAGGGGCCGAAGTTAAGCCAGTTTGTAAGTTGACTGCTTATAGAACTGTGAAAGATGCTGTTTTAGGTATGGGTAAAACTGTTTAAGAAGGTACTTTTTATATTAAGTGTTTTATGCACAACTTTATGAACCGACTGATTACATCAGCACATGACTTAAAAGCTAAATTATATCTAGAACAAATACAACATCCACCCCCCCTCCACTAATTCATCTCTAATAATACATTTTTCTAGCAAGATAAAAATCGAACCTGAAACCATCAGCTCAGTAGGTGTTGGACTGATTTATCGCTACTATTGAAGACATTGTTTGTAGTTGTTGACTGTTCTGCTCATGTTTTCTTTGTTTGTTGTAGGAACCATTGCTGATTGAAGCAGTGGGCGTACGCTCTGACTCGGAGAACATCTCACCTGAAAGACTCTCTCTGACAAGTCACTGGGAGCACTGCCCTCTTGAGGGGAGCTATGAGCGTTATATGGACGACTGCTCCAGGGTTGCCAAAAACACACCTGAGCTAAGTCTGAGTGAGGCATACCTGGACTTTGGTCAGGCCGAGGTTGGCACCACTGACGCTCCCCTCGCTTTCAGTTTGACAAGTCACGTGGATGATGATATTATTCTGGAATGGTACCAAGGTAGCTCGGGACATTGGTCCATTCAACTTGATGTCTATGATCAGACACACAGATAGGAATATGTAAAAAGAATGAATAAATTAAAGGACAGACATATGAAATTTATGTTAATCATTTCTTTGCCAGAGGCAGCAGTGTAAAGTGTGAACTGTGTTCTTCTCTGTCCAGTGACAGTAGTGTAAAGTGTGAACTGTGTTCCTCTCTCTCCAATATCAGGAGTGTAGTGTGTGAGCTGTGTTCCTCTCTGTCCAGTGACAGCAGTGTAAAGTGTGAACTGTATTATTCTTTTCATTGTAAAATCAATATTGTGTTTGTTTCCCTAAATGTTTCTATCCACCTTTCCTGTATCTTCTTCCAAATACCACAGGATATAAGTCCGACACCTTAGTTCAGTGGGTAGCGTGTCTGACTATGAGCTAAGGGTCCCGAGTTTGATTTCCGACATGATTGAAAAATTTATCATCCCTTTCACAGTGAAGAATTAACAGCCTTGAGACTGGGTGTTAAGTCTGTTCTTGATTTAAGTTTGTTTATAAGAAGTGTACGGACATAATTATACGATTTATAAAGTTCACATTAACTTACTCAAAAAAAAAAAAAAAATTAATATATAAAGACATTGAAATATGAGTTTGTAATTCTTGTTCTTCAGCGGAAGTGCTGGCTATGTTCCAGACAAGAACAAAGTGTTCCATATCGACCCCCCTTCTACCCTGGTCCCTGCATGGCGGTCTGTCTTGTTCCAAGTGTATTTCCGTCCTCACACCACAGACCTACTGTATAGCGCCAAGCTGGAAGGTAGAGCCTACAGGGGTACACATGAGACGAGACAGAAGATGGAGTTCCCTCTGGAAACCTGGATATCTGTGATGGGTCAGATACTTGTATAATTATCTTATAAAAAAGTGTCTTGTTGTAGTTCTCATGGGTTGGAATCCCTGCTGGTGCTGTCACTCATAGTGAAGGGTGACAATTTATGCCAAACCTGAACTTACCAACAAGTGGATTGAAATCGTCAAGCATTTTAAAAGTAACATGTTTCCTTTTGAAATATTAGATAATATTTTTTAACCAAGTTTGTGCCGTACAGGAATAAAAACTGCCACAGAAGTCATTTTTTCAATAATTAATAATCGGCGAACCTCAGAAAAATCACAACTGTGACATGTTCGTGCATGGAGGCTACTAATTTTAAATGGCAGTCCTCTACGCGCAATAGATGTCACACAATGATTATGACAGACAAACTTTTTACTATATAAATCATTTTGAGCTCCACAAGTACAAATTATTTATACTTATATTATATGCTGTATTTATATGATTTCTTGATTTTCTTTGGATATTTGATTATTTATTGTGAACATTTTTATGTGGGCTACAATAAAACAAGTTTTATTGATGTTTCTTTTTCATTAATATATTTTTTTAATTTTTGTCCCGGACTAGGAAATGGTCACCCTATCGTAGTGGGAATAGGATTACTAATATCCGGATACTCTATTTCAAGAAGATTAAAGGATTCGACAAAACTTCAAGAGAACTAAAATGATTTTATATGAAATTTGTTTTTGAGCTCTAATAAAGCTTTTTGGTGAACAGCATTAACTAGGGCTCTGTGAAAATACTTGTATTTTGTGCTTTGAGCAAATATATCCTTGAGTCAGGGATCAAGAGATTAGTGGGCTAAGTTTGAGGCTTAGATAGAAGAAAATTTAGAAAGATATATCTCTCTCTCTGCAGGGAGCTTAAAACATAAACAGTTTAGTGTAAGGTGGTATAAAGTATACTTAAATGCAAAAGTGAACTATACACATCTTAATAATTATTAATGCTCTAATTTATGTGTGGTGAGAGGCCCACACCAGAATAATTGAGTTATATATTTTAAAAAAGATTGTTAAATCTTTGCATTTAAACATATTTTCATAAATGATTTTTTTTAACTTTTCAAAGGAACTTAAAATTGAATCATAATTAATTTTTCTGGTATTATTCAAGTATATTTAAAATTTAATCTTATAATTTAAACTAAAGATTGAAAGGAGGACAGAAGGGCAAGGTCTACAAACTCATCAGAAAACTGTAGGCTTCAAAGTTCATAATTAAAACACAACAAAACACATACTTATGTAATTTTCAGGCTACATCTGTCCCCTACTTCAGTAGAAGAGAGTAAAACACAGACTGGACTATGGCTAGAGGTAGATCATGGTCACTTTGATTCTGTTGTTGTCTGTTTCAGAAGAGAGTAAAACACAGACTGGACAATGGCTAGAGGTAGGTCATGATCGCTAGATACTGTTCAAACTTGTGCCTTGAGTTTTGGTAGATGTGTTTTTATTAAAAAATAATTATCAGTTATTATTTATATAGAAATTACTGATTGGTGTGAGGTGGCCTGCTTGAAAGAAAGGAGAGAAGGTTATCCAAGGTTGAAATCCGGGGGGTGCCTGAATTTGATAATATATTGGTGAACAAATTAAATAAATCAAGAAACATGTAACAACAGAATCTAAGTGACCAAGATCTACCTCTAGCCATGCTGCCATAGTCCAGTCTGTGTTTTACTCTCTTCTGAAACAGACAACAACAGAATCAAAGTGACCAAGATCTACCTCTAGCCATGCTGCCATAGTCCAGTCTCTGTTTTACTCTCTTCTGAAACAGACAACAACAGAATCAAAGTGACCAAGATCTACCTCTAGCCATGCTGCCATAGTCCAGTCTGTGTTTTACTCTCTTCTGAAACAGACAACAACAGAATCAAAGTGACCAAGATCTACCTCTAGCCATGCTGCCATAGTCCACTCTCTTCTGAAACAGACAACAACAGAATCTAAGTGACCATGATCTACCTCTAGCCATACTACCATAGTCCACTCTCTTCTGAAACAGACAACAACAGAATCAAAGTGACCATGATCTAACTCTAGCCATGCTGCCATAGTCCAGTCTGTGTTTTACTCTCCTCTGAAACAGACAACAACAGAATCTAAGTGACCATGATCTACCTCTAGCCATGCTGTCATAGTCCAGTCTGTGTTTTACTCTCCTCTGAAACAGACAACAACAGAATCTAAGTGACCATGATCTAACTCTAGCCATGCTGCCATAGTCCAGTCTGTGTTTTACTCTCCTCTGGAACAGACAACAACAGAATCTAAGTGACCAAGATCTACCTCTAGCCATGCTGCCATAGGACAGTCTGTGTTTTACTCTCCTCTGAAACAGACAACAACAGAATCTAAGTGACCATGATCTACCTCTAGCCATGCTGTTATAGTCCACTCTCTTCTGAAACAGACAACAACAGAATCTAAGTGACCAAGATCTACCTCTAGCCATGCTGCCATAGGACAGTCTGTGTTTTACTCTCCTCTGAAACAGACAACAACAGAATCTAAGTGACCATGATCTACCTCTAGCCATGCTGTCATAGTCCAGTCTGTGTTTTACTCTCCTCTGAAACAGACAACAACAGAATCTAAGTGACCATGATCTAACTCTAGCCATGCTGCCATAGTCCAGTCTGTGTTTTACTCTCCTCTGGAACAGACAACAACAGAATCTAAGTGACCAAGATCTACCTCTAGCCATGCTGCCATAGGACAGTCTGTGTTTTACTCTCCTCTGAAACAGACAACAACAGAATCTAAGTGACCATGATCTACCTCTAGCCATGCTGTTATAGTCCACTCTCTTCTGAAACAGACAACAACAGAATCTAAGTGACCAAGATCTACCTCTAGCCATGCTGCCATAGGACAGTCTGTGTTTTACTCTCCTCTGAAACAGACAACAACAGAATCTAAGTGACCATGATCTACCTCTAGCCATGCTGTCATAGTCCACTCTCTTCTGAAACAGACAACAACAGAATCTAAGTGACCATGATCTATCTCTAGCCATGCTGCCTGCCATTGTCCAGTCTCTGTTTTACTCCCTTCTGTTGAAGAAGGGGACTGATGTACCCAGAAAATTACATAATAAAATGTTTTGTTGTGAACTTTAAGGTCTACAGTTTTCTAGTAAGTTTGTAGACCTGGCCTTTATATCCTCCTTTCAATGGTTAATTTAAAATAGCATTTTGGTGGCATTTCCAGGCCACTCTTTTGGGCCCAACTCTAAAATGTGGGTACCTCAGTACAAACTCTCTCACCAGACGGTGGTTCTACCAGCCTGTATACCCTCGGTGCCCGTCTACACCACATTCCTTATCAAGAGATTCGGGCATTTGCCGCTCATGTTCAAGTTCTTGCCTCCAAACATCTCGTGAGTATACACCTAACTGAGTGGTCAGAGAGACTGACCACAACTCTAGAGGTCCTTAACCTGCTTCGATGATTGAATGGTCCAAGGTATAGCTCTCCCAATAGACTGGACTGACGAGAAGCTCGTGTTGAATCCTGGTCGGGGTTTTTTCCACTCTCTTTCCATGCAGGCACGCTTCCTCTAAATTCAACCTTCCTCATTATTAACACACTAGTGTAATTAGTACGTATGTGGTAGACCTCGGTGGTCTTGAGGTAAAGTGCTCGCCTTAGGACCCGATGCTCGTGGATTCAAACCCATCCAGGGTCAAAGGATTTTTCTTGAGCGATTAAAAATCCATAACATAACCTCCTTCCGAGGGGAAGTTAAGCCGTCGGTCCCATGTGCTGATATAATTGGTAAGTTTATAAAGTGCACCTTAGCTACCTTAGATAAATTGCATAAAAAAGAATTAAATAAAAGTACATGTGTGTATATCCCGAATTGTTAGTAAGATGCAGTGATAAAATATTTAAAAAAATAAAGAAATCCTTGTCTCCAACTTTCGAAAGGACATTAATAAACCACTATTAATGTGTGTTAGCAGTTAGCACGAATGACTATGACATGTCAGATTGCAGTTTTATGTGTGTTAGTGGTAAGCATCTGTGATCATCACTTGACAGGTTGCAGTTTGATACCCTATCGGGGCACTGGAGTCTGTTTTAAGCACAATGCAATTCCTCAACATTTATCTTTCCTATTGTTTTCCCTAAGATTAGATAAAATAGATCTCTAGTTACCAATAGTGGCCCTTCTGATACATGCTCCTGATTATAAATATCAGATGTTCCATTTGACTCTGTCCCCAGTAACTACACAGTGAAACCGTCACAAGGTGTTATCGACACAGATTATCAGATTGTGGTGGTCCAGTTGTGTCCGGAGAGTCTGCAGGAAACTGCTTATGTTGAGAGATGGGGTTTGGAGTTCAACAAGTCTCCAGACCAGGAGGTTGGTAATCCACTATTGGGTGAGGGTGTAACATCTAGTGTTATAGTATGATTTTGGTATGAAGAACAGTAGAAGTTAGTTATTAAAGTTACTAAAACCATTTTAATACATTCATACAGCAAGTCATACTATCTGCAGCCGTCACTTTAGATAAATATAATTAATAACTATAGAATAACACTAATAATAAAGTAAAATGTTATCAGTGTTGGTCGCAAAGAAATATGTTTGAATTTACCCTACTGTTCTTCCAATCAAAATCAGTGTATAGATAGGTTTTGTTGCAATGGAGCAGAAGTGGGAGTTGTTCTACAGTGAGTAAGAGAAGTGAAGTAATCTGTACTTTGTACTCATTGCTACAGTTGAAACAGAAACATGACTGAGATAGTAGAGGAAACAAGATTGAGATAGTAGAGGAAACAAGATTGAGATAGTAGAGGAAACAAGACTGAGATAGAAGAAGAAACAAGACTGAGATAGTAGAGGAACAAGATTGAGATAGTAAAGGAAACAAGAGTGAGATAAAAGAGGAAACAAGACTGAGATATTAAAGTTAACAAGGGTGAGATAGAAGAGGATACAAGACTGAGATAGTGGAGGAAAAAGGGTGAGATAGAAGAAGTAACAAGACTGAGATAGTAGAGGAACAAGATTGAGATAGTAAAGGAAACAAGAGTGAGATAAAGAGGAAACAAGGGTGAGATAGAAGAGGATACAATACTGAGATAGTGGAGGAAACAAGGGTGAGATAGTAGAGGAACAAGATTGAGATAGTAAAGGAAACAAGGGTGAGATAGAAGAGGAAACAAGACTGAGATAGTAAAGTTAACAAGGGTGAGATAGAAGAGGATACAAGACTGAGATAGTGGAGGAAACAAGATTGAGATAGTAGAGGAAACAGGGTGAGATAAAAGAGGAAACACGACTGAGATAGTAAAGTTAACAAGGTGAGATAGAAGAGGAAACAAGGGTGAGATAGAAGAGGATACAATACTGAGATAGTGAGGAAACAAGGGTGAAATAGTAAAGGAAACCAGGGTGAGATAAAAGAGGAAACAAGACTGAGATAGTAAAGTTAACAAGGGTGAGATAGAAGAGGATACAAGACTGAGATAGTGGAGGAAACAAGGGTGAGATAGTAGAGGAACAAGATTGAGATAGTAAAGGAAACAAGGGTGAGATAGAAGAGGAAACAAGACTGAGATAGTAAAGTTAACAAGGGTGAGATAGAAGAGGATACAAGACTGAGATAGTGGAGGAAACAAGATTGAGATAGTAGAGGAAACAAGATTGAGATAGTAGAGGAAACAAGACTGAGATAGTAGAGTAACAAGACTGAGATAGTAAAGGAAACAAGGGTGAGATAAAAGAGGAAACACGACTGAGATAGTAAAGTTAACAAGGGTGAGATAGAAGAGGAAACGGGTGAGATGGTATGGTCATGTAATGAGGATAAAGAAGTAGAGGATGCCAAAGAAAATGATGGAAATGAAGTATGTAGAAAAAAGACCACAATACATACCAAAACAGAGATGGAAGGAGCAGATAACACAAAATGTTCAAGTGAAAGGAGAAGAATGAAGCAAATTGTAATGATATTGTTTTGGACCCCTCTTATTTATTCAAAAAGTTATGTATGAAATATATATTTTTCTTTAAATAATTGTATGTACATTTTCCTTCTAATACTTCATCCATGGATGACCAGGCATTTTCATAAGTAAATTCAATATAATATGTTTTAAAACTTCTTTGTTTTAAAAAACCTCTTTCGTTCTATTTGAAAATCTGGTAAAGAGTTAGCTGCCATTTACCCGATAGGAAGCTAGCCTTCGCAACATCAGGCTGCCAGGAGTTCTCCTATTATTTGATTTTAACAGTGAAGACAAGGGGTCCAAGAAGCAAGGGGTAGGTCATATAAAAGTTGTTGAAGCAGCTTGTGCGCAGAAGGCCATGCACGGGTCGTCGTCGTCGTCGTCGTCGTCGTCGTCGTCGTCGTCGTCGTCGTCGTCGTCGTCGTCGTCGTCGTCGTCGTCGTCGTCGTCGTCGTCGTCGTCGTCGTCGTCGTCGTCGTCGTCGTCGTCGTCGTCGTCGTCGTCGTCGTCGTCGTCGTCGTCGTCGTCGTCGTCGTCGTCGTCGTCGTCGTCGTCGTCGTCGTCGTCGTCGTCGTCGTCGTCGTCGTCGTCGTCGTCGTCGTCGTCGTCGTCGTCGTCGTCGTCGTCGTCGTCGTCGTCGTCGTCGTCGTCGTCGTCGTCGTCGTCGTCGTCGTCGTCGTCGTCGTCGTCGTCGTCGTCGTCGTCGTCGTCGTCGTCGTCGTCGTCGTCGTCGTCGTCGTCGTCGTCGTCGTCGTCGTCGTCGTCGTCGTCGTCGTCGTCGTCGTCGTCGTCGTCGTCGTCGTCGTCGTCGTCGTCGTCGTCGTCGTCGTCGTCGTCGTCGTCCGTCGTCGTCGTCGTCGTCGTCGTCGTCGTCGTCGTCGTCGTCGTCGTCGTCGTCGTCGTCGTCGTGCGCTCGTCGTCGTCGTCGTCGTCGTCGTCGTCGTCGTCGTCGTCGTGATTGGTATCAACCTAAAATGAAAGGAGGAAGAATGGCGGAAGGATAGAGGAATATGGAGACTTTTACTAAACTGACTCCACAGGCTAGAAAGTTGATGGTAAATAAAGCACTAGGCTAAATCATGCTTTAAATTACCAGCACTTATCTGAGTGATATTGGTGTAGAAACTGTTTAAATAGATCAATAAAAAAAACACATTTCTAAAGAGAAGCTTTCACTGACACAGACAGCTTCTTCACGTCCAGGGTAAACTGTTGCCCTTGGTTGACTGGATACAGAAAATTTGGTTTTCATAGATGGCAGCACTTTAAATTGTATTTTCTATAAATATATTTGTTTCAAACAAATATATAGAACCTCCATATTGTGAAAAATACAAGTATGGTGAGTTTTATCCAGAAGGTGTCAACAAAACTACTGTTTCAGGTTTCCGTGTATTTCCGAGCATACGCAGAACACCCCTCGCTGGAAATAGGGAAGGGAAATATAGTCTTGCTCCCCCCAAACTTCCCAGGGTGCGAGGAGATTGTCAATGTTCCGATACGGAACTTATCAAGGCACTGTGTCAGGTACACGGACAACTGGTCATTCAATCAAACACTAGCTGCTTTATCACCGCACCTTACTACCTGTTGAGGCTGGTAAGGGATGAGGAAGGTTGAACTCATATAAAGTGTGCCGACATCTGCGTAAAGGGAAAATTACCTCAGTACACCCAACTGAGATTGGAACGCCAATCTTCCCATAGCTTACAGTCCAGTCCATTGTGAGACTGACGCCTTAGACTACGTGGCCACTAAAGTGGGTACTGGCTACACTGAAAGTGCTTTAGCTATGTTATGTAATGCAGGAATGTTAACTGAAACTTTGCTATATCAAAAACGAACACGGCAGAAACATTTATTGGTTTCATGTGTCATTGCGCCAGGAATGGTCCAGTGTGTAGACTCATTTACCTACTGTGAACCTATATTAATTCTACCTCTATGTTTATCCATGCAGGTTTGGTTTCAAGCCGTGCGACACAACCAATGATGTGACAATACTCGATAGCGAAGGGACAATTTCGGCCAACGAGCTGGTGCATTCACAATGGTCGTTTAGGATGAGTTCTGTCGGGTTCACATACGTCCAGTTCATCTGCCAAGTATGGGTTTTGCAGCAAGGTTTGTACCCCGCTGGGGTGCCAACCGAATACATCGTTACAGGATACGGGGAAAGCGAACGTGCCGAGATAGTTGTAAGGTTCACAAATACCCATTTACAACATTTTGTTGTATTTGTAAGAAGGTTCAGGGAAGGTGGATGGAAACATATAAAAGGGAATGAACAAAATATAGTTGTTACAGTGTAAAGAAACACAGGCCACACTTTACAAATCATTTTTCACCACTCTACTTTTTTCTTGCTTTTGTATTTTTTTTTTGTTTCCTCTTTTGGGAAGTTGTATTTCAAACTCACTCCTGATGAGTTTAGATAGAATGAAACCTAGATCAGAGGATTGGGTGGTGAAAATAGATCTTCTTCAAGAAGCAGCCATTACCTCTGTACAGTGTAAGCAGTGTAAAGTGTGAACTGTGTTCTTCTTTTTCATTGTAACAGCTTATTTTGTTTGTTTCTCTTAGATGTTTCCATCCACCTTGTCTCTATGTTCTTACATGCTATTAAATAAAATGTATATTTGGATCTAATATGCGTTATTGTTTTGGTGGAATATGGACACACATATCATCTTTACAGTTAAAGTTAAAGTTAATTTATTAATAATTTGAATGATACAGACAGACTCTAAGTGAACTACATGTCAAATTAAAACTGTGTTTCTTCACAGGCTGAACCAAAACATTTAGATTTTGGTGAATCTCAATGCGGAGATTTGAAAGTTGGAAGATTCATCGTAATCAACAGCAGTCGATGTCCGATTCATTTTCTGTTTCGGTGTGTAAACTTTAAACTAGGCAATACACCTACCTTCCAAGACATCAAACTGAACCCTACATGGGGCAGTATCCCCAAGAATAAAAGTATCGAGCTAACTGTGTCTGTCCGAACCAACTTGGTGGGATCCCAAACACTCAGTATATATTGTGATGTACGTAAGAGTGTGCACTCTTCAGAGGTTGTATGGCGCTCTAAAATATTCCTGGCTCAAGTGAGTTATGAGGTCCTGACCCCGAAACTTGAGATAACTGATATCTCGTCGACTGGAGGAGGATTGGTTCTCTCCAAAGCTGACCTGTGGGAAATTCTACAACTCGACAAGTAAGTCAGGGATATGTTTGTTAGCTTCACTTCCTGTTCTGGTTAGTTGTACAAACATTCATCACAATAGCAGCGTGGAGGGAGTATGGGAAACCATTAAGTAAAAACACCCTCGATATGCTTGGCCAAGATTCAAACCCTGACCTCCTCATTACCAGAACGAGCCTGTCATTTTAACCATGAGTCCACATAGGCGCTAGTAGTTGTGAGGGATCAAAGGTCAAGTTATTGGTCTCATCGAACAGAAGAAATGTGATACTAACAGCTAGTTTGTGGCACAGAAACCGAACGGCACATGGGTATAGTGTGCCCAGACAGGATTTGGTTGTCATTTGTATTCACCCAAATTCTAAGATACAATTACTTCTCATAGATTAAATCTATATACGAGACGTTCAAATCTTTTGGTATTCGAGAATTTCAAGATTTGTAAATATCTCAAAAAAGTATCTCGATGACAATGATGAATACCTCAATTTGATATAACAATGTTAAACAACTGGTTGGAGGAATTATATAGACTTGTGTAGTCGGGAGAATTACAAACCATAAAAAAGGAATAATAATTGTATTAATATAATTAATTTACCAAATAAGTGATGGGTTTGATGTTTGTGAAGTAACGGAGACGACAAACAAAATATTTTGTCAATCGCACTAAGCCTTGAACAACTTTTTTTTAAAATTATTTTCAATTTAACTAAAATTATAGGCCTATTTTTTTTTTTTAATTTCGGATTAAAATTTGGATTCGAGTTTCAAAAGAAATTTTAAGTTTTGTATTTAAGAATTGAATGAGAGGATTTGACTCATCTTTAATTGGAACGGGTGAAATATTTTGTGTAAGTTGATTATTTGTATACATTTTGGAAGCAGTCTGCTGGGCCTCTAATCATTAAAACATCCTCTCGATAGCTCTGAGTGATTCAAATGTTCAACAAAATACCTCTCTCCCACTCACCGAGTCTCTGCTCACTCGGTGTTCACTTCTCATCTCCTCTTCCTCAAACAAACTTGTTTTTTTATTACAAACAAAACTAAGATGGAATGAAGCTCTTTCCTCAACAACCCCCTGCGAGATAAAGTTGGTGAGGTTCCGGGTGATTGAGCGGCCCCAGGGATCAGCCCCCTTCCTCATGCATCTCCTGTTGAAGAACTGTTCGAACATTTTCGACTCACTGGGAACTGCGCCGTCACAAGGAGTGCAGGTGCCGTCAACTCATTAAGGACCACAGGATAAGCTTCAGAGACGGGAAGATACATTGTCCTCACCGACAACTGTTCAATCTACAGCCCCTAAGGGGTACACTCAAGGTACTGACAATTGTTCACTCTACAACACCTCAGGGGAACACTTTAGGTACTGACAACTGTTCACTCTACAGCCCCTCAGGGGTACACTCTAGTTACTGACAACTTCACTCTACAACAATCTTATTTTTAGAATTATTTTGATGGTTAATAGTGGCTTAGCCCGACATAATTTTATGATAACACTAATTACCAGACCCCGGATCATTAACAGGGTGTCCAGGGACCTGGAAACAGGGAAAAGTTAGGGAATTTGCTTGATCTGGGAAAAATCAGGGAAAAGTCAGGGAATTTGATCAAATTTCTGGAATTTTCACAAATTCACTAAAAAAATATTCTAATTTTATTCACAATAGTCAAAATAACATTTTTTTCCCCAGTTAACACACACCACCAATCTATTTTAACACAGTTAAGCATTACTACATCAAGCTAAAATCTTAATAAAATAATGTTTGAATATATAGTGACTGGAAAATTTGTAAATTGGATCTGGAAAAGCTGGATAAGTCAGGGAATTTTAAAATACTATTTGGCTGGACACCCTGATTAATTTACCACTTAACTGAACTGAATAACCAGACCCTGGATCATTAATTTACCACTTATCTGAACTAACAACCAAATGTTATTTAGTTATGATTTCTATTTTCTATAGCAGCTCTAGAATTAATGTGGACAGATACAATCCCTGGGAAATACTAATCTCATGTCTCTAAGATTGGGATTTGGGATTTAGGCAAAGCAAAGATTCATATCTAGTTATAGTGGGGTGTTTTCTCAGCCCAAGGAGGAGCAAGTATTGACCTTGAATGTCCAATATGCTATGGAGGGAGAGTTTGCGCTTTCTTATATTCTCCGTCTGTGTGAAGACCGCCAAGTGAAGTTGACGGCTTTGTTAAACGTTACACCTGGAAATCAACTCTCCCTGGTAACAAGTACGAAACACATGAGGGGCATATACCTTGGTGAACTCCGGCCCCCCGCTGAGGTGAGTAGTCAGGCAATGTTATACCTGACTATCAAGCTCTAGTGTCTACATGGGGGGTTGTAACCCCTAACACACTGTAACACATGTTTTCCAACAGCATGTGTGACTTGTTACCAGAGTGTGTATATCTACAACAGCTCTTGTCAGCCCTTGGATTATAAAGTAGACACGAGCCCCCTGGACAGTGTTAGCGGCAGCAAGGACATCCTGACCTGCCTCAACCCGACAGGATCATTAGCACCAGAAACCTGCCATCCCCTTCTCTTCAGGTGTACACCAACTCAACTTA
This sequence comes from Timema cristinae, assembly GCA_039000515.1. Taxonomy (NCBI): domain Eukaryota; kingdom Metazoa; phylum Arthropoda; class Insecta; order Phasmatodea; family Timematidae; genus Timema; species Timema cristinae. Next base: position 17,527,589 of record JBCFYV010011164.1, on the reverse strand, counting down.
CAAACTATGAGGTATGCATGCATTGATTAACCTTCTTTATCCCTCCAGAGAAGTTTCCATCCTTGGACAACTAAGTTGGCACCACTGAGTCAACTCTCTGTATAGTTTACTATCTCCTGAATATTGAAGTGTTTGTACATTCATTTGTGCTTCAATTTCTGTAATTCTATCATATTTATTTAATGATAGATTATAACATGAGTTTTCAAATAACGGCTTCCAATGAACATCTAATAGTACTTATTTCACTTTATTCCTTACAGGCGACTCTAGACGTTGTGCTGGGTGCTAGAAGCGTCACACTGAAGTTGACATGTGAAGGAGTTGTAGACTCATCTAGACAGCTTGTGTCACGTGTGCCCCACTCTAAACGCCTGACAGACGAGGCCCCAGTTAGTATCTCAACCTGCCACATCGTGTTGGAGCCCTTTCTGACACACACGCGTCTCAATACTTGTTCTTCATCACGAACCACATGGCCAGCGCCGTGTACCAGTACACTTGGGCGAGGTCAGTAAATATTGTCTTTGGTTGGGAGAACTATATTTCCTGCACCGAGGGAACTTTAGTTGGTTACCAGCAGGGCCAGGTTTGATGACACATTGTGTTTTTTTTTGTTACATCATAGACAATACTCATTTGTAAATATACTCTGTTCATGAACCGCTGGTTGTGTAAACTTTATTTTATAAGTCATTTTTGGTCATTTTGGATATTTAGGTCATATTTTCTTGGTTTGCGTCATTTTTATGAATTTTTGAATGGATTTTACACATGTATGTTAAATAAGTATGTTTTTAAATACTATCAATATCTTATAGATGCTTGAATACTCAAACATAATTTATTTAATTCCTCAGCTGTCGGAATGAGTAGATAATGTAAGTAATGAACTTGTGGTTGAATATACATTCCTGGTGAGACTGCAACTAGGCTGGAGAGGGTTGCATTGGCAGGGGGAGCTATTACTTCTCAAGAAGATATTTGTAAAAAAAAATATATTCATCGGGATGTGAGAGTTTAGTATATTTTATTGTCCAATTGTAAAGTTTGTGTTTGATTTAGGGCCGGTTTCACAAACATCACATTGATTCTTCAATCAACGGATTGTCAATCCGCTTGATCATCGATCAAGAAAAATTTGGGTTGCAACAAAGTTATTATTACAAGTGTTTGTTTAAATTTATAGATCAGTTTTTGTAAATTTGAAGTAATTTTTTGGAAACATTTAGGTAATTTTTTGATAATCCCTAAGTTATCAAAGTCCAGTCCCTGGTTATTATGATGTTGAGAATAAAATGTAAAGAGCAGTTGGGACTTTGTGCAAGCTAAAACGATGACATCTTCTGCTACTGGTTGAAAATATGTAGTATTAATATCATTACCAAGGATGGAAGAAGAAAGAAAAATACCAAGGAGAATGACGGGAAAGATTGTAAGGGAGGCCAAGAAAGAAATAAGAGCAGATAACAGAAAGTGTGTGAGTGAGAGGAGAAGAGTGATGATAGGAAAGAGGAAGATGGAGGCTATTTACTAAACTGACCCGGCCAGAGGTTGGAAACAGTTAATGATGATTTTGATTAATTTACATTTAAAACAACGATATTAAACATAATTCAATTTATTAAAATGATTAGTTTTGTGTTATTTCACTAAAGTATATGAATTTAAAATGACTAACATTATTAGCCTGGAGTCACCACTTTGATATGCTAATTACTCAAACGGGTCCGGGTTCAAAACTTTTATTTTTGTTACAAAACGGTACAAAAAGTACAAAACTTTGGCATCAAAAAAGTCAGTGTAAATAGGTTTTGAGAGTAATTTCGATTTGTTAAGGTGGGATGAAGGGATGTGAGGAAAAGCCAGTGTTTTTGCAATTTTTATAGCAACACTTTTTTGGCCAAAATAAATACAATATTGCTCCCGTACAAACATAGTTTAATTTTCTTCACATAGTGACTCCAAAATTCCTTGAATATCTGTTGAGGTTGTCCCACCTTAAGTAAAAGTTCGTAAAGCCACGTCCCACTAAATGTATGAATTGCTACTAAAAATATATTATGAAGGTTACACAAACTGTCAATGTAACTCAATGTTTATAACTACGTCCATGACGCATGTAACTGTGTCTAGGTGTGAGGTAGAGGGTGTTGCTCAAGCTTGGGTCAGACCCCACAGGGGGACCCTGCCTTCGGGAGAGAGCCATGCTTGCTGTCTTACTGTCCATTCCCTTGGCACCTCCGCTGTCCTCCCTCTCAATCTAACCTGCGAGCTACTGGAGCTTGACACTCTGAGTAGCTGCGAGAGGAGTGATCTGTTGGTGAAGGAGGTAACTAGGAGGATGGAGGAGTTTACTACCATAGACAACATAACCTGTCCTGTAAGAGACATCTTCACTCCGTGGCGAGGGACATTCAATGTCGAAAGCAGCTTTTAGCCATGTAACTAGACTAAGGAACTGCACTACTCACCCTATGCAGAGTTTCCCGAAACTCTCTCCAGTTACATACCTTTTCAGGGCCATGGACTTGCCAAGGTACATCTTTCAATTCTTTATACAAAAATAATTTCTGATAAGATTCAGATTCACATTTAAGATCCGCAGGTAAAAGTTATGATTTGTAAAACAATGGATTTGAGCCAACTATCTGATTATTTGAATGAAACAAATGATACAATTTGTAAGTTTTTACTCCCTTTAAACGCAACATTTTTAATAATAATATTTAATAGGAATTTTCTAAACACATGTATGTCTCAATCCATAATTCAGACACACTCTAGAGTGTGCGGATTCTACTCGAGATACTTTGGTTCAAATCCTTAGTTTTCATGTGTGTAGTTCTAAGCTCTCTATAATGGCAGTCCCGGTGCTGTTGACACCATCTGTATGAATGGTTTACAAACAGATGCCAGACGCGGAGGAGCCTCTGCCATGGCACCAAGTGCTGATGGTATCTTGCGACATTGTCAGTCCCACCGATGCAAACTTGAAGATCTCATTGCTCCGACAGTCTCCAGGGACGGAGCTGTATCTCAACATCAACTATTACTCACAGGTCTTGCCGCCCAGTCTGGCCAACCTCATGAAACATATCCTGGAGGGGATGATTTGGTACAACACTTTAACCTTTCTCAACAAACATTAAGGATCCTTCAGGGTATTACACATCTGAGTATTCAAAAAATATTATTTTACTTTCCAAATTTTGATTTGTAATTTGTTTTAAAGCTCTAATCCGGCTTATTTGGGGTTAAAGCCCAGCTTGATTATAGGAACAATATAAAAACCAGACCCTTGAATATTAAATTAACTCAACATTTAGTTTAGATTCCTATTTTATATTATATATCTATTTTCTCTTATACTCAAGTTTTGAAAGCAAAATTAAGCTTAAGATCTGTGGTTTTGATAACAATCAGCGTAATACAAAGTATTGTGTTAACAGGGTAATTGTGTCCAGTGATTGGTTCAGTCGCAGCATGATTAGGTCGAACAAAGAACCAACACCATATTACAGTCAGTTTGTTCTGAACGATAATGAGCATGAGAAGCTCATTCAGCAGTCTTATGTGAGCCCCACCCATGGCCTTGCTGGAGACATGCTCAGGGACATCATCTACCATCTAATACTGCAGGAGTTTCACCTCGACACAGTACCTCACTATATAAACACAGATGACCTTGGGACAGTGACATTTCCAAAGGTTGAATAAACATGATACCTTTGTAGAGAATGGAGAACAAATAAAAGTAAAAAAACAACTAACACATATTTAGGAGTAATCCATAATCCACATAACGCTGTTGCGAGGGTTAAAAGAGGTCTGTGGTTTATGGATAACCCCTTTACACACATATAACTGTCTTACAAATTGAACTTACTCACAGTTTATGGACAAAAATAGTGCATCTATCAACTTGATTATAAGTTTGAAAATTAAGTTGCAGTGTTTCACATTCCCTCCTGATGAGTTACGATAGAGTGAAACCTGAGTTTGGAGATTGGGCGGTAGCGGTAGACACTCATCAAGTGGCAGCCATTACTTCTTTGTCCAATGTCAGCATTGTAAAGTGTGAACTGTGTTCTTGTTTTCATTCTAACAGCCATAATGTATTTGTTCCTTTTATATGTTTTCCATCCACTTTTACTTTACCTTCTTCCAAATTAAGGCTAGTACCCTCGAATCCTTAAGGTTATTTGAGATTCGAGATTCAAATCCTTAAAAAAATATTTTTTTTTTCAATTGAAATTTGTTTTAAAGCTCTAACATGGATTTGTAAAATATAGTATTCGACCCAACTATGTTCAAAATAAAAGGTTTTCCTTAGAGATGAAATTAAGTATATGAATAGTTTTAATGTATTATTAATGACAAAATAGATTAGAGGGAATTGCTAAACTCTTCTAATGTCTACAACCATAGTGCGTTAATACTCCTAAGATAAACTACTCAGTGTTCTCGAAGTACAACACTTAATATTTATATATTTTTTTTACAGTAATGAAATGGAGCATTAGCAAATGTTTAGTGGGTTCCCAAACTCAAAGTACTAATACTGCATAAAAATCTATCAAGAATGAAGAAATATTAATACAGCATTGTGAATTGAATACTTTTAGTTCAACATTTACATGGACAAAGAGAATATTTTTTATAATATTTTATATTTATATTTTTAGCACTATTTTATTTAAAATTATATTTCTTACACAATAATGTAGCTGTGTTTACATTATTTAGAAATATTGAACCAAAAAGTTAATTCAGGCAAATTCTTTGTAACAAAATATTAACTTGAGAATAACACCAATTTAAAGTATTCTTTACTGGTGTGTAGTTCACTTTTACACAGACTGAACAAAGTTAAAGAAAAACTTTAAAGGTGTGAATGAAAAGTGAATATCACCGATAAAAATCCAGTTCATTAAATTGGTAAAAACAGGAGTTCATGTTTTTAAACTTGAACCCTTCCTTCACCTCTGACAAGACATCTTGTGAATGTGAGGAATGCCAGGTCTCCACCGTGGTTCGGATTCCACGTTAAACTGTAGGTCCTTCATTTCATCTCACAATCACCCTACCATTACACATTAGCGTAAGTGCGTATAACCCGAACGGGTAGTAAGACGTGGTGCTAATAATAATTTAAACTTGAAAGGAAAAAAAAATTTAAAAAAAGCATACAACTTTTTATAGTCCCTTACTAAATGAGGTTGAGATTTGATGGTAATGATCGATTTTCTTCAAGAGGCAGCCATTGACTCTTTGTCCAATGACAGCATTGTAAAGTGTGAACTGTTGTTCTTTTTGTTGTAAAAGCCATATTGTGTTTGTTCCTTTTCTAGGTTACTATCAGCATTTCCTTTACCTACTTCCAGTTATAGCAAAATAAAAAATCTGAAGTAACTGATTTGAATGTTGTGATGGTAATTAAATGTTTATCAAATGAGAATGAAATATTTCAAACAATAACTGAGCAATAACATATTTTATTGAATAATGTTATATGCATATTTTTACAAGCATAAACAATTAATAAAATATTCAAACTTTGATTTGGCTTTGAAAATAATTAATTCGATTCAGGGTAGTTTTGAATTGAAGAAAATGGACTTCGCACACCCTTAAAAAATAGCATCCAAATATTTGATAGTAGATCATCAACACAATAAAAACTTGTCTCAGTAAATGAATAGTTTTGGTTCTATCTTTATGTTCCCACGTATGGTTTGTAGCAACTGTCAGCTGGGAGAATGAGTGTCAGGGACCCTCCTGAAGACTGCTAAAAACTTGTCACCCTTGTTGCGAGTTACCTTCAGTCCCTCCTCAGAGCTCTCGTACAGTTTGTCCACCACTGGATCCAACCTCTGGAGAAAACAAACGGAGAATTTAACACACATGGGAAGTTACCCATTTACTTTACCTAAGACAACTCAATCGACAAATCAGTGTTCATGTGATCTAAGGTGTCACTCTCTCAATATAATGAATTTCTGGTACAACAAGATACCCTGCAGTTGTTTGCAGGCTGTATCGGTACTCACCAGCTCTTCATCAGACACTCGGGAGAATAGCGGATGTTCCTCAAAATGTAGCACCATCCACTCATGAAGATCCTTGACATCCGTGATGGTGTATATCAACGCCTGTAGACATGTGGCCCAACTTGTTACTAGGGGTGTTCATTGTACATGTAGCACTAGTTTTTACTAGGGGTGTTCATTGAACATGTAGCACTACCTGTTACTAGGGGTGTTTATTGTACATGTAGTACTACCTCTTACTAGGGGTGTGCAACTGGTCTGTTTTTTAATCACAGGGAAAACTTAACAACCAAATCCCAGGACATTAATTTATCACTTAACTGAATGTATGATTATTATTATGAAAGTCTTATAATCTTAACAAAAATGTAAAAAATTCATATATTCTATTTCCTCTTATAATTCAACATTTAAATTCAAATTTGAGATGGATTTGTAAAACAGTAGATTTGTCCAAATCTTAATGACATCTTTGACTAAACTATCAAGAAAGTAGCTAGTTTAATTAACTTACATCTACTGCCAAAACAAATGCGTATTCGGCCAGAAGTGACCTGTTGATAATTCGCCATTTATGTTTGGCTTTCTTGAAGTGAGGATCAGGATACAGGAAGAACATCTTTTTCAACTAGAGGAGAGAGGGAGAAATGATTAGATTCACAACATCCACTACAATCCACAAACATGACATAATCACAGGGGATGTACAAGTTATACCTGTCCTTTGTGGAAATAGTTTGGTAGATACTTCATTGCGTTTGTTCGCAAACACGCGATGTTGTCGTATTGTCCCAAATGTTGTGATCGTAGAGCCGCTATCCGATCCATCACATAGTCGGAAACTTTCACTCTTATTTCCATCCCAAGAATCAACGTTTCAGGAAACATGGGGCAGAGTGTAACTGTCAAAAAAAACATCGACTCGATCAGAGTTTGTCCTCAATCTTAGACAATCATTTTGTAACCTAGTCATTCATGGTCTCTTTACAGGTAGGATTTCAAGGAAAGGTACCCATATTTGTATGGAGGGAGGGTGGAAGGCCATTTATTAAAAAATACCCAACCGAGATTCAAACCCCAATTTCCCCATCATGGCTGTCCAGTATTTTGTGTGACGCCTTGGATAATTTGACCCCTGAAGCAAGTCACCATATTGTTATTTTACAATAAACTCGTACCAAGCAGACCACCATAGCCGCATCCAACATCGGCAAATTCCACACGTTTATCTGTCAAGGAGGGACCCTTTGAAGAAGTCCCAGGGAAATATTTGGGATAAAGAATGGACCAATCCATTTCATCTGGAGTTCTCGGACTGGAACAGAAGATAAAGGCACACATTTATAAGTAATAATACTCTACCATTTATTTCGGTATGTCCACAATACAATTAAATAACAATAATGTAAGTATTAATTTTGCATCTCTAAGCGTCCCAGGATCAATCTCTTGCAGGACTAAAGGGGTTCTCATATTACTATGGTGGTTTGAAGGACTGTGGAGTTAGTACGCCAATCTTTCTACTGTTAAGACTAAATAGTCCTTCAGGAATTGCTGAAATACTCTATATTAATTAGTAATAACAAATTAACTGTGCAGTAAAATGCTCTGATACAAATTACTTCATGGGAAGCTTCTTTGACGTGAATTTATCGAACAAAATTACAAACATTTGTCTTAACAAAAAAGTATAAATTTAAAATGATATGATATTAAGTTTTTATTTTGAAGCCGGAGTTGGAGTCTGTACCAACCCCACCCAAAATTGCTTCCGACTCCAACTCCACAAATATCTGAGTCTCCGGGCTGTTCCAGGTGTTCTCCTTAAGGACTTTCTAGCGGCACGGCGATTTTACTGTCCACCTGGCTAAAATCAATGTTGTTGCACACAACGAAAGTATTACACTGCCCCTGCCTGGTTAATTAATGCCACCTGGCAGGCAAAACTTCCTGGGGAGAACACTGAAACAGTTATCACTAGAAAACAATGTCACATTGGTTTTCTTAGCACTGCATCGTACCAGGTGTCTATTAAGGTTATACACCTATGTACTATTAAATTTAATGAGTTAGGGATGAAAAAGGTTGAATTTAGAGGAAGTGTATTCACATTTGTGTGGAGAGTGGAAAACTGTTTAGGAAAATAACTCTCAGTACACCTGACAAAGATTCTAACCTCAATCTCCCTGTCATTGGTAGTCTAGTCTGGCCTATTGCAAGGATGACGACATCTTAGACCATGCGTCCACCAAAACAGGTGTCACAATGTTCATCAAATAAATTAACACTGTGATGATACAAACAAACTATATTAATATTGGTATGTACCAAATCTTAGTTTGTTGGTTGTGAATAATTTATTTTGGTTCTGTTGTGTTGCAGGGAAAATTTGTTTCTACATTAAGTTTAAGTGTACTTTTCCCAAAAATTTTATTGTTGTGTTAAGGCCTATATTATATACAGTCCATTTTACATAGTAAAAGTCTTATCCTACAGCTTAAAGGTGACTATTATCTATTTTCATGTATTAATACATTTAAGTCATGTGATCTGCGGGGGTCACTTGTGAGATATATTATCAATGCTTATAAAATAACAATAATATAGTAAAATTTTATCAGATTTGGCTCAAAAATATTTATGTTTAAGGCCCTTCCAATGGAAAAGATATATGTTTTCATTCTGGCATGTTTATCGTCTTTGTACTGTATGTATGTTAGTCGCTACTTACTAATCTATACAGTGGTCTGCTATAGGGTTTGAATGAGCCCGCTGTCTATAGTATTTCTTTTGCGGAAGACCTATTGCTTTTGTTGACATCTTCACAATAGGCCAAGCGTAAATGGTATGATATATTATAACCCAAAAAACAATTAACACATGTGAAGAGCTTTAGCACAGATCATCCAACTTTGTTGTTTGTTGATGAGGCACAGATCATTCATACAAACTATAATAATATATTTTTTAAATATACTTATTGCTATTAGATATGTCTTTTAACTTATGTGCCAGATTAAAGGGTTATATGTAATTATATTAATTCTGTTAGTGTTTTAGGAACTTAGGGATGAGTAAATTAAATGTAAAGAAATTATACCACCTATACATGGAGTAAGAATCGGAAGTAAATATCTATCTACAAAAGTCCAACCTTTCAAATAAAAATCAGCAAACTGTTCGATATCGTGTGCATTATATTAAGTTTCCATATGCACAGATCTTGGTAAACCTGGGTCTGTTCTGCTAAGTTCGTTAAAAACAAAAATTAATATACAATAAATCCACACTCCAGGACCTACAAAAAGTGTCTGCTATGAAAAAGCAATAATTTTGACATTAATTTATGTTTATTTTAACTATATTAAAACATATTTTATACAAAATTTATTAGTTGTGTGATAAGTTTAGTATTTGAGTTTTCTTTTTTTTACATTCATAAATATACATACACACGTAACATTTAAGTGGTTGGTGATTTCGATTATTGGCATTTCTTTTTATTGCACTGACTTGACTGAGGTAAGACAATTTTTTGTCAATAATGGTTATTTACTCTGTTTTGTGCCATTCTTACACTTATTTGGATCTGTAACTTTTAAAGAGTTAAAAATCTAAAATGTTTCTACAAAGTTGTCAAAACGTATTGAGGTAGGTCCATTGAAGGTTTAGTAAGCAGAAGTCAATAAAGGTGGATAGGAAGGGTTATGGAGCATTACTTAGGTCTCAAAGGGGGTGGGGAAAGAGGATCAGTTAATATTATTGTAAATACACTCTTGATCCCACTAAGACTGATAAGAACATTAATCCTTCCCCTTCATTCTGTTGAGGCCAGTATGCCTTGAACTTTGTTACAATTGTAACCAAGTAGGTTAAGATAAGAACATTAAATATAGGCCTATTGTTGTGTTGTCACAATACAACGAATACATTCGGGAATAGTACACAAAGAGGATGGGATTATTATATTGTTGTTGGAACATTGATCATTTTTTATTATTATATTGGTTTACTATTCAAATTGAACATAACCCAAGCTTACTATTCAAATTGAACATAACCCAAGCTTACTGACATCAAAAATATATTTTTCATTAAAGTCCCGAAATTGTGAAATATATTCCACTAAAATACTGTCTTACTTTTATAAACTAGACTATCCACAATTATTTTACACTATTAATTTTGTTATCATTAGAAATTTTCTTTTGTTTTTTGTGTGTATGGATGATGAAAAGTATTTAATTTATCATTATGTGACATGAAAAAATAGATAATCCCGCCTTCTTTGTGACTAAATCCATACATTCAAGTCGGTGCATTCCAAAATGTGTCGGTACTGTAAGGTTCCCCAAACATTAAAGTCATAACAATCAATGGAAATGTTTGTTTTTTGGATTTATTTTTCACGTTTGATAGGCCTAGTTAAGCTTTAGAATAAATATATATTGCCGTGTAGAATATATGCCTAGATATAAAAACAGAAAATACTGTTTCATATTCAATCCATTGGGAGTATTAGGTACTTTTTTTTCCAAACACGTTTTGTCTGAAACATCAAACAGATGAGCCTCAAGTTCACACTTTAGGCCCCGACCTGTTTAGTATTTTTTTTTTAAACCGACAATGTCCTGTATGTGTGACTCTTTAAAACAACGTTTTAATTATATAGTATTAAAGATTAGTTTTTGTGATCTAATAGCAAACAGACTAAACTTGAACACACGAAAGAAAACCTCAATTTGGCTTAAAATTGTTAATTAAGAGTACACCACTCCTCACCACACATTGACTTCAAACTGTTAATTAAGAGTACACCACTCCTCACCACACATTGACTTCAAACTGTTAATTAATAGTCCACCACTCATCACCATATATTGGCTTCAAACTGTTAATTAATAGTCCACCACTCCTCACCATACATTGACTTCAAACTGTTAATTAATTGTCCATCACTCCTCACAACACATTGGTTTCAAACTGTTAATTAATAGTCCACCATTCCTCACCACCAATTGACTTCAAACTGTTAATTTATAGTCCATCACTCCTCACTACACATTGACTTCAAACTGTTAATTAATAGTCCAACACTCCTCACAACACATTGACTTCAAACTGTTAATTAATAGTCCACCACTCATCACCATATATTGGCTTCAAACTGTTAATTAATAGTCCACCATTCTTCACCATATATTTACTTCAAACTGTTAATTAATTGTCCATCACTCCTCACCACATATTGGCTTCAAACTGTTAATTAATAGTCCACCACTCCTCACCATACATTGACTTCAAACTGTTAATTAATAGTCCATCACTCCTCACCACATATTGGCTTCAAACTGTTAATTAATAGTCCACCACTCCTCACCACATATTGGCTTCAAACTGTTAATTAATAGTCCACCACTCCTCACCATACATTGACTTCAAACTGTTAATTAATTGTCCATCACTCCTCACCACATATTGGCTTCAAACTGTTAATTAATAGTCCACCATTCCTCACCATATATTGACTTCAAACTGTTAATTAATAGTCCACCACTCCTCACCACATATTGGCTTCAAACTGTTAATTAATAGTCCACCACTCCTCACCATACATTGACTTCAAACTGTTAATTTATAGTCCATCACTCATCACCACATATTGGCTTCAAACTGTTAATTAATAGTCCACCACTCCTCACCACACATTGACTTCAAACTGTTAATTAATAGTCCATCACTCATCACAACACATTGACTTCAAACTGTTAATTAATAGCCCACCACTCCTCACCATACATTGACTTCTAACTGTTAATTAATTGTCCATCACTCCTCACCACCAATTGACTTCAAACTGTTAATTATTAGTCCACCACTCCTCACAACACATTGGCTTCAAACTGTTAATTAATAGTCCACCACTCCTCACAACACATTGACTTCAAACTGTTAATTAATAGTCCACCACTCCTCACCACATATTGACTTCAAACTGTTAAATAATAGCCCACCACTCCTCACAACACATTGGCTTCAAACTGTTAATTAATAGTCCACCACTCCTCACAACACATTGACTTCAAACTGTTAATTAAGAGTACACCACTCCTCACCATACATTGACTTCAAACTGTTAGTTAATAGTCCACCACTCCTCAACACACATTGACTTCAAACTGTTAATTAATTGTCCATCACTCCTCACCACATATTGGCTTCAAACTGTTAATTAATAGTCCACCATTCCTCACCATATATTGACTTCAAACTGTTAATTAATAGTCCACCACTCCTCACCACATATTGGCTTCAAACTGTTAATTAATAGTCCACCACTCCTCACCATACATTGACTTCAAACTGTTAATTTATAGTCCATCACTCATCACCACATATTGGCTTCAAACTGTTAATTAATAGTCCACCACTCCTCACCACACATTGACTTCAAACTGTTAATTAATAGTCCATCACTCATCACAACACATTGACTTCAAACTGTTAATTAATAGCCCACCACTCCTCACCATACATTGACTTCTAACTGTTAATTAATTGTCCATCACTCCTCACCACATATTGGCTTCAAACTGTTAATTAATAGTCCACCATTCCTCACCATATATTGACTTCAAACTGTTAATTAATAGTCCATCACTCCTCACCACATATTGGCTTCAAACTGTTAATTAATAGTCCACCACTCCTCACCATACATTGACTTCAAACTGTTAATTTATAGTCCATCACTCATCACCACATATTGGCTTCAAACTGTTAATTAATAGTCCACCACTCCTCACCACACATTGACTTCAAACTGTTAATTAATAGTCCATCACTCATCACAACACATTGACTTCAAACTGTTAATTAATAGTCCACCACTCCTCACCACATATTGGCTTCAAACTGTTAATTAATAGTCCACCACTCCCCACCACCAATTGACTTCAAACTGTTAATTATTAGTCCACCACTCCTCACAACACATTGGCTTCAAACTGTTAATTAATAGTCCACCACTCCTCACAACACATTGACTTCAAACTGTTAATTAATAGTCCACCACTCCTCACCACATATTGACTTCAAACTGTTAAATAATAGCCCACCACTCCTCACAACACATTGGCTTCAAACTGTTAATTAATAGTCCACCACTCCTCACAACACATTGACTTCAAACTGTTAATTAAGAGTACACCACTCCTCACCATACATTGACTTCAAACTGTTAGTTAATAGTCCACCACTCCTCAACACACATTGACTTCAAACTGTTAAATAATAGTCCACCACTCCTCACAACACATTGGCTTCAAACTGTTAATTAATAATCCACCACTCCTCACCACACATTGCCTTCAAACTCTTAATTAATAGTCCACAACTCCTCACCACACATTGACTTCAAACTGTTAAATAATAGTCCACCACTCCTCACAACACATTGACTTCAAACTGTTAATTAATAGTCCACCACTCATCACCATATATTGGCTTCAAACTGTTAATTAATAGTCCACCATTCCTCACCATATATTGACTTCAAACTGTTAATTAATTGTCCATCACTCCTCACCACATATTGGCTTCAAACTGTTAATTAATAGTCCACCACTCCTCACCATACATTGACTTCAAACTGTTAATTAATAGTCCATCACTCCTCACCACATATTGGCTTCAAACTGTTAATTAATAGTCCACCACTCCTCACCATACATTGACTTCAAACTGTTAATTAATTGTCCATCACTCCTCACCACATATTGGCTTCAAACTGTTAATTAATAGTCCATCACTCCTCACCACACATTGACTTCAAACTGTTAATTAAAAGTCCATCACCCATCACAATTTGTTTTATTTCAGGGTTTAATTGTATGAGTGTCTAAGCTCATGCCCTCATACGAAGGCTCGTACATGGAGCAAAGACTCATCACTTTACAGTGACACGAGATGTACCCACTGACACCCCATGGAGACAACTAGGAACCATTGAAAGGTTTGAATTGCTTTAAGATTTGGAAATGGGATTGAATTGTCTTACTTTGATAAGTATTATTGGATTGTGATCGTTTCAGAGCGTCACTATGGTGTGTTTTTAACCTGATGTGTTTAGTAGGAGAATATATGGCAATGATTATATTGGATAATATTTTAGGAGAAGATATGGTGATTATTATCTTTGATATTATTAGTAGAAGGTATGGCGATTATTATTATCTCGGATTTTATTAGGAGAAGAAGAAATGGCGATTATTATCTTGGATATTACTATAAGGAATGTAGGCCATACTGTTTTGTCTTATACGTTCTATCAGAAGAGCTACTGACTATAATTTTAAATGTTTTTAGCAGAAGATATGATAGTAACAACCTGCTTCATTTGTTAAATGGTCTGAGGTGTCGCTCTCCCAATAGACTGGACTGCCGATGATTGTGAGATAGGATTGAATACCTTACCAGCTGAACTGAGGGTGGTTCTCCCCTACATGGATTTTCACTCTCCCTCCACACAAATGCAGATACATTTCCTCTAAATAAAACTTTTATCACCCCTAACACAGTAGTGTGATCAGTTTGTTTTAAATCTGACCCAAACAAAGCAGGTCTAGATAATAGACTCAGTGAAAACATATATAATAACCCAAACAGAGCAGTTAGTTAGATAATAGACTCAGTGAAAACATATATGATAACCCAAACAGGAGCAGTTAGTTAGATAATAGACTCAGTGAAAACATATATGATAACCCAAACAGGAGCAGTTAGTTAGATAATAGACTCAGTGAAAACATATATGATAACCCAAACAGGAGCAGTTAGTTAGATAATAGACTCAGTGAAAACATATATGATAACCCAAACAGGAGCCATTAGTTAGATAATAGACTCAGTGAAAACATATATGATAACCCAAACAGGAGCCATTAGTTAGATAATAGACTCAGTGAAAACATATACGATAACCCAAACAGGAGCCATTAGTTAGATAATAGTCAGTGAAAACATATATGATAACCCAAACAGGAGCAGTTAGTTAGATAATAGACTCAGTGAAAACATATATGATAACCCAAACAGGAGCCGGTAGTTGTATAATAGACTCAGTGAAAACATATGATATCCTTTGATGTTACCCAACAAACTATTAAAAAATAAGAATCTATGTACTGACATGCTTGACAGGTACAACTGACTCTGGTGCTTAGTGTTGAATCTAGTCCAGCTCAAGTAAGCTATAATATACATTCGTAGCCTCATTTATTGAATACTATATTGTCGGCTTATGTTTCTTGAGGTGCAGATCCAGGCTTGGAACACTGGTGTTGGTGTACTTGTGTTGTTAATATAATCTCTTTAAACATCCAAATTATATCAATATGATTTTTAAATTGATTTATGTCAGCTAATGGAATGTTTCAATGCAATTGCTCCACTAACACCTTTTATAAATGCCTGATGAGTAATACAGGCCTTCAAAACTGTCTTCACTTTAATTCAGTTGATTTAAGTTATTTAATGTGCATGTTGTGAACTGTCTGATTAAATCAGCACGTGACCTGTAACCTATCTTATTATTGAAGCCCCAATTTCATCAATGATACATTTTATACCATGTCTTAAATCAAACCCAAAACCCTTAGTTGAGAAGACAGATGTGCTATCTAGTGGGCCAAGGTGTCGAATGTCACCACTGTCATACGCTCTTATCACCAGTTACACATGGATTTTGAAATAAACAGGCCTACACATAATTTCATTTAGGCCTAGCCAAACTATTTCACATTTGGTTAAAGGATGTAAAAACCGGAGTAATTAAGGATCTAAGGATATAGAAATATGTGATGTTAGAACGTTCAACCTCTACAATCTACATTTCATGGAGCTTTTTATTAATTGTTTTCCCTAGAGGCTTTCAGATAAATTGTAACTTGTAACTTACAACTTGCAACTTGCATAGCCGCCCACAAAAAAAGTTGTCAGTGATTGCAGCTACCAAATTGACAAAAGTTATCGCTGATGCCCACTTATAAAGTATAGTCTGTCCAAATTATATGTATTATATTATTTGCCAAATTAAATGAATATTTTGCCAGTAAAATATTCCCCGAATCTTCTCCTACGTGTAACAAGCATGAGCAAAAAACTAATGGACTTCAATAAATATAAATTGTTATTCTTGTGACTAATATTTAAAATCCACATTAAAAACACATCAGTGGTATTCTGATACAATATTTTTCCAACATTCAACAACTTCTCCAAACTCTCAACCACGTTTATGTTTCAATATCATTCACTCACTAATATTTATAACACTTTCATCTGGCAAGTTACTCATTCACTGAGTTAATGTCATTTGTTGAAAATAAAAATGCCATTCTTCAAGGCTGCAACGCCAAGCAATTTATTACCATTTCTATTAACTTGTTTTTAAATTCCCATCAACTTTGTGGTGTTTAAGCCTTTGTGTACACTTAATAGTGCGATACTGCTGATTCTTCTATGACTCATAAAACTCTTCAGCCAGGTTTTCAGTCTTTGAAGTGTACTAAACATTGTTTTGCAGAACAAGAAGTTGCTGGAAGCGTCAACGCGATTTTAATTGTTGTTCTACACGTGGAATATATTCCTTAGTCCATACAGTTACTAATTCCTAGAAAGTCCCTCAAATTGACTGTTTCTATTTTGATTTAACTTGCTAAATCTGATACTTTCTTGTTTGTAGTTGTCAGTTACACTTCCATAAATAGTCATCTTCAACAGCCTTGTGAAAGTCTTCACAGTTTGGTTTTTCATTTTATTTGGGTGCAAGTAAAGTAATGAGAAGCATTTTCTTTTATCACCCTAAAATCTTTCCTGTATACATGTAATTATTGAATACATAGTATACGGAATTAATAATACCTGTCTGGAATAATGTATTTCAATGTCTGTGGGCCTCAGTAAACACAATCTGGATTCAAATTCTAATCTACCCGTCGTCAGCAGTTTAATCTTTTGCGAGAGTAATGCCTTAGACCAAACGGCTACCAAAGCAAATATAAATTATACAGTAATCCACAAGAAAGTATTATTGGAAGCTTTTGGTATCTTTTGTATGAACTTTATAATTAGTAATTCTTGAATAATACATATATATTTCTAGAATGCCTAGAAAGTGCCTTCCTATAGAAATCAGGGTCTACTCATAAGAGTAATTTTGAGCTAACAGAAAACTACTGAAGAGCAATTTCTCAGGTACAGAACACTTATAATCAAAAGAGGGGGAGAAGTGGCTGTGCACGGTCTAAATTAGGCCACCAAAGTAAGGCAGGCTGCCAATAATACTTCAACTAAAAACTTTGGAAACCCCTGTTTTAAAGACTAGTCATAGGGTGCAACACCCTCTCCTACACATGATATCGTAAATAAAGTGTCCTCTAAAAGTTGTTGTATAAAGGTTGGAGCATAGGGCCCCAGGATTGTTGACAGCGTCTTACTAAACCCTCACCTGAAAGTTCGAGAATAAGGCCCAAGGCAGGAGCCGTATCGCCAAGAGTCATTTGACCGCTCGTAGTGAGAGGTTCTGCCATTCGACCGTTCCTGGACGCGTCTGTTTAGAAAGTAGGCCTACACTGTGTGTCCGCGACCAGTCGCCACTGACACTATGAAGCGGTTCTGGTCAACCCTCGCTCGCTACGATCAACCACACGATGGTTTGGGGAAATACGTGAGTTTTTTTATTTCATTGGTCGACTTAAGATACACGACAAAACCAACGACCAAACCACAGACCGTCAATTCACCACTTAGTGAAAAAGAGCAAACGAAATATCCTCGTGATGACGCTTGAAACAATATTTTGGGTCATTGGACTGACAACATAACACTTCTAGCCTTCCTGTGACGTTACACATCTGACAGAATAACCCTTCTAGCCTTCCTGCGACGTTACACATCTGACAGAACAACACTTCTAGCCTTCCTGCGACGTTACACATCTGACAGAACAACACTTCTAGCCTTCCTGTGACGTTACACATCTGACAGAACAACACTAGTCTTCCTGTGACACTGTTCCAACCCTCTGCAGTCGTATTTCTGAATTGTTACTGTGACAATTCCGTGAGACTCACGGACTCGCACCGGAGGAGACGCATTGCCCCGTATATTACTGATAATATGAGGAATCCTCCTGAATTATGTGATTACACTGACATACTTTCTTTGATAAAATATACGATAAAAGAGATTCCACCCCTTACAAAACATATTTTCAAAGTTTGAAGGACTACATTATTATGTGTAATCCTATTACAAAAATGGACGCTAATCATGTCAAATATTTACGAATGGACCATGACACTTAGTCAGCCAAGTTTCATTATTAATATAAAAAAAACACACTTATTCTATAGTCTCAGTGTGGAGTTTGTGCATTTATGTTGTACAATTACGTTTTTAACTTTTCATGTAGACTTACAGTTTAAACTACGTAACTCAAGCTAGCCCGTCACATTAACGATTTTTGTTGTTCATTCGTTTGTGATTTATTTGTGATCATATATGCCCGATCATGAACATTTTTACTCTAAAATTAGGCAATCTAGAGAATAGGTATTTAATGTGGCGGGCTAACATGAGTTATGTGGTTAAACTCTCAGATTTTCATGTGTATTCTTTCAGACTTAGTCATTGATAGAACCCTTTGAACATGTTCATAGAGTAAATATTTTATAAAATAAATATGTCCATGTGATACTGTTTCCAACATTAACGTGAGACCGCCATAAGGCTCAGAGAGAAAACTATAAAGCCTTGCTACACACACTGCAAACAACTGGAAAACATTATATTACATGTTATTGTGAGAAAACAGATGCTTGATTAACATTGTATTGGGTACGCCGATTTAACAAAGAAGTGCGGGCCAAGCCGTGATTGGTTAGTATTGCGTCACGTGCTCACAGATTTTACCGGGGAACCGCGGGCCACACAGATTGGGGTGGTCGGTGAAAGGGAACACCAACACCTGTCACTTAATGGCATTAATACCAATGGCAACTCTCGAGCTTCGCATGGATACATGACTTCAGCTTTATTATGGTAGTGTACGTCAAACAGCCTTGTTGTGTCGGCACAGAAGCACAGACGTAAGCTGATACTCCGTGGGTCAACTGTTTGGACTTAGGGTTTGTTAATTTCGTTGGCTGGTCAGTGATGAAGCATCAGAGTAGCAAGGGCTGAGATGTGTTGATTAGCTTGCAAAAAGAGCAATACATTCAGGAGAGTTCTCTTCGATTACATTCCTGGCTGGATATCCGTCAATTACGTCCGTGGTTGGTCCATAATTTTGAAAAATGCAAGTTTTTATGATTGCAATTGTTTGTTATGGATTGTTCCGTAAACATTTTCGTTTGTTCCGTTTTGATAAACTCACAAATGATACGTTTATATTGTGGGGGGTGGCAACTTCACGGTAGTCCCTCTCCCCGCCCACCCCCTATACACTTTGGAAAATTGACATGTGACACTTTGTTTACTCATGAGGGGCCAACTTCATGGAAACATCTCCCCCCCCCCAACTTTTAAAAATTCATGGTGTGTTGATTGCAATCGTTTGTTCCTCGCTTGTTCCGGATTGTTAGACACACATTTTTGTTTGTTCCGTTTTGAAAAGCCCACAAATAGTATGTTTACATTGTAGGAAGAAGGGCTAATTTCACGATAGCCCATTCCAGTTTGAATAATATCCAGGCACTTCTGTTAATTGTATATTTTTAAATGATCTAAATAATTTATAATGCATAAATACTCAAACCTATTCTTTTTAATCAAACCGTTGTAGGAATGATAATATAATGTTGAAAATTAACTATGTATCCTATTTGTTTGTCATGTTTTTGTAAAATCCACATAACCGATTAGACGCTGAAACTAAACGGTGAAAAGTTGCGTTGGGATGGGAATTTTTTAAAGTAAATTTTTGTAAATCAATATTATATTTACCAGAATGCAAGAGTTTACATGTTAAAAGACTTTATCGCATAGCTATTTTTAGTTTCCATTTGTAAAGGACATTTTTGATTTAGTCATGTGCATTCATTTCGATTTTTGTTAAAATTCTTATTTGTTGATTCTTTTTTGGTCAAATTTGTAGCAATTTTTTAGAATTTCAGGCTATTCTATAAATATCTTTTTATCACTTCTTTGGACATTTATTCTGGGTTCTGTTAGTAAACATTGATTTGAAAAATATATATATATATATATATTGTCGAGGAGTTTCTTAATCTTCGTAAGTGTCAAGAGTTGGAATAACTGACTGTTCCTTCCAATCGTGTATCTTTGCGGTTAAAGGTACTATTTCTACATCATAACAGTAATAGTAGCAAATAAAATTATAATTAGCACCGCGTCTTACTACCCGTTCTGGTTATACGCACTTACGCTAATGTGTAATGGTAGGGTGATTGTGAGATGAAATGGAGGACCTACAGTTTAACGTGGGATCCGAACCACGGTGGAGGCCTGGCATTCCCCACATTCACAAGATGTCTTGTCAGAGGTGAAGGAAGGGTTTGGTAATCAGATAAATCTGTGCCGGGACTGAGGAAGCAAACAAAAGGAGGGTGCGATGTCAATACTTTAGGATAGCCTAGTTTTGAACTCTCTTGAGGGGGTGAGGGAAGGGGGATGTAAGATCTCGGGTATATTTCGATAATTTTACAACTGCCTAAGTAGATGAAACCAATATTTTGGAGCTTAGGAGGAAGTGAGTCCTATAAAAATACTTTTCCTTTCTATGAGTTTTGTGGCATGCAATAAGTTGTAGACCAAGATCTCCCTAGTGTTTGTATTTCTGACTTGCTTCGCCTTTTTATTGCTTTTTTGTGCATAGCGAGCGAATTAAAGACAATATTTTCATACTGTGACACAGAGGGTGGGACATTCTTTACTTGACACCCTGTGGACTATACAGGTCGCACACACAAAAGGTCATCATCACTAGTGACACTAGTTTTTAATTAATTTTGGGGACGTAAAAAAAAAAAAAAATCGGAAACAAACAATTTCAACCATAAAAATTTCAATTCTCAAAAGTGGGACAGAGATATCAAAGTTGGAACTACCAAGGAAACATAGCATTTGTGAGATTATCAAAACGGAACAAACGAAATTGTTGTGGGACAATCCAAAACAAACGAATGCAATCGTAAATACATGGATTTTTCAAAGTGGAGGGTTACTGTGAAGTTGGTCCCTCACGAGTAAACAAAGTGTCACAAGTTTGTGTGTCATTTGTACAAGAACAAATGCGGAACAAACAATACTTTTTGCGGTAGAATCCTGAACAAACGATCGCAACTTTAAAAATGTAAATTTTCCAAAGTGGAGGGAGGGGGCGGGGGGTGTTACCATGAAGTTGGCCCCACCAATGTAAACATATAATTTGTGGGCCTATCAAAACAGAACAAACTAATTTTTTTGCGGAACGATCCGGAACAAGCAAATAACAAATGATTGCAATCAAAAAATCAAATAAAAAAATGTTTAAGGGGGGGGCAACTTCGCGGACGTATTTTTTTCACAGTTGGTACCTATCCATGGTACAAATTGTGGGATTATTTGTATTTGGTTAAGAAAATATTAAATATCTATCTATGTTTCCTGTTATATTATTTTTGATGGAGGTATCTTTTTCATCAATAATCTAGGTAGGTCTTAGTCACTTTCCTTTAAAGCTCGAAATTCTTCATTTTCTATTGAATTAATCTCACAACTATCAACTTCTTCCGAGCTTTGGAATTATGAATCTGAACATTCGACATCAGAATACTTATGTCTAAAAATGTTATCAATTGGGGAAGGGAGGATTTCTTACACACCTGACATGTACTCCGTATCACATGTGTCTTCTCTGTAATAAATCGTATTATAATGATAAATATGTTTTATACACCTATATAAGTTGTAATTATATCAATTGTGCAAGTCATGTGACATATAATAATAGATTATTTCAAAGTGAGCCTATATTATATAAATCTAAACTTTGATAAGGACTTGAATCGGTTGGTGAATCAGGCCAAAAATATGTATTCAAAATATTACCAGAAACTTGCAGCAATAAACTCGAGTTTACAAAAAAATAGATAGGTTTATTAATAATTTACCTAGACAAATAAAAAATATAATTTTTACATATTTTTAAGTGGCTTTCCACATGTTTTCTCTTTCTATAGTTTTCCCATCCACTCTCCACGAAATAGGGTGCATTTACTATAAAAATGTGTTTCCTTCTCCTTGCTCCCTAGAGTAACTCAAATCTCAAAACCTAATCACTAAATAATTTAAAGTGCCTAAAAAAGGAGAGCGATTATATTTAAGTTTATAAGTTTCAACTAATTTTGATAAAAATGCTTCAGTTATTTTGATTAAATTAATTCAAATAAAAATCTTTTTTCTCTCACACACACATGATTTTTTTATTAGTCATATGTAATAAAAGATATTCCTTTGTGAATGAAATAATCATTTCATTACATTATTTATTCGCAAATAAATAATAAAAAAATTGTAGAAAGAGTGTTGTTACAATAGTAAATGGCGGTTTTTCATTTGAAGTAAATTTAAAGTGTTCACACACTTGCAAATGCAAACATCAATTGCTACTATAGTATCATACTTGGGCCTAAAATTACTCTCTAAGTGAGTTCTAAATACATAAATATTCCAATAGAATAGTTTTCAAAATTTAAGCCATATAAAATGCTGGAAAAATTGCAAGCTTAAACGTAGATTCTTGCATTCACACAATTTTTAAGGCGATAAAAAATCTATTTCTTAACAAGCATATTTTCAAGAGGCCACTCAATTAATAGTTTGACAGCTGTGGGAGAGAACGTAAGAAAATACAGGTTATAAATGTGATATAATTATAGTATCATAGCCGGACACGTTAGCTCAGTCGCTAGCGGGATGGTCTACAGTGCAAAGGGTTTGATTTCTGGTAGGGGCGTAATATTTATTATTTGATCAATTCTCGGCCTTCTTCTGGATGTTGTATATGTCTTAGAATTCAATAATTCTATTTAACTGTGGAAACTTGCCATATTCTTAAAATTATCAAATATTTGAACAATATAATCAATTTAATTGTAACCACTTGACTTTTTGGGTTTGCTACTTAAGGTGCATATATATTAATGCTTTCATAATCACCACTTATGCACACATTATATTTACCTATAGCCTAGGCCTAACTAATCTGAGGAAAATCGCCCATATGTTTTAGAATGTAGATAGTCACAAAATTTTAAGTTTATAAAAATTTAATTAATCAATAAAACTTATCATGCAGATAATCCCATATAAATCAAGTTCTAAGTCTGACTGACAATATAAATATTCTTACCTCTAATTAAAATATAAATACATATAAAATCATAGATAATTTAATTTAAGGTAATAATTGCAGTTTTCACTAAATTGAAGATCGTGAAACTATTTTTTCCATATGCATATTAATGTATTCACAGTAATAAGTTTCGCCAATTTAAGCTATATTAAATAATGCCTTTTTATGAATTAATAATGACTAAACTAGTTTAAATAGTTAAGAAATCAAAACACTATAAACTGCATAAATTTCTATTTTTTTCATGAAAAAGATTCTTTATACAATAGCTGTAAAAAGTGTTTTTAAATGTTAAGTATTTATTTCATCATTCTTGATATGCAATGGGTCGAAATATTGGACGATCGCTTACAGCCATTTATTGTTTACTATATTGTATATTCTGTGTTTCTGATTCTGGAAACCTCTAACATATAAAATAAACATAAAGCCTATCTGGCTATATAATACATTATGCTCATTCACGGTTTCAAAGCTTGACGTTTTCCAGGTTGTGATGGAAGGAACCATTGTGTGTGTGTATATATATATATATATATGTGTGTGTGTGTATAGTTTCTTTACGGTTCACAGAGATCACAAATAAAACACAAATCTATAAATTACTACAACATGTTTCAACAATGAAATAACCCTGGCAGTGGTATAAATATCAATAGCACTAAAATATGAGGCTTAATATTTCAAGAGACAACTTGTGAATGATCGTTCAAACAGAAATCTCGCATGGACTGCAGATTACATGGGTTTCTGTGATAATACAGCTGGAGTAGCCGCTGTGTGTTACGCGAACTGTGGAGGCGGGCTATCAGCCGTTCTTGTCAACTAAGCTACACTTCCCTACAAAGTTTTGATCCCGTGAGCCAACTTGGAATTTCACTGCACATTTTTATGTTATACGTAAAAAAGTTATTCAGTAAAACGTTACATATTTAAATCTAATTTTTTTAATCTTAAGTATACACATCTATAAATCGTATGAATAATATTTATAACTAAATTAGTATTAATAAACAATTGTTGAATTGTGTTAATTTTAAGGGAACTTTAAGTATATTTATATAGAGTATGCTTATACCCACGCTAAAATCCCAGCTTTATCAAATAGATAAGGTATTTAAGATACTAAATTTCAATTTTCAAATTTTAGTTCAAAAAGTGTGGCCTTAAACTAGCTTCGGAAAACGTAAAAAATTGAAGTTTCTTACCCTCATAGCTCGTTATCAAAACTACGTAAACATACATTTATGGTGTGTAACATTTCATAGAAGAAATATCTTTTGAATGGCGAAAAAATAAATCTGTACATATGGCCTAGGGTGACCTGGGGGTCTAGGGGTAAGGTGTCAGACTTCTATGCTGGCGGCCGGGGTTCAATCCTCGGTCCCGGTACAGATTTATCTGATTACCAAGCCCTTCCTTCACCTCTGACAAGATGTGTATTAATCACAACTTGTGAATGTGAGGAATGCCAGGCCTCCACTGTGGTTCGGATTCCACGTTAAACTGTAGGTCCTTCATTTCATCTCACAATCACCCTACCATTACACACTAGCGTAAGTGCGTATAACCCGAATGGGCAGTAAGACGCGGTGCTAATAATAATAAATAATAATAATACATATGGCCTTAAGCCTTGGCCACATAACTGCGGACGGCGTAAAAGCTCAGTATGAATCGTAACTCTTCTATGATCTTTTCTGTCTCCATGTTCTATCTAAAGCGCTAAACGCAACTGGCAACACAAACTGAAACTAGCCCGTTGAGGTAGAACGGCGCATGCGTGACATAGATGATGCACTATAATGTATAACAGATTAACGTCCATCTCCCTGCATGCTTGGAACGCAGGACGCTGTATAACCGATCTTTATTTAACTCTCGTTTGGTAGCTTAGGTTGGTTTGATGTGCTATCTATCTATCATCTGACTCCCCTCCCCATTGTTTCAGTATCACACAACTACGTCATCACTAATATTATCACTAGTAAACCTTGATAACGGTATGTGTATCTTGTCTAGTAAACCTTGATAACGGTATGTGTGTTTTGTCTAGTAAACCTTGATAACAGTGTGTGTCTTGTCTAGTAAACCTTGATAACAGTGTGTGTATGTCTTGTCTAGTAAACCTTGATAACGGTGTGTGTGTGTCTTGTCTAGTAAACCTTGATAACAGTGTGTGTCTTGTCTAGTAAACCTTGATAACAGTGTGTGTATGTCTTGTCTAGTAAACCTTGATAACAGTGTGTATGTCTTGTCTAGTAAACCTTGATAACGGTGTGTGTGTGTCTTGTCTAGTAAACCTTGATAACAGTGTGTGTCTTGTCTAGTAAACCTTGATAACAGTGTGTGTCTTGTCTAGTAAACCTTGATAACAGTGTATGTCTTGTTTAGTAAACCTTGATAACAGTGTGTGTCTTGTCTAGTAAACCTTGATAACAGTGTGTGTATGTCTTGTCTAGTAAACCTTAATAACAATGTGTGTCTTGTCTAGTAAACCTTGATAACAGTATATGTCTTGTCTAGTAAACTTTGATAACATTGTGTGTCTTGTCTAGTAAACCTTGATAACAGTGTGTGTCTTGTCTAGTAAACCTTGATAACAGTGTGTGTCTTGTCTAGTAAACCTTGATAACAGTGTGTGTATGTCTTGTCTAGTAAACCTTAATAACAGTGTGTGTCTTGTCTAGTAAACCTTGATAACAGTATATGTCTTGTCTAGTAAACTTTGATAACATTGTGTGTCTTGTCTAGTAAACCTTGATAACAGTGTGTGTCTTGTCTAGTAAACCTTAATAACAGTGTGTGTCTTGTCTAGTAAACCTTGATAACAGTGTGTGTATGTCTTGTCTAGTAAACCTTAATAACAGTGTGTGTCTTGTCTAGTAAACCTTGATAACAGTATATGTCTTGTCTAGTAAACTTTGATAACATTGTGTGTCTTGTCTAGTAAACCTTGATAACAGTGTGTGTCTTGTCTAGTAAACCTTAATAACAGTGTGTGTCTTGTCTAGTAAACCTTAATAACAATGTGTGTCTTGTCTAGTAAACCTTGATAACAGTATATGTCTTGTCTAGTAAACTTTGATAACATTGTGTGTCTTGTCTAGTAAACCTTGATAACAGTGTGTGTCTTGTCTAGTAAACCTTAATAACAGTGTGTGTCTTGTCTAGTAAACCTTGATAACAGTGTGTGTATGTCTTGTCTAGTAAACCTTAATAACAGTGTGTGTCTTGTCTAGTAAACCTTGATAAGTGTGTGTGTGTCTTGTCTAGTAAACCTTAATAATAACAGTGGGTCTCTTGTCTAGTAAACCTTAATAACAGTGTATGTCTTGTCTAGTAAACCTTTATAACAGTGTGTGTCTTGTCTAGTAAACCTTGATAACAGTGTGTGTGTGTCTTGTCTAGTAAACCTTGATAACAGTGTGTGTGTCTTGTCTAGTAAACCTTAATAACAGTGTATGTCTTGTCTAGTAAACCTTGATAACAGTGTGTGTATGTCTTGTCTAGTAAACCTTGATAACAGTGTGTGTATGTCTTGTCTAGTAAACCTTGATAACAGTGTGTGTATGTCTTGTCTAGTAAACCTTGATAACAGTGTGTATGTCTTGTCTAGTAAACCTTGATAACAGTGTGTGTCTTGTCTAGTAAACCTTGATAACAGTGTGTTTCTTGTCTAGTAAACCTTGATAACAGTGTGTGTCTTGTCTAGTAAACCTTGATAACAGTATGTGTGTCTTGTCTAGTAAACCTTAATAATAACAGTGTGTGTCTTGTCTAGTAAACCTTAATAATAACAGTGTGTGTCTTGTCTAGTAAACCTTGATAACAGTGTGTGTGTGTCTTGTCTAGTAAACCTTGATAACAGTGTGTCTTGTCTAGTAAACCTTGATAACAGTGTGTGTATGTCTTGTCTAGTAAACCTTGATAACAGTGTGTGTATGTCTTGTCTAGTAAACCTTGATAAAAGTGTGTGTCTTGTCTAGTAAACCTTGATAACAGTGTGTGTGTCTTGTCTAGTAAACCTTGATAACAGTGTGTGTCTTGTCTAGTAAACCTTGATAACAGTGTCTTGTCTAGTAAACCTTGATAACGGTGTGTGTGTGTCTTGTCGAGTAAACCTTGATAACAGTGTGTGTATGTCTTGTCTAGTAAACCTTGATAACAGTGTGTGTATGTCTTGTCTAGTAAACCTTGATAAAAGTGTGTGTCTTGTCTAGTAAACCTTGATAACAGTGTGTGTCTTGTCTAGTAAACCTTGATAACAGTGTGTGTCTTGTCTAGTAAACCTTGATAACAGTGTGTGTGTGTGTCTTGTCTAGTAAACCTTGATAACAGTGTGTGTGTGTCTTGTCTAGTAAACCTTGATAACAGTGTGTGTCTTGTCTAGTAAACCTTGATAACAGTGTGTGTGTCTTGTCTAGTAAACCTTGATAACAGTGTGTGTCTTGTCTAGTAAACCTTAATAACAGTGTATGTCTTGTCTAGTAAACCTTGATAACAGTGTGTGTCTCTTGTCCAGTAAACCTTGATAACAGTGTGTGTTTCTTATCTAGTAAACCTTGATAACAGTGTATGTCTTGTCTAGTAAACCTTGATAACAGTGTGTGTCTCTTGTCCAGTAAACCTTGATAACAGTGTGTGTCTCTTGTCTAGTAAACCTTGATAACAGTGTGTGTTTCTTATCTAGTAAACCTTGATAACAGTGTATGTCTTGTCTAGTAAACCTTGATAACAGTGTGTGTCTCTTGTCCAGTAAACCTTGATAACAGTGTGTGTTTCTTATCTAGTAAACCTTGATAACAGTGTATGTCTTGTCTAGTAAACCTTGATAACAGTGTGTGTCTCTTGTCCAGTAAACCTTGATAACAGTGTGTGTTTCTTATCTAGTAAACCTTGATAACAGTGTGTATGTCTTATCTATTGTTGATTTGCTCCAACTCTGAATGACAGATGGTTCATTCTACCAACTCACTCATGATGTTTCAAGTTGTACAATTCACACTTAGGTATATTTAATTTCCTTCGCGTCGGTTGCCGCAGGGTCCAAGGTGTCCACCTCGCAATAGATTAGTAGACTACTACTTACTGATGATGGTGAAATCGGGGCTCGATTTCGGTCGAATGTACTGAGGGTGGATTTCTTTTAAATGGCTTTCAACTTTCACCCTTACTAATCTCAAACACATTGGAGTAATTACTACATGGTCGTTGACACTCACGTGTCGATTACAGCGCTCTGTGGTTGACTGTGTGACTAGTGTCAGGTCTGCTGTATATACCAAGGGTGTTAAAACCTCTCCTTAGTCCATGACTTATGTAATAAATAGATAAATGACGTCAGTTCGTGGGAGGAATATGGAGAGGGACCGAAAATCTTACGATCTATTAAGTGGGGGTAAGAAGGTGAGGGGAGATCGAAAATGACGAAAAAACTTCCTGAGGTAATTAATTTTAAGGACTGCCCCCAAGATTATAAGTGGAGAGGAAGAGATGGATGAGTCCGGCAAAAAGATATATAAACGTTTTCATACTTATGATGGATTAGTTATTATTGCATCTTATTATCTTATCACTCATATCTCTTGAAGGTGTGGAACCGTCAACACTTGCTAATTCTCGCAAGTTGATAATCTCCTCAATACTGAATTTTCAGGGGGAAGGAGTGGACTGACGATAACTTTGAAAATGAACGTTTCTTTAGGAAATCTAATCCTAAACAAAATTTGTAAAAAAAATAAAATATGGGCCACTGTTCACGAGATATACTTAAAAAACCAAACTACTTTCAAGGTCATTTCAAGGCCACAGCTGTGGAAGGTCACACGTTTTTGATGATGACTGTTATGTTAAACTGCAGGTCTAAATGAACTTATCTACCAAAATACAGCCAGATATAATCTTTTTCCGCTATTTTCAAACAAAATGTATAACATGACTGCCGCTATCATTCTCTTGTCCCCCAGCCCTGGCAGACACTATAGCACCAGGTCTCCCGCTTATCAATGCAAATATCCCATCCGCTATCATTCTCTTGTCCCTCAGCCCTGGCAGACACTATTGCACCAAGTCTCCTGCTGACCAACGCAAAGATCCCATCCGGTATCATTCTCTTGTCCCCCAGCCCTGGCAGACACTATAGCACCAAGACTCCTGCTGACCAACGCAAAGATCCCATCCGCTATCATTCTCTTGTCCCCCAGCCCTGGCAGACACTATAGCACCAAGACTCCTGCTGACCAACGCAAAGATCCCATCCGGTATCATTCTCTTGTCCCTCAGCCCTGGCAGACACTATTGCACCAAGTCTCCTGCTGACCAACGCAAAGATCCCATCCGCTATCATTCTCTTGTCCCCCAGCCCTGGCAGACACTATAGCACCAGGTCTCCCGCTTATCAATGCAAATATCCCATCCGCTATCATTCTCTTGTCCCTCAGCCCTGGCAGACACTATTGCACCAAGTCTCCTGCTGACCAACGCAAAGATCCCATCCGGTATCATTCTCTTGTCCCCCAGCCCTGGCAGACACTATAGCACCAGGTCTCCTGCTGATCAATGAAAAGATCCCATCCGGTATCATTCTCTTGTCCCTTAGCCCTGGCAGACACTATTGCACCAAGTCTCCTGCTGATCAATGAAAAGATCCCATCCGCTATCATTCTCTTGTCCCTCAGCCCTGGCAGACACTATAGCACCAAGTCTCCTGCTGACCAACGCAAAGATCCCATCCGGTATCTTTGAGGAAACGGAAATTATTGTTTTTCTGCCAATGAAACGTAAAATTTATCGAAATACACACAAACACATTGTGACACCCACTGCGCAATTTGTCGATTTTCCTCTCGTAGGATGTTCTCCTAAGCACATAGTTGTCGCATGTGAGTATAACCCCTCCCCCTCCTTGGAGTGTAATTAGCTCGTGATTATCACGTCGTGCGGTAAGCTCACTTGGAAGATTTGGTGACTTGCGGGCTGGGCTGTGACAGTGTTTTCTCTCAGGTGAGTCAGGTGACTTGTCTAAATATCGGTGTGGTTGGTTCGCGAGCTCGTCTAGGACGCTAAGGTTCTGGGGGCGCGTCCCGACGACATAAACAAATAAGTTCTTTAATTAAATGATCTAATAATTATTTATAAATAAAGAAATAACATCTACATATGTTATCTAATATTAAGAGTATATCACCGCGTCTTACTAGCTGTTCGTGTTATACACATATGACAACAAGTAGACCAAGCATAATGGGGCAAGGATGAGGAAGGGAGAGCTAGGTACCAAGTCCAATCCGAGAGTGACGCCTCACAAAGCTCGGCCATTAAAGTAGATTTTTTAACGATTAGCAAATACCGCTTTGTTGGCTATTAAATATAGATGAAGGTATTGTTTGTTCCCACTAAATGATTGAGGGGTGGCACCTTATTTATTATTTGGCCGGTATTTTGGCACTTTATTATTATTATTATTATTATGATTGTGTGGTCTATTGTACATAATACAAGTGGGACACATGATACCCTTACGTTGGTCCTGGGTTCATTCCTCAATGGAAAGGAAAGATGTCTACATTCTCCTGTCTAACAACTTCACATTTCAAGTAATATAATTTAAAAAATACTAAATAAACTGTGAAATTTCATCTTGAAGAACGTTTCAGTCTAAATGTATCAGTTGTGAGATCAGAGTAAATGTCTGGAAACATAGATCCAGCCTTCCTCAGACAGATAAAGTTGATAACAGAGTTCAAGATAGTCGAGGTTGTCACACACTTGGAGAAAAGAGGGGGACTAATCTAATTACAGCCATGAGCTTGCAGTTTAGTTACGTGGGAACATGTGGTTGACCCATGATGACTGTTTTGAGCGTATCTCGGTAATACTCGTGGTCTCGATGTCTCCTTTGCTCGTTTCGTGGTTTTTATTCTGTGCTAGATCGTAGTAATAGAGTTTTGCCACGAGTGGGGAGGCGGGGTCAATACCCGTGTCCCTCGCATGTCCTCAGTGTTGTCTCAGCGTGTGTCCCCAGTGTTGTGTGTCCCAGTGCAGTGTGTCCTCAGTGAGTGGTCCCAGTGAGTGTGCCCAGTGCGTGTGTCCCAGTGCAGTGTGTCCTCAGTGAAGTGTGGCCTCAGTGTAGTGTGCCCCAGTGCAGTGTGTCCCCAGTGCAGTGTGTCCTCAGTCAGTGTGTCCCAGTGCTGTGTGTCCCCAGTGCAGTGTGTCCCATGCTAGTGTGTCCTCAGTGCAGTGTGTCCCCAGTGCAGTGTGTCCCCAGTGCAGTGTGTCCTCATGTAGTGTGGCCCCAGTGTAGTGTGCCCCCAGTGCAGTGTGTCCCAGTGCAGTGTGTCCCCAGTGCAGTGTGTCCTCAGTGCAGTGTGTCCTCAGTGCAGTGTGTCCCAGTGCAGTGTGTCCTCAGTCAGTGTGTCCCAGTGCAGTGTGTCCTCAGTGCAGTGTGTCCCAGTGCAGTGTGTCCTCAGTACAGTGTGTCCCAGTGCAGTGTGTCCTCAGTGCAGTGTGTCCTCAGTACAGTGTGTCCTCAGTGTAGTGTGCCCCAGTGCAGTGTGTCCTCAGTGCAGTGTGTCCTCATCAGTGTGCTCAGTACGTGTTCCCAGTGCAGTGTGTCCTCAGTACAGTGTGTCCCATCAGTAGTGTCTCAGTGCATGTCCCTCAGTGTCCAGTAGTGTTCCCATCAGTGTGTCCTAGTGCAGTGTGTCCTCAGTGCAGTGTGTCCCCAGTGCAGTGTGTCCTCAGTGCAGTGTGTCCTCAGTACAGTGTGTCCTCAGTGCAGTGTGTCCTCAGTGCAGTGTGTCCCCAGTGCAGTGTGTCCTCAGTACAGTGTGTCCTCAGTGCAGTGTGTCCTCAGTACAGTGTGTCCCCAGTGCAGTGTGTCCCCAGTGCAGTGTGTCCTCAGTGCAGTGTGTCCTCAGTGCAGTGTGTCCTCAGTACAGTGTGGCCCCAGTGTAGTGTGTCCCAGTACAGTGTGTCCTCAGTGTAGTGTGTCCTCAGTACAGTGTGTCCTCAGTACAGTGTGTCCTCAGTGCAGTGTGTCCTCAGTACAGTGTGTCCCCAGTGCAGTGTGTCCTCAGTGCAGTGTGTCCTCAGTACAGTGTGTCCTCAGTGTAGTGTGTCCTCAGTACAGTGTGTCCCCAGTGCAGTGTGTCCTCAGTGCAGTGTGTCCTCAGTACAGTGTGTCCTCAGTACAGTGTGTCCCCAGTGCAGTGTGTCCCCAGTTTAGTCCACTGTTACTACAGTGACATCTCGAGTGAAAGGTTTCACTCCTCATTCCTCCTGTTTGGAAAGGACTGCCATTCACAGCTCGGCACTTGTTCACATGTGCGCTGTCGGTCTATTGCGTGCCAACTGAGCCACGTTCGGGCCCACCTTGTGTACTCTTTTACACTGTTATTAATACAATGTGACTGTATTCTACTCTTGAGATGCCCGTCTTTATGAGTCATCAGCAAGGGTTGAGGACTTCTTATGAGGAGAGAGAGAGAGAGAGAGGAGGTGACAAACTAGACACAGACTATCTATCAGTGACCTATCTTAATTTCATTCCAAAACGAACAACCTGCCTCCAGACCATCACTAGGTTAAGAGACCCAGAGCTATGGTGAACTCCGAATTGCAGGACTTGCCCATGTAGGATCTCCTTCAACACACAGGTAGAGCAAGCACAGAGCGAGCGCTAACTAGCGGCGAATTATTCTAACCTCGACTGTTCGTGTGTAATCACTAGTGAACACTTGATGACTTCAGGAGTAGCGTCCACTGCCACGGAATACACTCCAATGTTCATAGAAAGGTTATTTTTGAATATACAAACCTTGATAACATGTCACTATAATATTACTTTATACACGTTGTTAATATCCATCACAATTGTCACATCACTTGACGTATGAACACGTGACAGTAGATCTAGAAACCTTTCTACTTGTCAAATAAGGCATTTTCTTTGAAAATGGTGGTGTATGTTATCGTCGCGCTACAAGACGTGAACTAGAAACCTTGTCAGATATACTATCGTTATTTTGTTAAAAGTGTTGTAAACAAGTTTACCTCAACTTGTGAATAACTTGGTCCTGTCAAGGTGAGGTCGTGAGAATGGAAAACGTGACCCGTTATCGTGATGCAGGGAGTCACGCCTCTTGTTGTGGACGCTCTAAAAAGCCATAATCACAAATTAATATCATATGTAATATCACGGTCCGCACTGGTGGACACGCGAATAGAGGCGTCAGTCTCGTATTGTCTTATTGGTCGGGGCTTAAATCCTGGGTGGGTGTATAAGAGATGTTCCTCTTTATCCAAGCAAATGCGGGTATATTTTACCTTAATCATTCCAACTCTGTTAGTGCAAATATCCGAATAGCACCGGTGATAGTAAGTGTAGATGTCCCCCATGTTTAGATGTAAGTGGCGCATTCTATGTACCGAGTTGTAAAGTTGACATTAACAACAGAAACATTATCAGGCGAGCTAACAATAACAGCAATAACAGCTCTCTTCTCACATTCACGTGTCGACTACAGCGCTTGGTGGTTGAATGTGGGACGAGTGTCGGGTCTGCGGTAGACCCAATAATATGTTCCTCTCGTATTCAATCAGCTGAAAAGGGAGGTGGTAGTAATCGTTATTTCCCCTACTCCGAGGAGTATGTCCCAGGTGATAATTAGTCGGCCACGTCTACTGAATTGAACCACATGTCCTATGGATGACGCAACACCAGGCTCCAAGCACGTGCGCTGGTTGATTGCTAATTACAGACACATGAGACCAGCACATTCCGGGGGCTCGAACCCGGATATGTTAACCTCGGCGGGTCTTTGACCCTGGCGCAGCGTGGCCTAGGCTTGGGAACGGAAGTTGGAGATATTGCTGAATTGTGGAAATACTTAACCTAGGACAAAAAAAACTTGAAAATCGCGTTTCGATTCGGGAACTATAGTACCTGACTAAAACCAATATATTAATACTTTTCCTCATACTTGAGACCGAACTAAGTCCTCCTGGATCTAGAATTGGACTAGACGCGGATAATTACTTGGTCATGGTTCACATACACTTTCATCCCAATAAACCACGCAATCAACTAATCCTCGCGACAAAACTTAACACAGCGTGCACCCCTGACACTTAGGCAGTTCACCAGGCAGCCGCGCTGAAGGAGACAACTAACTACTGCGGCGCTAATGTTCGATTCGGTTCAAGTTAAAAAAAAAGTCCAACCCGCTATTTCCCCATTTATTTTCAATGTTTGCGTTTAAATAGAATATCATGGTCCATTAATTATGAGGTAAAACAAAGTATATAATTTCATGTTCAAAATGCAGACATACTTAAGTTGAAATCCCCATTTTAGGGCAGATTTATGCTTAAAATGAGTTACAGTTGGTATTACTGTTTGAATGTTGGTTGATATGTGTCACAAAACTATTACCTTACACATTTTTTCCAGTACATGATTTGTTTTTGAAAGTTTAATAGTTTAAGTAATATTGTTTTTAATTGCTTACGACGTATGGTCGATATATGTTTGCGAGAATGTTCTACAACTAGTCTGTGAAAAATATAGAATTTTATCTGAACAGAGAGTACACACATTTTTAAACCCATAATTAAAACTAAAACTATTTTTACGTTAAGCTAAAGGTATTGTTTTACTTTTAGTGCTATATCAGTAACATAAGTTGCATATCACTATCTTACCAGCTCGGTAACAATATAAATATCACTATCTTAGCAGCTCAGTATCAAGATATACATCACTATCTTACCAACCCAGTAACAAGAGATAGATCACTCTCTTACCAGCTCAGTAACAAGAGATACATCACTATCTTACCAGCTCAGTAACAAGAGATACATCACTCTCTTACCAACCCAGTAACAAGAGATAGATCACTCTCTTACCAGCTCAGTAAGAAGAGATACATCACTATCTTACCAGCTCAGTAACAAGATATTCATCACTATCTTACCAGCTCGGTAACAATAGATACATCACTATCTTACCAGCTCAGTAACAAGAGGGACATCATTATCTTACCAGCTAGGTAACAAGAGATGCGTCATTATCTTACCAGCTCGGTAACAAGATATACGTAATTATCTTACCAGCTCGGTAACTAGAGATACGTAATTATCTTACCAGCTCGGTAACAAGAGATGCATTACTATCTTACCAACTCGGTAACAAGAGGGACATCACTATCTTACCAACTCGGTAACAAGAAGGACATCACTATCTTACCAGCTCGGTAACAAGATACGTCATTTACTTACCAGCTTGGTAACAAGAGATGCGTCACTATCTTACCCGCTTGGTAACAAGAGATGCGTCACTATCTTACCAGCTCGGTAACAAGAGATGCGTCACTATCTTACCAGCTCGGTAACAATAAATGCATCACTATCTTACCAGCTCGGTAACAATATATGCATCACTATCTTACCATCTCGGTAACAAGAGATGCATCACTATCTTACCATCTCGGTAACAAGAGATGCGTCACTATCTTACCAGCTCCGTAACACAGGATGTATCACTATCTTACCAGCTCGGTAACAAGAGATGCGTCACTATCTTACCAGCTCGGTAACAAGAGATACATCACTATCTTACCAGCTCGGTAACAAGAGATGCACCACTATCTTACCAGCTCAGTAACAAGATAAACATTAACTGGTTCAGTCGAATAAAGGATATCAAATCCCAACACCCATATTGGTGAGCACGCCGACTCAACGTGAGGCTCTTACGATCTGGTTAGCTTGTGATAGTGAGGTTAGGGCTAGAAGCTTGGC
The DNA here is from genome assembly GCA_039000515.1 of Timema cristinae. Classification (NCBI taxonomy): domain Eukaryota; kingdom Metazoa; phylum Arthropoda; class Insecta; order Phasmatodea; family Timematidae; genus Timema; species Timema cristinae. The sequence continues at coordinate 17,491,313 of JBCFYV010011164.1, read as the reverse complement.
TAGATGCACTGATGGCTGCTTTCCTACTCTCCCTTCACATTTCTTCTAAATCATACCTTCATCGCCTGTATCCCACTAGAGTAATTAAAATGCAGATAGCACCAATAAAAATATACAAAATGTTCTTCCCCAGTCCTGGCGACACTGTCTTCCAGGTGCGGTGCAGGTCTGCAGACACTGTCTCTCAGGAGTGGTGCAGATCTGCAGACACTGTCTCCCAGGTGCGGTGCAGGTCTGCAGACACTGTCTCCCAGGTGCGGTGCAGGTCTGCAGACACTGTTTCCCAGGTGCGGTGCAGGTCTACAGACACTTTCCTAGGCACGGCGCAGGTCTGCAGACATTGTCTTCCAGGCACGGTGCATGTCTGCAGACATTGTCTCCCAGGCACGGTGCATGTCTGCAGACATTGTCTCCCACGCACGGCGCATGTCTGCAGACATTGTCTCCCAGGCACGGCTCATGTCTGCAGACATTGTCTCCCAGGCACGGCTCATGTCTGCAGACATTGTCTCCCAGGCATGGCGCATGTCTGCAGACACACTCCCAGGCGCGGTGTAGGTCTGCCAACTTTAGTGAGGGTTATCTCGAGTGGATTCTCTCACTTAGCGCTAATCAGATGAGTTGGGTGCGAGGTGTTCATTGCGTGAGCAACACGGCAACAGTTCACTCCGTCTAGTACCGCGGGACTCTGGCAACACAGCAACAGTTCACTCCGTCTAGTACCACGGGACTCTGGCAACACAGCAACATTTCACTCCGTCTAGTACCGGGGGACTCTGGCAACACAGCAACAGTTCACTCTTTCTAGTACCGGGGGACTCTGGCAACATAGCAACAGTTCACTCTGTCTAGTACCGGGGGACTCTGGCAACACAGCAACAGTTCACTCCGTCTATTACCGGGGGACTCTGGGCAACACAGCAACAGTTCACTTCGTCTAGTACCGCGGGACTCGGTTCATGCCTAGTGTAGATCTCTAATTCCGTTAAGAGATGAAATATTTTCTGTAGAAATCTCGGGTGATTGATTCCCGGAGGAAACACACACGTGGTCTACAGCAGACCCGACACTAGTCAGTAGTCACACATTCAGCCACCGAGCGCTGTAGTCGACACGCGAGTGTGAGAACTGTTATTGTAACTCGTCTGATAATATTTCTGTTAACGTTAACTTCACAACTCAGGATCTCTCTAGTGTATTAGCTACGATTAAACAAGGAGAAAAGGTGAGGGGCTTGCAGCTTTATTTTCTCAGTTGGAAGCGAGGGGTTGCTCTACCCGGGGGTCTTAGGTCCGATGCTGTGACATGGATCGCAAATTTTGTGACGAGTAAACTTAACTCCCCACCTCAACATTTTGTTTGTTTTGTTTCGTTTCTAAAGCTTTCTCCACAACTGCCAGAGGGACCCGACATTAAAAAAAAAACTGTTATCATTTTGGTGTTTGTGTTGCGGTGGTGATTTTGAGAACTATTTTGTGCTGCGGAGGGTAACGTGACGGAGCACAGACAAGTGTGGTAGCCATGTCCCAGAGCACCAAGACTAGCCCCTCTCGTGACCGGTACCAGGCTGTGCCTCAGGAGAAGGAGCCATGGAGACCCCGCTTCAACCACCCCGGGCTGCGCAAGAAGAGGGGCGTCGACCTCAGCCACAAGGTAAATCAGGCCCACAAGCTGTGTCATCACACAATTGTTTGAAACTATAATATAATTATAAAATAAAAAAATGTGCTCACCTAAGTGACGGGGAAAAACACCGTCGATAACCAACACGTTTTGATTCCGGGTTGGGGAGCGGGGGACGACACTGATCAGGAAACTCAGGAATATTCTTGAATGTTATTGTAAGGTCTACCCGCTTTGGTGGCCGCATGGTCCAAGGCGCTATTCTTGCTGTAGACTAGACCGCCGATGACGGGGAGATCGATGTTCGAAACTCGGTTGGGTGCATTGAGGGTGGTTTTTTTCAAAAGGTTTTTCCACTCTTAATTCCGCTCTTTTTCCCACGCAAATGTGGGTACACTTTATATTAATAAGACCTTCCTAATCTCAAAAACCATTAGCGAAGTTAGTAAATAAGCTTATACATATGCCGGACGGGTACTAAAAACTAAAATAGCATCTTGTAATGTTTGTTTGTCCACCCTGATGACAAACAATAATTATTGTCTCATTATCTTGTTAAAACACATTCTGATGAAATGACACCCAGTTAATAGTCACAACTTGGAACCTCACAAAGTAATACACCGTATTTTAATGATGTGGATATTTCAGCGCGTAGTAATTAAAATGTTTAATTAACTCCTCCAACTTAACTTAACCTAACTTTCCCTGCTTCGGTAAATACAATTTACAACATTCTAGTAAGTTGCGCTGTATAATTTTGTTGCGTTTTATTGTTTTATATTTTTGGATGCTTTTTTTCCACCGCTTCTCACTACCTGTTCCGGTTATACACATAGGGCCTATACTAATTATGCTAATGAGCCAGGGATAAGGAAGGTTAGATTTAGAAGTGTACCTGCATTTGCGCTGAAGTGTGCGGGTGCGGAGGGTGAAAACCCATTTTGGAAAAATATCTCAATACTTCTGCCAGGATGGGATTCTAACCTCGAACTCCCTGTCAGTAGCAGTATAGTCTGTTGCGAGAGTGACGCCTTAGACCATTCGGCCACCGAAACTGGTCATAAGCTATTTTAATTGAGAAAGAATGGAATATGATGGCGAGTTAGTGAACACGGGAGAATATTTTATAAAAACATTTTGTTTCCTCATGGAAGGCTAGGTTTTGTTAAGTTGGGTTAGCTTAGGTTAGGCTAGGCTAAGTTAGTTTATGATGGTAATATTTGAACCTCAATTATTTTTATTTATATTAATATGACATGTAAAAAACTGTCTCTAACCTTAGTAATATTTGTGTGCTGTTCCCAATTGTGATATTTAACTAGCACTTTCTGAACAAATTAATTACATCAGTACGCAACTTACAAGCTAACATAATTTTATGACAGACACAACACCAGTCCTCTGACCGGCAATTCATGAGAAAGATACTGTGCATGTACTATAACAAAACATTCTGTTTACTTGGTCCGAGTTAGGTAGGAAATAACTTTGTTGACAGCAGCAAAAAAATACTCAAACAATGGATACTATACAGTCATACGTCAAGTCATGTGATTTGCAGTTGTCACTTTTAGTATATGTTAACAATAACATCAATAATAATAATAATAATAATAATATAATACAGTAAAATGTTTTCAAAGTTGATCCAAACTAATATCCTATGTTTGAAAAAATACTGCTGTATACTTCAATTTTATTACGAAGCCTTATCTGACTCACAGCTATCCATATCCATACGCCAAACCATATTATCTGCAAAACAGTTCGTTGTTACTTTTATCAGTCAACATTTTCATTACAAACACTTTGGTTTATAATTTTTTCAAGTTTTTTTTATAATATTGAAATACGAACTAATTAAAATCAACGTTTGTGTGCTTATATAAGGCTGCATTCTCTTCGCAAATTAAGATGGCAAACCGGATTAAATCAGGGTTGTTGGTGATGTCATACAACCCATTTTCGGCGGTGTTCATGCGCATGTGTCTACGAAACAAAAACGTTTTATTTTGAAACTAATATTTTGTTTGGCTCTTTCTTTAAGTTTTAAAAACACATTTATTTATTTTTATGGACAGCTGTTTTAAGAATATACAAATGCGAATATAGTACTTTTTTTGTTCTTTAGAATCTCATGCGCTAACATATCTCTTGTTACCACCAATATATGACTATTGCGTACACCAAGAAATAACGACTATTGCGTCCAGTTGTTTATTTTTCTACCTAGGTTGGCCGTTGGCCAATTTCAATTATTGATTTAAAGAATATAAAGCTGTTTCGGATATTTTTACTTCCTCCCACTATACCGTCAGTATAGAGGTCGTATTTGCTCCCAGAACCATTAACCTTAACCAACCTAATATATCCTGAGCTAACATAAACTAACCTAACCTAAGCTAAACTAACCCCCTTTCAACTCCGAAGCTGACCTCTACCTGGGTCGCCCACCTGCTCGACCCTTTGGGCGCAATTATAAGGACATCGTTACCACAACTGCGAAACAAAAAGTATAATAGTTGTATTAATATATTTTGTTCTTTCACTTAGTCACGAACAAGCTAATAATACAATAATTCCCTTTAAGGAAGCCTTACAAGAAGTTTCTGGTTCACATTATTGACTTCAAACCAATATTTGTAGAGAAATAACATTGTTGTAGGTTCTCCAAAAGGAAATGGACGTATGCTGTAGTTATTATGAGCATGCGCACTAGCGAGTCGACCACTATTATAGTAGTAACAAAGAGTAAACAACATTTTTACCCTGTGTGTACTGTTTTTGTGTGAAACCACGTTTACAACCACCATTTATAATCAAAACAATGACTAGTTTTGGATTTGTTAGCGATAATACTATCGGTATTGGTTGGCACGCGGTTTAAGGCGTCAGCCTTGACTGGGGTTTTCCCTCTTTACTCTTTATACCTATCATGTAGATTAAGGTGGGGATGTAGGGGACGCGAGAAAAGGCATTTTTAAAAAGTTTAATGGCAAAACATTTTATTGGTCAAAATAAATAAAACATCGCTACAGTACAAACCTAGAGTTCAATTTTATACAATTGGTAATATCAACAATTGTCGAATATTTGTCATGATCATGGCAGCATTAGATGATAAACTTTTTAAAGGAAGAGAAAAAATTATCAAATTCTAGGACAGGTCAGATATTCAAGAACTTTTTGATACCATCATGTAAATAAAATTAAACTGTAATATGTTTGTACTGGAGCTATATTTGATTTATTGGCGCCAATAAAAGTTTTAATGTAAAAACGGCAAACACACTGGCCTTTTCTCGCGTCCCCTACATCCCCACCTTAAGTCATGTTAAAAAAACTAATGCAGTTAAAAACAAGGCTTTCTTCAACTTTAGCACCGCGTATTACTACCCGTTCGGTCCATACGCTTATGTACTAATTACGCTATTGGTTTAGGGATTAGGAAGGTTATATTTAGAGGAAGTGTACCCGTACTTGCTTGGAGGGAGAGGGGAAAAAAACCTCGGTGCACCCGACTGAGATTCGATCCTCGATCTTCTTTTAATCGGCGTAGGTGACCTGGTGGTCTAGGGGTAAGGTGTCAGACTTCTGTGCTAGCGGCCGGGGTTCAATCCTCGGTCCCGGCACAGATTTATCTGATTACCAAACCCTTCCTTCACCTCTGACAAGACATCTTGTGAATGTGTGGAATGCCAGGCCTCCACCGTGGTTCGGATTCCACGTGAAACTGTAGGTCCTTCATTTCATCTCACAATCACCCTACCATTAGACATTAGCGTAAGTGCGTATAACCCGAATGGGTAGTAAGACGCGGTGCTAATAATAATAATTTTAATCGGCACTATGGTCTACTGCGAGAGTAGCCTGTTAGACCAGGAGAAGGCTTCACTTTAAATTATTACTTTAAGTATGCACTTCACAGTAGTACCAACATGACAGTTAAAAACAACCCTCTTTAACCTCTCCAGGACCGGTCCTTCTCAGGTTCAACGTCTGCCGCACACATGTTGTGATCACACATACTCTCTCCAGGCGAGATATAGTCTGTTAGTTGTGAACTTGATTCTTAGTCTTTTAATGATTCTTGTATCAACAATACATCTAGTAGCCCCCCCCCCTTCTCCCCCCGGCTGCTATTAAGTCAAACACAAACAAACATTGAGAACTGAGCGACCAGTGAGGGCTCATTTATACAGACTGCCCACGACGCGCGTCACGGGTGTTTGCTTTTAGACGAGCAGCATATGCGGCGCGTCATGAAAAGGGCTAGAGGAAATAAAAAACAGAGACCAGGATTGCCAATCTCTTATTTCCTATCACTCGTGTTGGATCCGTTTATAGCTGCCATTTCAGGACCAAATAAAGCGGTAGACAACAAATAGCCGACCACAAAATAAGAAACACACACTGCTATAGAAGTACACTTAGGTTCCAACACACTCGCGACATGAATGACGCGCGGCAGAGTATAAAAGCAAGCACTCACTCATTGTCTCCTGTGCATGGGCATACCAGGGGTGGAGGGGGGCGGCAAATCAAAACTTTCTTAACCCGTGTCCCCCGCACTTGTTTTGTCCTACACACTACACGAAACATTAGGCGCTTTATAGGTAGTCAAATAAATAAACATAAATATGCATTTATTTAATTTAAATTGTTTAATTAGACATCTATTTTAAAAGTAATTTTCGAGGATCTTCAGCAAAACAGTTTATGACGTCTCCCGTGAAAGAATTGCACATAGTGTTTACAAGTTTTTTTGTGTACACTGAGCAAACAAAGCCTATTTAACCTGTCTTCGATCATTGTTGATCTCAGCCATGTTTTTACGCGTCTGAGTGTACTGTAGCCGTGGAATAAGGCATTACCAGTAAAATTTCTAGGGCTGTTATCACCTTTGGATTAAAAATATTCTTCTTGCTGGATTAATTCTGTTATCTTCAAAGTTTCAAAGTTCTGCTTGTTTATCCAAAAAGTGCGCCACAGTTCGGCTTCTGATGTGATCCCTTCTAATTCATAAAATTTGGATACTTCCTCCCTACATTTTTTAAATTTTGGACCTGTCATTTTTATTATCTGAGCAGGGTGTAACAATGAACGCAACGCAGGTGATTGATCCTTGTCGAACCTCGCCTCTAATGAGGATGATAACGAATCCAAATAGGGTACGTATAGCGAGCGACGAAAATACTCGCTCAACGAACTAACTGGATGATTTGCCCTATATTGTTGGCGGCTTGCTGTCCTTGGAAGACGTATCTCTAGGTTCAAAGCCTTAGCAATTTAATTAGCTGATTTTAATAATTCTTCACTCCCTTCTTTTGCAAAACGCCTGTGTTCTCCAACTGCAGTTGTTATGGTTTGGATGTGCTCTGCACACTTAATTACGTCCAGGGTTTTAGACTGCAATGTGTTTGCGACCGGTTGCAGTAGGGAATTGTACTGGTCTATAATACATAAAGCCAATATAAATGTAGTTTGTCCAACTGCGGATAGCAACTGAAAAGCTACTTTTCTGGTCCCAGAATTCTCTTCCTGAGAAAACTTTGCCAAACCTTCCACAATTTCGACAAAATACTTCTTAAACATCGAAATACTTTTATATACACTAGACCACCTTTTTTCACACAGCAATGGTAGTTTAGGTGCATATTTTTGACGCAAAACTGATTCCCTGAAAGAAATTATCGTGTCTTACAGTTCCAATGCAGTTGCGGATCTCAGGAACATTATTTAAGTCGTTTACTACAAGGTTTATTTTGTGGAAGGGGAAGTGAAAATATAAACCCTTTTTATATGTTTTTCTCAATATTTTTTGGACACCGCCACCTTTTCCGGCCATCGTAGCACATCCATCGTAGCCTGTCCTACGCATTTGTTAACAACAATGTTTAATGCAATGATGAATCCATTAATTTTAGCAGATATCGTTTGGCTATCGTTCTAACTCGACAAAACCCATAAATTCTTCCTTAATATTTTTCCCCCTTTGATTGTAATATCTAAGACCTATTGATAGTTGCTCCTTTCCTGATATATCAGCTGATTCATCAGCCAAAATGCTGTAGGCACTTGCGGCTTTGACATTATCGACCAATTTTTCTTTGATTAGAACTCCACATAAGTTTAAAATCTCATTTTGTATTTTGTATACGTATATTGAGCATTTTTATGTTCTTTTTTCTAGTGTTTGCTCAAAATTTCAACACCAGAATCAATTTTTAGTTTAAGCAAATCTTGAAAAACGCCGTCATCTTATTTCTTTTCCTCTCAATGGCATATCATGAGTTCTGCAAAAAATAATTGTATTGACTATAGCTTGTAATGCATTTTATATTATCTTCAATAATTTTTGCGTGACCTGTTTGCATAGCAACTTGTACATTTGTTTTTGTGTTGCCAAAAAATTTGGCAGAAGCACATGATTCTCTGTGCCATTTGACTATCTACGTGTACTTTACAACAATTGTGTATATCTTTATACCTAGTGAATGGCCGGACAATTAGAGATCCTGTACACCTAAAAGTTTCGGCGGAAATGAAACGCAAAACAAACAAAACGCACCTTTCAATCTCTTTGAGTAAGCAAGCCAAGGCGTGTACATTTCTAACCAAGTGTGATTAAATATGCGTTTCAAATACGTAGCATCACCAGCAAAATCATAATTTTCTGGAGGTACCAGCATCGCTTTAACATTTGCATTCGATTTTCGGTAGTCATTGCATAAGATCATCCAACCCACCGCCCGATATCATTTTCATGACAATTATCTCCATCTTCCAGAATGGATGTAGATTCAGATGCATGAGATTCAGAAGCTACCTCGTCAACAATATTACCAGAATTTACGGGATCCGAATCCGATCCTTCTAGTGGATTCAGTAGTGAGTTACACACATTTTTATCACTATTGTCTCTTGGATGATCAGAATAAGATTGTGTAACTGGCGCTGTATCCACCTCACTAGATTTACTGCCACTTGAATCATCCTCATTACTCGTTATTTTCCTCTTTTTTGTTTTGTGGCTGCAAAAATAAACACGCCTAAAAATCACGTTTCAATTATAGTCTGGCCATCAAAATCTGGCTTAATTAATAAATTAATTTGTTCTCACATTCTCACTGATCACTATTTTTAACCGACTTCAAAAAATGAGATTTTATTCATTCGACATGTATGTATGTAATAAATATTCCACGATTTTTCTAAAGATCAATAAATCGATTACATCTATGCACCATGCATATTTGTCAGCACCTTTTAATGGATCAAATAACAATTGAAATCACGAAATACGTTTGAAGATGTATCAAAATCAAAATAATCTTTATTCAAGTACCTATTCATAGATAGAAAAAGATTATTATGAAAAAAGACAGATGGACAAAAACGAATTTTATCAAATCAAGTATCAAGAACATCACGTCTACTAACTTATACAGGTGGTGACCTGGTGGTCTAGGGGTAAGGTGTCGGACTTCTGTGCTGGCGGCCGGGGTTCAATCCTCGGTCCCGGCACAGATTTATCTGATTTCCAAACCCTTCCTACACCTCTGACAAGACATCTTGTGAATGTGTGGAATGCCAGGCCACCACCGTGGTTCGGATTCCACGTTAAACTCTAGGTCCTCCATTTTATCTCACTATCACCTTACCATTACACATTAGCGTAAGTGCGTATAACCCGAACGGGTAGTAAGACGCGGTGCTAATAATAATAATAATAATAACTTATACAGTTTGACATTAAAAGCTGACATTTGAATTGTATGGTATTGACGTTTGTAAAAACGCGATGTCCAGCTTTCGTTAGCCAGACTATAGAGAAATTGCAAAGGTTTTACGTAGGTAAAATCAGTTCTAGCTGCATAAATCGATATGACCACCACTTTCATAATATTAGGTACCTACCTAACCTACACCTAGGTACGAACAACATTGTTTCCTTTTACAAATAAAATATTAAAATTAATAATAAAAAATCAAAAAAAAAAATCGAATGTTCATTTTTATTCAACGTGACACACTTTATTATTGTTCAACAGAATGCACGTATCACAACACAATATCAACCAGATTTTTTAATATAGTTTGATATGGACATTGAATGAATATTTTTCATCACCTACGTTTGTCTCCTTCTAAACATTAACGTCATATAACTTTAACTGCAAGCCGCTCGCAACTATCTCCCACTCCCGCTGCTTTGAATCTCGCAGCGCTCGGCCGGATTCGGTAATCTTCGTCCATCGTCGGCACGGTGGTGGCTAGCGATCGTGGCGCCTGCTTGCTGCGCTAGCGTATTGCATGAATGCGACGTGACCGGGCGCGCAGCGCGGTTTTTTCAAAAGTTAACTATTATTATTATTATTAGCACCGCGTCTTACTACCCATTCGGGTTATACGTACTTACGCTAATGTGTAATGGTGGGGTGACTGTGAGATGAAATGGAGGACCTACAGTTTAACGTGGAATCCGAACCACGGTGGAGGCCCGGCATTCCCCACATTCACAAGATGTCTTGTCAGAGGTGAAGGAAGGGTTTGGTAATCAGATAAATCTGTGCCGGGACCGAGGATTGAACCCCGGCCGCCAGCACAGAAGTCTGACACCTTTCCCCGAAACCACCAGGTCACCCGTTAACTAATAATATAGTGTAAAGTAAGTCGTAACGTGACTGTAACTTAACTTTTATTGACAACAGTTGGTATAGGCATACAAAATCCAGAGGGGGGGGGGGCAGTTGCCCTCCCCTGACCCCTTCCCCATGGGTACGCCCACGCTCCTGTGTATTTAGAGAACGCGCCTTTATAAAGGCCCTAGGGGTAGTTTTCTGGTGACTGATGTAAAAAAAATATTAAATCCTTTAAAGTCGTTTTAACGATTTTGTTTACATTATACATCTGGGAAACGTTGTACATTCTAAATAACACTTTTAATTTTGCTCATATAAAATATATTTGGTGATAATTTACTGGAGGCCAATGCTGTGTATATTACGGAATGTGATGCATGTAAGAACATTATGCAATGAAGCTGCCTGATCACGCCAACTTTAAGGGGCAGATCATCTGGTTCCTAGGAGGGGTTCTGACGATCATCTGGTTCCTAGGAGGGGGTCTGACTACCATCTGGTTCATAGGAGGGTGTGTGACGATCATCTGGTTCATAGGAGGGGGCTTGACGATCATCTGGTTCATAGGAGGGGGTTTGACGATCATCTGGTTCATAGGAGGGTGTGTGACGATCATCTGGTTCATAGGAGGGGGCTTGACGATCATCTGGTTCATAGGTGGGGGTTTGACATTCATCTGGTTCATAGGAGGGGGTATGACGATAATCTGATTCATATGAGGGGGTCTGACGATCATCTGGTTCATAGGAGGGTGTGTGACGATCATCTGGTTCATAGGCGGGGTCTGACGATCATTTGGTTCATATGCGGGGGTCTGACTATCATCTGGTTCATAGGAGGGTGTGTGACGATCATCTGGTTCATAGGAGGGGGCTTGACGATCATCTGGTTCATAGGAGGGGGTTTGACGATCATCTGGTTCATAGGAGGATGTGTGACGATCATCTGGTTCATAGGAGGGGGCTTGACGATCATCTGGTTCATAGGTGGGGGTTTGACATTCATCTGGTTCATAGGAGGGGGTATGACGATAATCTGATTCATATGAGGGGGGTCTGACGATCATCTGGTTCATAGGAGGGTGTGTGACGATCATCTGATTCATAGGTGGGGATGTGACGATCATCTGGTTCATAGGAGGGGGCTTGACGATCATCTGTTTTTGTCACCATAAGTAAGACCCTGTCTCCCGTCACTCGTCAGGTTACAGACCTTCTCACCTCTTTCAGGGTGAACTGAATCCGTTAAAGTACGCAGTTAGTGACCAGTTCCTCATGGCCACCCAGATGTTATCAGTTTGTACGCGCACTCCGAGTTCAATAGGTCACCACCGGCTGGGATACGCTAACTCTTGTTTGGCTCCGGAGTTGAACTTATTCGGCGTCGATAACTGCTACCAGACTCCTTCCCTCGTTGTGGCCGTGGTGGGAGGATTTAATGGGGATCTCGTCGAGTGACGCTCTGGTAGCTGTGTGTCGTGTGTTCATCAGCAAGTGTGTTGTGAGGAACGGTTCCTTGTCAAGTAAAGATGATGGTTCTTCATTCTTGTAACATATCAATAAATATCGTAACTCTTTCCTCTGAGCACATTGGGGCTGGCCAACAAGTTGTTACTTCTCAGGATAGAAGCTCATAGTTCACTCTCTCACAACTCGGCCTCACACTGGACGGCTTCCAGAGCTTGAATACAGCTCGGTGCAGCGTTTGGTTATCTCTCTGGTTCGACTTACACACGCGATTAAACGCGTTCTTTTAGTTCTTGTTTGACTGATCTTCAAGTGGAACTTCACTATTAACTTTCCACTTGATGAGTCACACAACTGTTTAGAACACCACTTGACGTCATTGTGTACACCTCTACTGACCAATTTTCATAGAAACAGCCTTTAAGAAAATATAGTCGTATTTTGTTGTGTTCAACGTTAATAACATGTTACTATATTGTTATTGTTATATATACATCAAAAGTGGCAGCTGCAGATAACATCACTTGTCTTATGGATGCACGAATACTGTCGGAAAAGCAGCTAATCTTGATGAAACATCCACGGCTATTGAAACATACCATTTTAGATTTGATTGAGTGTCTCTGCCCACTCGTCAAGTGTGTATCATTGCTGTTATCGTGTTATCACAGTCCAGTATCTGTCGGTCCCGATACAAGACCAGGATTTGAGCTTTTCTTGTTTATAACCTCAGTCTCGACGTGTGGCAATGGCCTCTAGGTTGCCCAAGCCAAGAGAAGCTCTTCCTCTCATCTTCCAGCACCCTCCTCCGAGGAGCTACGGTTCGGTCCTCGCCTACTACAACTTCATCAGGAGTGGGAGCGGAAAGTTCAAGGTAAATCTGTCCAGGAGGGGTAGTTGGCTGGACTAGGGGTGGTGGGGTGGAGTAACTCTCGTCTAAGTAGTGCGACGACTCTGATGGAGTATTGGCAGTCACAGTTTTATTCACCAGATGTGTCTGTTGCACGAGTGGAGTGGAGTGTTAGCTTGCCTACTACCCCATACAGCTATCCATGTAGTCACACTGACGGGATAGGATAAGGAGCATAGACTTGAGGAGAGAAAATTTAGCTGCATTTAAGTTGAGAGCTAGAAACTGTTAAGGAAATATTGCCTCAATACACTCGGCCGGGACTCCAACCCAAACCTGTGTCAGTCAATTCTAGAGATAAAAAAAATTCTGAAAATTTTCCGCAGTGGTGGTTTGTGGTGGAGGGGTTAAATTGTGGAGATGGCACCTAGAGCCTATTGTACTTTAAAATATAGGGGATAGGGTGGACTAATGTCGGGCTAATCTTAAAATTATTTTAGCTAACTTATTGATTTAACTAACCCCCTTCCCCGTAAAAAAATATTGTAAAGAATCCTGTAAAATCAAGCTTCAAATCATCCATCATGTCAATATAAAAAACATTTTTTTACTAATTTAAAAAAAAAATACAGTCCTACCATCACTGTATAACCCCCACCCTCTTTTTATCCTCCCTCCTATTTTCATCTCATTCCTCTTTCCTCACCCCCTAAGCCCCGCCCCCTTCACCAACCCCACTTTCTCTTCAACAACTTTTTTTTTCCAACGACTATATAATATACTATCGACATTCTTATGAGGAATAAACTAAATTTTCAAAATAAAATATAGCCTATGTTACTCGCTGATAATGTAGCTTTATATTGGTGAAAGGATTTTTAAAATAGGTTCAGTAGTTTTTGAGTTTATCCATCACAAACAAAAAAATCAAATCGTTCCTATTTATAATATTAGTATTGATGATAAAAAATTGAAGTATGATTTATGAATATAACGGTTCTTCAAAGGCTCATATTCATTTGTTTCTTTACTACTCATTTTTAGCACCGCGTCTTACTACCCGTTTGGGCTATACGCTTATGTATTAATTACGCTAATGAGTTAGGAATAAGGAAGGTTAAATATACAGAAATTACACCCGCATTTGTGTGGAGCGTGAGTGGAAAACCACATTTAAGAAAAAACTTCCTCAGTGCACCCGAATTGAACCCCGATCTCTCTGTTAAGCGGCAGTCTAGTTTAGTGCGATAGTAGCGCGTTGGACCGTGCGGCCACCGAAACAGTTTTTTTTACTACCATTACCAATTATTACCGTTACTATTATTATCCATTTAATCAGTTGAATTTAATTAACAGAAATAATTGAAAATAATCCGTTTTGGAAAATTTTCCGTTTCACATCTCTACTCACTACGAGACTGATGCCTTTGTCAGTGTATACTGGGCCTCTAATTTTGAAACGTGCGAGTAGCGATTCGCTAGCGTATTTCTCTCATCTCGCACACAATCTCGCAAACCCCTAATTTTGAAACTTCTGCGCTGCGAAAACTGACGTCACACGATCGAATAGCGAGCGGATTCTACTCGCCGGCCTCACACCGTGCGAGACAGGCCTTGTCTGTCGAGTAGGCAATACAATAACGAACGTATGCCATCCCCCTTTTCGGTTGCAGCTTTCTGAGAGTGATTTTGTAGAAATAAACCTACCACTGTACAAAATAGGTTTACAGAAGAAAAATATATGATTGATTTGTACACTTTATGCAATTCTTATAAAAAAATTGTTTGGGTGAAAACATTCTAATATTTCAAATTTCCTTAACCGTCGATTTGGTTGAGTCGGTAGAGGGACCGTCTCATAATCTAAAGTTCACGTGCTCAAATCCTGTTATCTCCATTAAAAAAATTATCAGACTTTAAACTTTAATTTTAAATGATCGTATTAGTAAGCATATAATTTGTTTTAAATATTTTTTATAGAAGTATACAAGGTATTCGAGCCTACGTAGACTAACATAATAATCCTTAGAAGTAATTTAAAAAGGTGGTAAATTAAAAAACTCTAAGCCTACATTAATTTTGAAATTTTGTTTGTAGGTGATTATTTAAAAATTAAATTAATGGGTTTTATGACATCAAATTGTTCAAATTTTAAAATAAGTCTAAGCAAGCTAATTATTATTCGCATAATAAAAATCTTTAGGGCATATTTAGTTATGTTTTAAAAATAGTTGCAAAGTTAAAATAATATATTACTGAATTTTAATTACTAAAAACGTGATTTAAATTCAGACAAAAAATTAAAATATTCTAACCGTGGTGAGATCGAACTCGTGAAACCTGAGTTTCAGCCAAGCAAGCTACCAAGTATGCTAGAGTGAATATTATTATTATTATTATTATTATTATTATTATTAGCACCGCGTCTTACTACCCGTTCGGGTTATACGCACTTACGCTAATGTGTAATGGTAGGGTGATTGTGAGATGAAATGAAGGACCTACAGTTTAACGTGGAATCCGAACCACGGTGGTGGCCTGGCATTCCACACATTCACAAGATGTCTTGTCAGAGGTGTAGGAAGGGTTTGGAAATCAGATAAATCTTTGCCGGGACCGAGTAGAGTGAATATTGCCTGAGATAACGGTTTTACTTCTAGTGATATAACTTGAGAAAATTTTGAGACAAGCTTAGGTGTATACAACTGGAAGATGGTTTCCCAATAAAATTAAACAAATCGTTGTATATGATGCATTCAATACAATAATAGTGCTTACTTTCAGTTACGTAAGTAGCTTACATGACGTTTGGGAACCCCACTTCCGCTAACGGTCAAAACACTTTTCACTTAATCATTGCGTGTGGGAGATCCCCTCCCTTCCCCCTCCCACCCCCGGGCATATTTCTATCCTCTCCTTCCTCCCAACCCTAGACATGTTGATTATTTTGGGTAGGATTGGGGCGTTGGAGTTTATTTATCAGTCCACGTCGCTCGTATTACCTTCACATCGAAAATGGTTTATATTTTTCTCTTCATATGGAAAACGGTCTATATTTTTCCCTTTTCATCTTCTAGTATTCCCTGCATATCGAAAACGGTTTATAATTTTCCCTTCTCATTCTCTAGTATTCCCTTCATATCGAAAACGGCCTATAATTTTCCCAGTATTCCTTCATAACGAAAACTGACACCCCTCCCCTTCCCCCATCCCCTACAATACCCTCCCCTACCACATCCTCCCGCCCTCCGGACATGTTGATTGCTAATTAATTATTGGGTGCGTAAGAGTTTATTTATCAGTCTACGGCGTGAGGTGGAAATGTGGGAAACTAGTGACAGTTCATCTCATGCTAAGTCACACGGTATTCAATATCTTCGTACACATTTAATAGGCTGAAATCCCCTCCCGCCCCCTCCTCTACCACTCTCCTCGCCTCCCCCTCTCCCTCCCTCCCCCAGACAAGTTGATTATTTTGGATAGGATTGGGGCGTTGAAGTTTATTGACAGTCTATGTCGCTCGTAGTCTCTTCATACCGAAAACGGTCTATATTTTCCCCTCAATATGGAAAATGGTCTATATTTTTCCCCTTCTCATCTTCTAGTATTCCCTGCATATCGAAAACGGTTTATAATTTTCCCTTCTCATTCTCTAGTATTCCCTTCATATCGAAAACGGCCTATAATTTTCCCAGTATTCCTTCATAACGAAAACTGACACCCCTCCCTTCCCCCATCCCCTACAATACCCTCCCCTACCACATCCTCCCGCCCTCCGAACATGTTGATTGCTAATTAATTATTGGGTGCGTAAGAGTTTATTTATCAGTCTACGGCGTGAGGTGGAAATGTGGGAAACTAGTGACAGTTCGTCTCATGCTAAGTCACACGGTATTCACTATCTTCGTAGACATTTAATAGGCTGAAATCCCCCTCCCGCCCCCCGGACATGTTGATTTCTAGAGCATTTGCCTCGTAACATCCCTGGCGAGGACTATATATTTTGCAACAGCCTTGGCGAGGACTTCTTGCAATCTCCATCAGAGACTTTGAAAACATCCTTATGGATACCGCGCGACAACATGTGACCCGGGTAGTTTCTTAATACTCGCTGTGTTTCAAGTCACTTAACCCCAAAAATATCTATAGTCTATAGTAACTTAACGTTGATACTACCTATACCCAATGACACCTTAGTAACTCCTTCTTGTATTACCTGGTGGCTCGTCTTATTCACTTAGTACAGCTTCAGCCCCCCAGACATGTTGATTATAGGGTCTCCGCCACGTCCGATGTCAAGCCTGGCTCCAGGTTGGAACAAGTCGAGGGACAAACAGTGAATAAAACACAGTATATTACATATATATATATTATACACCTTTACAGGAATGCCTCATATAATCGTTCATACGTTTTTCTACAGTCTTTCTTAGATGTGTTAGTAACATTATTTTTAGTTCACATTCCAGCATGTAATAGTCCAAACCGATGACTTGATATGCATAGTAAGTAGCACTGATATGATCCAGGTTTCTGATGTGCGTTTTCACCGTAGGCTGCTAGAGATCGACGACATCCGCTGATTCTGTTAGCGTGTCGCATACATCCACGACGAGTGTGTCGACCAAATCGTTGCAATAGCGTGCGATGGGTGTCGACCACATATCCCGGTGGTTGACGGTGACGTCGATGAGGTCCCACACGTCACAAAGACGTGCCCAGCTAGGTGCCAGATAGGCGACCCGTTTGAGCCCGGCGTCTTGTTTATCGCTGATGACAACCATACGGTCACCTCACATGCGTCTGAGAGATTTCATGATTAGTCAGAGTAATCTTCTGAGGAGGTTGCATGTTGCTGAAAAACTTTGATATGACCGACTTGTAGCTGCCCAGTTCTTGCCACTCTGTACGGTTAAACACAGAATAGTTCCCTCCGCATTTTTCTAGCTGGACATAGGGCGTAAAGTTGTTCTTGACGCTCATGTCAACGATGACTCGCTTGGCGTCGACTCCGTCCAGTGGGAACAAAGTATTGAAAATAGTGGTGATGGCGAGCGGCTTCACTGGGTTTCCTTTGCGGGTGCAAACGTTTAGACCTTCCATGATGTTTGCCAATCATGGCAGGCACGCCGTCGGGATGCCCCTTTTATAGGCGCATGCTGATTGGACGCAGCCTCTTGAGGGACGGTGGCAGGACCCTACAGTCTTGAAAAATGTGTTGTAATATCTCACCACCTTAGAGTCGTTGACTGAATGATTGGTGGGCGAGAATAAGGCCAGGAAAGTTTTCATCGGAATGTTCTGGGCACGATAGAGAAGGTACATGAGACAGTAATGCCCGCAAACGTCTGAGGCTGTGCTTTGAAGTTGTATCGTGTTATGAGACGTGCGAAAAGTGTTTTTGCGTATAAATGCCAGATGTGACTTTATACGGGGTGGAAAACTGTAACAGTCAAAGTATTCTCCCACGCCGTGACCCGATGCGTCCAGGCTTGGTGTGTGGATCCGTGTTGATGACGAGAGCGGTAGGTCGAGCTATTCTTGCGGTTAGTTGATCAGGAGGGAAAACACCCGACCGTACAGAACGGAACCACGGGCCTGTTTTCAGCGTACGTCTTAGGGTGTGCGTATCCATCTTCAATCCTCCAATCTCGAAGTCCCCAAATGATGGAGACCGAACAGAAATTCCACACAGAACTATGTGCCATGCACATGATGCGGCCCAATTTAAGTGTTTTCAAAGACGAACAACCTCTGTCGTACAGATCTACGATGGGTGTAAACGTGTATTTGAGTAGAAACTTTTCTTTTCTGCCCCCTTGACGTAGACGGTTTCTGCACGCGTTGTGGCACGGGAGATGAGGGATTAGAGCAGGCTGTAAACCACATCACCGCTATCCCAGGGAATACCGTGCAGATTGTTGACGATATAGTCGGCTTTCTTTCTGGCAGCGGAGGAAAGTTTATTGATAGCGTATGGGGGTAACACCCAATGTTGCAGTAATGTACCGCATAAAGATAAAACATTCAGTTCCTTGACGATAAACTGATTGCTGTTGTCTATGAAGCTCTGGAAATCCACAATGACGTCCATGATTTAAGTCTAAGTCTAAGGAGCGGGAAGCCGTTTATATTAATTCCCATAATCGGTCACGACGTTTCTATCCTTTTCAATGGGGATGCTGTTGGCAAACTTCCCGTACACGATACAGTTGACGGTTTCAGTGAGAGCTCTGGTGAAGCTCACTTCGATGCTCAGAGAACCGTACCTCGTCAAATTCCAATGCGATATCATGTGGGTGGACAGATTTGATGTGAGATCGAAAGCCATGAGATGATATCCTTTAGGGAAGGCTTCCCGTGTGATATCGCTACCTTCGTTCATGAAATGGATACCCGTTCCAGAAAACATGTGTGGTAGGACATGACATAGTTGCCGTTTGGAAAATCGGGCTGTAACGGTTTCGACGGCACTTAATCCCCGTCCATGT
Organism: Timema cristinae; assembly: GCA_039000515.1. NCBI lineage: Eukaryota > Metazoa > Arthropoda > Insecta > Phasmatodea > Timematidae > Timema > Timema cristinae. The sequence goes on along the minus strand of JBCFYV010011164.1, from coordinate 17,472,235 downwards.
ACAGCGAGAAATGGTTCATGCCGTAGGTTTGGAAGTTGAATGGGTTCTTGGTGGTGTCTCCGTTGAACGATGCGTTTGATACAAATCCCACAATGCATCGTTTGGGTAACTATCCGGTGAATACGTTGTCCAATGATTTCCCTTGCACGCCCGTAGGAATAGTGAGTGTTTTTACTTCCACGCGGATGATGGGATACTTTGCGGGACTGACGTCTAATGCTTTGGCATGTGCCGACAGTTTAGAAGGTGCTACTTTAACACGTCGCACTAGAAGGCCGGCTTCAGCAATGTGAACCTTAAATTGAGGGAGTTCAGGGACGGCCATAAGACTAAACCCTTCTTGGGAACGGACCAATCTGACTCCGAGTTCGGTTCCGTTCAAAAGGTATTTCTCTTGGTTAAACACGTCATCGTGTAGATACCCCAAAAGATCCACCGTCTTGCTTTATGAGGTGAGACTGCGAGGAGCTTCAAATCCCTTGTTGCCTACGTTAACCTCCTCAAAATTTCCGGGGCTGTCTGTGAACCACAGACCGCAAGTCAAATGCGTTCTTTTGGCTTTACTGTTGTAATTGAGCAGCGTCTCGATATACGCTCTATAGGCATACGTGTTGTTGGGTGGTGAGACTAGTTTTTAATTTAAAACACATCCACCTGTGTGAATAGCGAATGCAACCAGTTGTTGACGGGAGCGATTTGATCCACCTCGGTGAAAGCGCCACCGTCGGGTTTCTTGATAGCCACCCTGAGATAGAGCATGGTCTGGGAAAGATCGATATAGAACTGGCCTTGACCGTTAACGGTCAATTCGATGGGTGAATCATCGGTGAGGGAAGAGACAGGTTTGTACTGAGCCATTGTCCGCTTTCAAGACTGGTTTGAGTGGGTGGTACGGAAAAGAGATCGAGTTCACTGCTGGCACACTTGCAGGACTGAGCGTGTAGAAAAGACATTTCAGCTGAAAATATCTACAGCTTGTTTCTTGGTCTTTTTACGTATGGTAACGACAGAAGACTGACGTCGTTGCTTCTTGCGACGCCCTTTATAGCCTGAACCAGTCATCAGCGTGTTGATCTTCTGATCGGCCTTGCGTTTCAGGTTTGTTCCAACCTCGCCGACACGTTGCCATAGTGCCTCTTTTAAAGGACGCCGTTGATTGGCGACGTCGGAGAACACGTCGATACCCGTATGAAGAGCCTGTTTTCCAATGGCTTTAGCGCCGCTTCTCAGCAACGGTACGACGCTTCTAAAAAGGCCGCTGAAAAAACTTCCTATTCCGTGCCCTCGTTGATAGGGAACACTGTGGTAGATTGAAGATATACCTGTTCCAGCCTGGTTGACGTAGTATCTTTGATAGGGACAGATCATATTGAGCAGCGTGGAAAATGAATTTTCACTTACACTTTTCCAGACTTGAATGGTACAGGTTTACCAGTGTCTGTTCTTATATTGATTTCTAGGATTTCAATTTCCCTTGTAAGCATGGGCATGTATTGCAACGGATCATAGCTGACTGTCTTATGTATGCCGTAGAGATAGTTTATGTTGTTGATACCGACGATACGTGACAGCGGTGCCACAATGTCACCCACGGGCTGAGGATCGACGATATCCGTGTAGATGTACATTTGCGAGGGCAAGCCTAGTGGAATGTTGGCGGCGTACGGTGACTTTGGGACTTTGATCAGATTAGTCAGAGGATCGAAACCGAGCTGTAGACTTAGTTGACTTGATAGAGTCAGCAGCTGTATATTTGGTGAAGAAGAAACAACGTCCACCTTTTTGTTGGGGTTTGTGTAATTGATTACAACTCCGGAATCCCTTTTAACGCCTCTACTTCGTTTATAGCTTTGATCAATTCATAGATAGTGCTGTAGTTTCCAGGAGGGATATGATCCTTGAATATTTGTCCCACGCCGTTAGCGTCTACCCAGGTGTACCATACAATATTTTGGCTTTCGGGAACGGTGGTGAAATAACACTGATATTGAAATTTAGCCAGAGCGACTTCCCACTGGCCTTTGAGTGTAAGACGTTAAGGAAGTTGCGTGGCTAAATTTGTGAGGGTATTTTTCGGGAAATATTCCATAGATCTGTCGCTTGGCAAAGTGATGTAAAACTGGTCCTTCATGGTAGGGCGCTAACGTAACTGGCAGGAATCCAAGAATTAAACGTGGCGGGGTAACCTTTCCACTGCACGCACACTTTCTTTCTGGCGCCTTTACCTTTGACACGTCATATTTTACCAACTTTAATAGTTTCGGGAAGACGTACGCGGTACAATTCGGGTTCATAAAACGTTCCCTCCACCTCCTCGCCATCTAGATCGGTCAGCCTGTAGACGGCTGGTTGTCGCAACACGACACTGCTGACTTAGAAAATTTCTTCGCTCCAATTGCTTTCGTAGCCCTTTTCAAACAACATTTTGGATTTTCTAGTACGCACCGTGTCACCTAATTTTATTTTCGGCATACTATTCGAGTTTGGACGCCTTTTACCGTACAGATTATCTCTGACTTGAAGCACATTAGTTTCTGAAACGTTGGCATGCGCCATCTTGATACTGGAATGTTTTGCGCCATTGTAAGCGTCGACTAGATCTTGGAGTACGTCTACATACCGATACGTGTTATTTTTGGTAAAGTAGCGCCACACGCTCCCTTTCAGAGTTCTATTGAATCGTTCCACGATGCTTGCCTTCACGTCCGGATTATGAGTGGTGTAGTAAATCACGCCTTCTTGCTTGAGTAATTTCCGGACTAGACGTGCTGTGAACTCTGTCCCCTTGTCCGTCTGTATACTTAGAAGTTTACGGCCGCTTTGTTTGAAAATGTCCTGAAAGGCGTCTCTCACGACACTCCCCGTCTTGGAGGAAAGCGTCCTCGCCCAGGCTATCTTGCTAAACACGTCGATGATGGTGAGAAAGTACATTGCACCGTCGTTGTATTTTCTTATACTTCGCATATCGTTGAGATCGGCTTGCGAGAGATGTCAATGTTTGATATCACGTACTTGTTTCGTGGGAACTTTTTTATCGACGGTTTGTGTAGGGTATAAGCGTCATAGCATGAAACCATTCTCGTACTTTTTCGGGATCTTTCTCGGACGCCTTTATGAGTGACGCCGCCTCTGCAAGCCTTGCAGGTTGAGAAGGGTCGTAGTAGATGTCGGCTAAACGGGGCATTAAGCTCGTAACGGCAGCCACTTGTTTTCATCAATCCTCTTCAATTTCTTCTTCTTAGGGCGTTTCGACGGTGTAAGTGGTTGTGGTACGGGTGTCGGATCTCTAATGGGCGCCAAACGTTTAGGATTTACAATAAATTCTTTCGGAACGTTTATTTTTTGCAGCGCTGTGGGAAACTCTCGCCACCCTGACGGTTCGTTGTGTCTTCTCGCTCTGACCAGATCTTTGACTAAATCCACAATATTGGATCCACGAAGAGGCATATCGTGAATATTCACTTCTCCGTTTTCATCCCAAGAGATACCGCCTTGGGAATTAATATGTTCTAGTAAAAGTTTAGCTTTTTTGCGTGCCTGTGCTGGTACAGTATTAAGTACAGCAGGAATGGGAAGTACAGACACTTAGGGGGGGTCGCTGCAGTATTTTCAGGTGGTGGAGGGTGTTGACTAAAGTGCAGATAGTTCTGTAGCACTTGTTGGTATAAAGTACATTTAGACTTGTCAAGTTTTGAAGCGAGGATTTTTTCCATTTCCTTGTCCACCTCGGAGACCACCAGATTTGTGGCCGATGCCACTTGCTCGTAACGGTGTAATGTTTCCGGGGACAACAATATAATCTTTTTTCGTGTGTTCCATTACCTACTTGTTGTATAAGGAACCGAGGACATCGCTGAATAAAGGGACTAAAAGTAATGGTAGGAACGCTCCTCCTTTATGAACGAGTAGTCGTCTCTTCTTCTTCCAGCACTCTCCTCGTTTGAACACTTGCGCAACACCTGCTTGTGAGCATGTAACTTTGTCTTCTGCGCATTTTTCAATGGCACCCTCCCTTTTAAAGTGGTGTAGGCACACTCGCAAACAGCGTCAATTAGTTTCTTGTCGGCCGTTTTCAGCAATGCGACACGTTGTTGTGGGTTCATGCGATGCATCGCACGTAGCAGAGGGGCCTGATTCAGCACTTTAGGACTTTTGGTTATGAAATGATCTGTAATCGGGAATTGTCGGTGTTTCTTATAGCTTTTGTGTGGAAGGTACACGCAGCACCCGACATTTATGCGGGTTCCATATCTGAACCATTCTGGTGTACCTTGTTTGAAATCTAACTAAATATACCCGTTGGGGAGTACTTGTAGCATCGGTGTAAGCCTCTTGTAAAACAAGGGGATTTTCAGGACATACCTGGCGTGCAAAGTGTTGAATCTGAGCTTTATCCCTGGGATTTTTAAAAAGCACGATATAATGTGCGTTTAAGGAAATGTCTCTTTGGCCCCTGCCCTGGTGGAATATATTTTGTGTAAGGTACATGAAGCTAATATTTTGATGGTGGCATCCTTTGGTGAAAATATCAACGACCACTTCGTTGGCTTCACGCATCAGGTCGTCCAGGATAATCAGCTGTGGAGAGTCATTAGAGGCGTCATCCATTTCCGGAAAACCCTTACAGAATATAACGTGGGGACTTGACCCGTCTTGTTCGAATCAAGGTTGCCATAGAGCATAATACCAGGTTATTTATCAAATTTAACGTCACACATTGTGTCCAAGTGACGGATAAAGTCTGCTACAAAATGTGACTTTCCACAGCCGGAAGGACCGCTGATGATGGCTGGAAATGGATGTTTCAACTTGTCCATAATCTTTGAGACTGAGCTTCTGGGAATATTTACATATTGGGAATAGTGGCCTCGGTACTAAATATAAAAGAAAGATGGTTTCAATTTAAGAGCAAATAAAAAATATATACAAACAGTTTATTATATTGACTAGAATTAATATATATATATATACAAACAACTAATTGACTAGGGAAAAAAATCAAGTAGGTGGTGTATTGTATTGGCAGATAAAAAAAATTCCGGATGCATAAAATATGCTTGTTTTCATGCTGAAAAAAATCTCAAATCTTTGAAAAATGGTATGTCAGTGGAACTCTCTAGAGTGAAAGAGAAAAAGGTGATTATTCAGCCCGTCTAAATGATCACCTTTTAGTCATGGCGAGTGCGTTTACAAGGACTCTGATACCCAAACGGCAACGTATTATAATCATCAATTTAAACTTTCGTTTGGTGCAGACCGGCCGTTAAACCTTACTCTGCGAAACGGTACATACAGTCGCAAGACCTTCTCTTACAATTTTGTGCAGTATCTGTATGTATCTCTGCGCAGCCTGTTTGGTGACCATCGCTTTCAAAACGTCAAAATTAACATCGTTCCGGTTGTCATAGTTATGGTGATCCCGTGAACCTTGCACACAGTTTTTTGTTTTTGTTTTGGCAGGGTTGCCACCAACACAAACTCGGTACGCGTAATTCTTGGGACCGCCAGATATAAAGGCGCTAAAGTAGCTTCCCAGACCGTAATCTTGAAGTTCATCTGTGAGGTCACCTAAAAAGTCTCCGGTCTGTGGACTCCAATTGTCGGGGCGTTTCGTGAATAGAACACTATCTGTATCATGATACAAAACGCGATCCCCCAATTGTTCAAGGATGCTGTATAAGTGCAACCTAGCCGTAGCAGTCGTGTAGCATGCCACCGCCACACTCGTGTTAGGGTTAGGGCGCAACTCGTCACGCGCATCCTTGTAATTGAGGAACATAACCTCATCATTTACATCAATGACGCTGTCCACGGTGATGTACGGATCCGTCAGGTACTTGTGGATGCCCTGATAGTCGTTGACAACGGCTGCGTGTGGCAAATCGGGTCTTTAACGAAACTTTACCCATCTTGAATTTAAAAAGAGTTTAACCAGAGTGAAGAGACCAGGATTTTTACAAACAGAGCTGAAATCGAGTTTTACCCCTCCCCTTGTTTCAACATTTTGAATGTAAGCTAACTTCTTATCTTGTGAGGTACTCCACTCTGGCCATCCGCTGACTTCTTGTTTAATTTTCAAAAAAATATCGATGTACCTCTGAAACAATCCGCCAGAACGTATCTGACTATCATAAACAGATACATTGTACTCTCACACTTCGTTTACTGCTTCAACGGTGTAGCCTTTCTCAATGACTTTCCGGATCTCGTCAATCACCCAGACGCCTGACAAACAACGATCTTTTTTGTCGTTGTGCTGACAGGCACCTTGGTTTTTCTCCTCTCCGCATTTCCGTCACAAGATGAACATTAACTTGTCGTGCATCCGTGTAGGCAATACGGCCAGGAATAAATCCCGCGGAGGCGTCACTGTAACTTTGGCTATGCCTTCTACTTGATCTATAGACTGACAATTTGGTTCCAAGTGAATTTTGGGGTGGCCGACAGGGTATTTTTTGTACTTGCAAACGTAAGGATACAATTAACACACATCCAAGTACTTGACCTTCTCTCCACAAGAAAGGTTTGCTTCGTGGAAGAGCTTGATACAATTTGTACGCCTGCCAAAGAATGGCTCCTTGGTATACACCTCGTGCTGGAGTACACATTGTTTCAAGTCCTTTTCTGTGCGTTTGATCGCATTAAACATACACTCCCACATCTCTACGACCGTGTAGCCGGCGTTCCTAAACTTTTCAACACAAGCCATGGTCGCTTCATAACGCGTCTCCATGGTCTCGTGGCGGCTGTTTTTGATTGGGGTGGTCCTTTCAGGGTAGCAGAGAGGGCACCCGTGCCAATAACAGCCCCAGAACTGAAATACGGTGGTGGTATCTCCAGCTTTATCAACACCGTCTACACGTTGCCCTAACACATATTCCTCACGGTAGTTACCTGCATGAAGAATAGAGACACCGCGTTGATGGGTCTCCCAGCAGAGCCATTGTACGGCGACGTGCGACTGTTGGTCTGCACACCGGTAGCCACAGTTAGGGATACTACCGATAGTATTCTCCTTAAGTTGACTCATTCCGGCACGACTACAATCCGACATACACACCGCAGCACTGTCAACGTTGAACTAGCTCGAATTCCGAGGTTCGCCGCCAACCGTATTATTAAAACCCCAAATAAAATTAGCAGCGTTGCGCGTGAGCTCAGCGCGCGTTGGCGGGCGTATTCAGAACTTCTACTAACTGTGATTGTGTATAGACTTAAATGCGTGTGGACGAGTGAAGACTGTTCTGGAACCTTTACCCCCCTTACCCCCCTTTCCTCTCTGTTGCTCTCCGCGTCCCGAGAACACATGATTTCCATAGAATATGTAACGGTTGGAGTCCAGAATGCGATCACAAATTACACTCTGTGCTTTCGAAGTGAGAGGCCTGACTATTAAGTAGGCTCTATTTGTTTCTCAAAATTTTCTTTGGCGCTAAATCTTTATCATTCTAAATTCACTGTTCAGGACTTATATATATTTTTTGATTATTATTTCTTTTACGGTTTTCTGCCTTTAAGGTTATGGAATATTTGGATACCATGGGCGACCAGCCCTTAGCTGTGCTCGTTCCTTAGATGTTTTGGGAAACCTTTTGACCTGATTGTCATTATCTTGAATTTATTATATTCGCTTCACGGAAAGTTTTATGGGCTGCTTTAGCTAGTAGAGGGACAGTAACAAAATATTCTGTATTATTTTCTGTTGTCATGGTCTATTTGGTGTCAAAAGGATTGGGATAGTTTATTATTGATGGGCAATTTACGTTTAGATGTTAGTTAAATGTGGGGCCGCGAGCAGGCATTGATAATATTTCTAATGTGGACGTTTTATTTGTTATTAAATTTGATATAGTTTAATATCGTTATATCACTTATATTTATATATTAGTTAAAGAAGGGGCCACGCGCCGCCAAATAAATATTTATCTGGTAGACATTCTTCTACTTGTTATTAGATATTCAGATTATTTATTATTGTTGGGTATTTTGAGCTTTATATATAAATAATGAATGGTTTCATCCCGATGTTTAGATTAGTTAGGGTTTGTCAGATGACGGTAACTTGTGAACCTATTCTCAACTCAGATTTAATGCTAGGGCACGAGCCGGTTCTTGGCTCTTTTGATTATGAGAGGTGTAATTAATATTAACTTGGAGGTCAATTCTTAGTGTATTATCGTTGTTTTCTGATGACGCCATTTTTGGCGCTTAGATTAGTTGCCACCTATTGTTGCTGTTTGCATGCCCTTCTGGCCTTGGTGGTTACCTATGTGCCTACCAGCCCATTTGACTTGTTTACTTGCTCAGCGCCTAAAGCTTGTATGTTCCACTTCCTCATTGAGGTGTATCTTGATTGTTTTAAATAAAATGTATAGCTTTCTTTTCTCGACCTCTGTTTGTTATTTGTGTGGGATGATAAAAGAGTTAGGTTACACTTCTAAAATTTTAGGATCAGATTTAAATATTGTTGGTGTAACCATAGCATGTGCCTCCCATCTGGTGCCGGAGAGGGATTTTAAGACACCTTCGTTTCCAATACAACTTTTTTAAAGGATTTTCCACCGACTAGTTGATGCTGACAAATTTTATAGGGCAACTGCACTATCGAGAAAAAATGAACTGCCTCTTGGCAGCAGTCCACAGCACTTCGGCCTATTAGATTTAACGAATGGGGTGCACAGGGACATATATAGCAATATTGTTTGTTTCAATAATCTTTTGCTGCGTTCCCTTATAACGGCCAGACATGTTAGCAGCGTTATCTTAAGATTTACCTTTGCGTTTCGAGAAGTTTAGCTTACAATCTTCTCGTAAGCAGTGGCGTAGGAACGTTTTTATTGCGGGGGTGAGGGCAGAAATAATCATGTGCTCTTATAGGGGATAACACTTTTTATATTTAAAAAAAACTAGGGAAATGTAATACAGCTGTCCCTCGCACTACGCGAGTGATTGGCTCTGATAATAATCGCATAGTAGGAACAGGCAAGTGAACTGATTTTAACATGGATTGTATGGGGATTATTTCAAAGGAAAAAGGTAAATAAAAACCTAAAACTTGTAAATTAATGCATTTTTTATTAATTTATCTAACTAGTACAATACTATAGGTAGCCACACCTTTTGTCAATCTTCTATCCGCTGAAATTTGTAAACAAACACAATTTTTAATAAATGTATCTAATTAATACAATGCTACAGGTACACTTACTGTTAATCTTCGATTGCATGATAAGTTAACTGGATCTGGCAAATCTAGATTATCACTCTCTTGCTCTCTTGAAGGCCCTTGGACTGTAGGCTCTTGCTTTCTTGAAGGCCATTGGACGGTAGGCCCTTGCTTTCTTGAAGGCCACTGGACGCTAAGCTCTTGCTGGCATGAAGACCCTAGGGCGGTAGGCTCGTGCTCTCTTTATGTCCCTTCGATGGTAGGCTTTAGCTCTTCTGTAAACCATTGAACGGGAAGCTCCTGTTCTCTTGAAGGCTCTTGCCTGACAGATCTTGCTGTCGTGAAGGCTCTGGGTTCTTAAACTAATGATTTTCAACTTCTTTGATGAAATTGTCCAGACTCAGCTGACGGGCAGCATTCTTCCTCTCTCTAAAGAGTTCGTTGTAGCAAGCCAAGGAACTATCGACCTATATGGCAACTTTGGCGCTTATAGCCATGTTAGCGTCATTTTCTTCAATGATTCTAAGTGCATTGTCACTGTGCTTAAAAAAATCAGCAATTTGTTTTGTTGAAAGTTGAAAGATAGGCTCAAAAACATAGGGCTCATCCTCTTCATCATACATAATGTTCTCAATTTCCAGAAAATCTTAATTGGTGAGTTCTATTAGATTGGGGGGATTGGAGCAATGCCTCTACATTTGCCTGGTCTATGCCCTTAAATCCAACTTGGTAACATTTTACCACATTAGTTTTATTATTTATTTATTTATTATATAGATATTGAAAATATATTTCAGAAGTGACAGCTTCAGATAACGTGAATTGACGTATGAATAGATGAAAGTCTGTTATGATAGTTGGACTGTATATTTGTTATCAAAATATTGAGGTGGTATTGTATTAGGTAAACTCAGGTAGGTAAGGAGGGTCTAATACTTATAAAGGTGGGAGGTGGGGCAGTGTCTAGTCCTTGTAAAGGTGGGAGGTGGGGCAGTGTCTAGTCCTTGTAAAGGTGGGAGGTGGGGCAGTGTCTAGTCCTTGTAAAGGTGGGAGGTGGGGCAGTGTCTAGTCCTTGTAAAGGTGGGAGGTGGGGCAGTGTCTAGTCCTTGTAAAGGTGGGAGGTGGGGCAGTGTCTAGTCCTTGTAAAGGTGGGAGGTGGGGCAGTGTCTAGTCCTTGTAAAGGTGGGAGCTGGGGCAGTGTCTAGTCCTTGTAAAGGTGGGAGATGGGGCAGTGTCTAGTCCTTGTAAAGGTGGGAGGTGGGGCAGTGTCTAGTCCTTGTAAAGGTGGGAGGTGGGGCAGTGTCTAGTCCTTGTAAAGGTGGGAGGTGGGGCAGTGTCTAGTCCTTGTAAAGGTGGGAGGTGGGGCAGTGTCTAGTCCTTGTAAAGGTGGGAGGTGGGGCAGTGTCTAGTCCTTGTAAAGGTGGGAGATGGGGCAGTGTCTAGTCCTTGTAAAGGTGGGAGGTGGGGCAGTGTCTAGTCCTTGTAAAGGTGGGAGGTGGGGCAGTGTCTAGTCCTTGTAAAGGTGGGAGATGGGGCAGTGTCTAGTCCTTGTAAAGGTGGGAGGTGGGGCAGTGTCTAGTCCTTGTAAAGGTGGGAGATGGGGCAGTGTCTAGTCCTTGTAAAGGTGGGAGGTGGGGCAGTGTCTAGTCCTTGTAAAGGTGGGAGGTGGGGCAGTGTCTAGTCCTTGTAAAGGTGGGAGGTGGGGCAGTGTCTAGTCCTTGTAAAGGTGGGAGGTGGGGCAGTGTTTAGTCCTTGTAAAGGTGGGAGCTGGGGCAGTGTCTAGTCCTTGTAAAGGTGGGAGATGGGGCAGTGTCTAGTCCTTGTAAAGGTGGGAGGTGGGGCAGTGTCTAGTCCTTGTAAAGGTGGGAGGTGGGGCAGTGTCTAGTCCTTGTAAAGGTGGGAGGTGGGGCAGTGTCTAGTCCTTGTAAAGGTGGGAGGTGGGGCAGTGTCTAGTCCTTGTAAAGGTGGGAGGTGGGGCAGTGTCTAGTCCTTGTAAAGGTGGGAGGTGGGGGCAGTGTCTAGTCCTTGTAAAGGTGGGAGGTGGGGCAGTGTCTAGTCCTTGTAAAGGTGGGAGGTGGGGCAGTGTCTAGTCCTTGTAAAGGTGGGAGGTGGGGCAGTGTCTAGTCCTTGTAAAGGTGGGAGGTGGGGCAGTGTCTAGTCCTTGTAAAGGTGGGAGGTGGGGCAGTGTCTAGTCCTTGTAAAGGTGGGAGGTGGGGCAGTGTCTAGTCCTTGTAAAGGTGGGAGGTGGGGCAGTGTCTAGTCCTTGTAAAGGTGGGAGTGGGGCAGTGTCTAGTCCTTGTAAAGGTGGGAGTGGGGCAGTGTCTAGTCCTTGTAAAGGTGGGAGGTGGGGCAGTGTCTAGTCCTTGTAAAGGTGGGAGGTGGGGCAGTGTCTAGTCCTTGTAAAGGTGGGAGGTGGGGCAGTGTCTAGTCCTTGTAAAGGTGGGAGGTGGGGCAGTGTCTGTCCTTGTAAAGGTGGAGGTGGGGCAGTGTCTAGTCCTTGTAAAGGTGGGAGGTGGGCAGTGTCTAGTCCTTGTAAAGGTGGGAGATGGGGCAGTGTCTAGTCCTTGTAAAGGTGGGAGGTGGGGCAGTGTCTAGTCCTTGTAAAGGTGGGAGGTGGGGCAGTGTCTAGTCCTTGTAAAGGTGGGAGATGGGGCAGTGTCTAGTCCTTGTAAAGGTGGGAGGTGGGGCAGTGTCTAGTCCTTGTAAAGGTGGGAGGTGGGGCAGTGTCTAGTCCTTGTAAAGGTGGGAGCTGGGGCAGTGTCTAGTCCTTGTAAAGGTGGGAGGTGGGGCAGTGTCTAGTCCTTGTAAAGGTGGGAGATGGGGCAGTGTCTAGTCCTTGTAAAGGTGGGAGGTGGGGCAGTGTCTAGTCCTTGTAAAGGTGGGAGGTGGGGCAGTGTCTAGTCCTTGTAAAGGTGGGAGGTGGGGCAGTGTCTAGTCCTTGTAAAGGTGGGAGGTGGGGCAGTGTCTAGTCCTTGTAAAGGTGGGAGGTGGGGCAGTGTCTAGTCCTTGTAAAGGTGGGAGATGGGGCAGTGTCTAGTCCTTGTAAAGGTGGGAGGTGGGGCAGTGTCTAGTCCTTGTAAAGGTGGGAGGTGGGGCAGTGTCTAGTCCTTGTAAATGTGGAAGGTGGGGCAGTGTCTAGTCCTCTCACTAACGGTCTGGGGAAGGCGGAATGATTTAGGAGAAGGGTAACACGCATCTTTGGCTGTGAAAGGGTGATGTACCATTTCGCAAAAATTAACACTTTCAACACATACTGATGGATTTTGAACGCTGACCTTCCCCGTCACAGCGATCCAGACAAGTCGAGACTGTACCCTCCATTGGTACGGCTGAGGTTGAATGGTCCCAGTATTGTATGGTTTTGGCTTTAGTGAAGGTGCTGTGCGTATAACCAAGATGGGTAGTAAAAAGGACAACTGGTAAATAAAATAAATCACATTGTTGTGATCACCTGGAGCAGGTTTACCAATTGAAGCAAGGCTCGGCTATACAAACTATCACTAAGCCAACCCACTAATTACTTCTAGATAAGCTGTGATGTCTTATACAGTCTTAAATGTATTGCTTGTTGTTTAGTGGGTTTATTAGCTGGAACTATTTACAATCAAAGACATAGAACACCAGAGTATAGACTGGCTCACTCTGTAAAGTACCGGACATAGAACACCAGAGTATAGACTGGCTCTAAATATACAGTCAGTCATAGAACACCAGAGTATAGACTGGCTCTAAATATAGTCAGTCATAGAACTCCAGGGCTATAGAACGTACTCACTCTGTACAGTCACAGATATAAAACACCAGGGTTATTTAGAGACCTAGGTTAATGGGTACAGAAATATCTGGGAATGTTTCCGTTTTGGAATATTTGTATTTGATTATTTTTCAATGGGAAAAAAAATCCAGAAATTTAAAAGAATTACAATAACAGAAATAACAGTTCTCCTCTGGCACTGACTTGTCGAATACAGCGCTTTGTGGTTGAAGGTGTTAATGGTGTCGACCCTGCTGTTGTTAGGATTCATTTATCTGAAAATTTTATATGAAATATTAATCTCTTAATCGCCATTATTTGTTTAGGCTTCACCTACTTAGGATGTCACACGCGCCACTGCACGAAATGTTAATCTGTAGTTTGTATTTCCTTGACTATTTGTGTGTGTGTATATATATATCCCTGTGTGTGTGTTCCGAGGGATACAAACACCAACTATTTGTTGTCTGCTGCATTGATCGGAGGTTACACAACATGTTATTTATTATGTTATCATAACTTCTTGAACTTGCTTTGCATTCAAATAGGATTTTATAAAGAGTAATCCGACCTGGCAAACCTAGGTTTTTAGTGACTGTCGTCATGTTTATAGTTATCTACAAACTCTAGGCTCTTATCATCTTTACAAACTATGTTCACAGTTGTTCTAGGAGAGGAAACTGTCTCACTTTTTGTGTTGTGGAGTGTATAATATGAACCAGGTATTTTATGAAGGTCGTAGTGAGGTTATTTATATTAGGGCTACATAATGTTTGTGTGATTATATATGAGGTCCGTGTGAGTACACTGCACCCTGACTAGCTTGAGAACATTACTGCCCAGAATAACCGATCTTTTACAGAGATTATCACTCCCCTCTGAGCTTCAGATAAAAAGTCATTTTATTTGAAAATATTTTGTTAAAACCATTTTATTAAACTATTCTAACAATGAAGTCCTACTTCATAGTTAATGGCATGCTGAGAGAGAGTTGAATACGTGTTCCACTCTCTAGTGAGCCAGTATTAGTACTAGTGTTGAATACGTGTTCCACTCTCTACCAAGCCGGTACTAGTGTTGAATACTTGTTCCACTCTCTACCAAGCCGTTACCAGTGTTGAATAGTTGTTCCACTCTCTACCAAGCCGTTACCAGTGTTGAATAGTTGTTCCACTCTCTACCAAGCCATTACCAGTGTTGAATACTTGTTCCACTCTCTAGTGAGCCAGTATCAGTACTAGTGTTGAATACTTGTTCCACTCTCTAGTGAGCTAGTATTAGTACTAGTGTTGAATACGTGTTCCACTCTCTAGTGAGCCAGTATCAGTACTAGTGTTGAATACTTGTTCCACTCTCTAGTGAGCCAGTATCAGTACTGGTGTTGAATAGTTGTTCCACTCTCTAGTGAGCCAGTATCAGTGTTGAATACTTGTTCCACTCTCTACTGAGCCAGTATCAGTACTAGTGTTGAATACTTGTTCTACTCTCTAGTGAGCCAGTATCAGTACTAGTGTTGAATACTTGTTCCACTCTCTAGTGAGCTAGTATTAGTACTAGTGTTGAATACTTGTTCTACTCTCTAGTGAGCCAGTATCAGTACTAGTGTTGAATACTTGTTCCACTCTCTAGTGAGCCAGTATCAGTACTAGTATTGAATACTTGTTCTACTCTCTAGTGAGCCAGTATCAGTACTAGTGTTGAATACTTGTTCCACTCTCTAGTGAGCCAGTATCAGTACTAGTGTTGAATACTTGTTCCACTCTCTAGTGAGCCAGTATCAGTACTGGTGTTGAATAGTTGTTCCACTCTCTAGTGAGCCAGTATCAGTGTTGAATACTTGTTCCACTCTCTACTGAGCCGTTACCAGTGTTGAATACTTGTTCCACTCTCTACTGAGCCGTTACCAGTGTTGAATAGTTGTTCCACTCTCTACCAAAGCCATTACCAGTGTTGAATACTTGTTCCACTCTCTAGTGAGCCAGTATCAGTGTTGAATACTTGTTCCACTCTCTACTGAGCCAGTATCAGTACTAGTGTTGAATACTTGTTCCACTCTCTAGTGAGCCAGTATCAGTACTAGTGTTGAATACTTGTTCCACTCTCTAGTGAGCCAGTATCAGTACTAGTGTTGAATACTTGTTCCACTCTCTAGTGAGCTAGTATCAGTACTAGTGTTGAATACGTGTTCCACTCTCTAGTGAGCCAGTATCAGTACTAGTGTTGAATACTTGTTCCACTCTCTACCAAGCCGGTACTAATGTTGAATACGTGTTCCACTCTTTAGTGAGCCAGTATCAGTACTAGTGTTGAATACTTGTTCCACTCTCTACCAAGCCGTCACTAGTGTTGAATACTTGTTCCACTCTCTACCAAGCCGTTACCAGTGTTGAATAGTTGTTCCACTCTCTAGTGAGCCAGTATCAGTGTTGAATACTTGTTCCACTCTCTACTGAGCCAGTATCAGTACTAGTGTTGAATACTTGTTCCACTCTCTACCAAGCCGTTATTAGTGTTGAATACTTGTTCCACTCTCTACCAAGCCGCTACTAGTGTTGAATACTTGTTCCACTCTCTACCAAGCCGTCACTAGTGTTGAATACTTGTTCCACTCTCTAGTGAGCCAGTATCAGTACTAGTGCTGAATACTTGTTCCACTCTCTAGTGAGCCAGTATCAGTACTAGTGTTGAATACTTGTTCCACTCTCTAGTGAGCCAGTATCAGTACTAGTGTTGAATACTTGTTCTACTCTAGTGAGCCAGTATCAGTACTAGTGTTGAATACTTGTTCCACTCTCTAGTGAGCCAGTATCATTACTAGTGTTGAATACTTGTTCCACTCTCTAGTGAGCTAGTATTAGTACTAGTGTTGAATACGTGTTCTACTCTCTAGTGAGCCAGTATCAGTACTAGTGTTGAATACTTGTTCCACTCTCTAGTGAGCCAGTATCAGTACTAGTGTTGAATACTTGTTCCACTCTCTAGTGAGCCAGTATCAGTACTAGTGTTGAATACTTGTTCCACTCTCTAGTGAACCAGTATCAGTACTAGTGTTGAATACGTGTTCCACTCTCTAGTGAGCCAGGATTAGTACTAGTGTTGAATACGTGTTCCACTCTCTAGTGAGCCAGGATCAGTACTAGTGTTGAATACTTGTTCCACTCTCTACCAAGCCGGTACTAGTGTTGAATACGTGTTACACACTCTACCAAGCCGGTATCAATGCTAATGATGATAGTCGGGGGGTTTATCCACTTATTGTCCTGTCAAGATACGGAATCAGCTCGCTGGTGGTGGTGACCTGGCAGGTTAGTTAGAATCAGACTCTACCTTCCAGCAGGTGAATGTTAGCCTGTTCACCATGAAGAGGAGTCTTCTGATCAGGAGTCTGCAGGTAAAATACCTCTCTTGCCTGTTGAGGGTCTTAGTTTGGACATGCAACCAGGTTAAGATCTGAAGGTAGATATTTTGGACTCATGGTGATATCAAC
This sequence comes from Timema cristinae, assembly GCA_039000515.1. Taxonomy (NCBI): domain Eukaryota; kingdom Metazoa; phylum Arthropoda; class Insecta; order Phasmatodea; family Timematidae; genus Timema; species Timema cristinae. Next base: position 17,455,828 of record JBCFYV010011164.1, on the reverse strand, counting down.
ATTTGTTGATCTGTACCAAACTTTTTAAAAGTTTCTCATCTGCGCTCATGACAAATATTAAGATAACTCGTGCTACTACCATTAACACACATATCGACCTGAGCAATATTTTAATGATTTTGGCCAATTTTTTAATATTTGTTTTCATAAAAACTGTAAAAATATGTTTTTCCCTTTGATACCATTTGAAACATTTGAAATCTTACAACTGAAACATCTTCTCTAATGTTACAAAGTCATGACTGTCTTTTCACTAACACATAATATAATAATTATGATCTTTGTTTAATATTTGTGAAACATCTTTATTCTTTCTATGAGAAATTTACATTAAAATATAACAGTGCAACTTTTAAGGCGATCGTAATATTCCTGTGATTCCAAGTTTCAGGGAAATGATTTGTTTTTATTTGATCTCATTTCTTAGACACAACTTTTTGTACCATTAGTGGGATTTGATTATTTTCACATTTAGACGTAATAAAGGTGTTTTTTTTTTTTTTGGCATCATACTTTTAAAGAAAAGGAAAAAAAGTTGTTGATGAAAACAATCTGTTTTTGAATTATACTTTTGGATTCAGTTCTTTTTATTTACTAGTTGTCCTAACCAACGGAAAAAACAGCGCAAATCAACTTTGTTGTTTTGTTGAAGTCCCACGGTTTGTAGTAAAGCTCAGTTGTTAATCCACAGCTCAAGATCTTTCTTTATAGCTCACGACCACTTGTCTACAACATCCAGAACTCTTGTCTTAGTTTGTAGCATCCATACATTCGCAAGTTAACCTAGATTATATCCAAGTCAGGCTTCGGGTATTTAGAATCGGGATTATTTTTTTTAAAGGTGTCGGATGACAACTACTTTATAAGAACGGTAAAATTGTGCACTCTATTGCTTAAAAATTATGCATAGTAACAACATGCGGTTTTTTGTATTACATTAAACTTGTAAATTTAAAATTAACTATATTAATAAAAAAGTTACAAGTTAATATTTACTTTTTTACAATAAGACGTAATTTATTTAACAATCTACAGTGTTTCTTTGATTAGATAAAAAAACTTTTTGTATAAAAATGGTGTGTTTATTCAAATGGAAAATATTTCCTATATTACAATGTTTTTGTCAAAATATATTTTCATGATTAAAAAAATGAAACCTCTAACAGTATTTGTAAAGTAAATTAGGCGTGAAATATGTAAATTCTACTAAATTGAAATAAGTTTAAAAAAATGATTTTTTTTTCGCCAATTTTGGCCATTTTTTCTGACTCAATAATTTTTTTTAAAGATAGTTCCAATTTTTTTAATAGTCTTATCACCCAGAACATAGTGTGATTTTCACTTTGTTTTTTATATCTTCTGGCAACCAATGGTGGTACACTTATTTAATTCTAACCTCCTTATATCATGTATTTAAATAACTAACGTAAGTATCGACCGTATAAACTAGTCACTAAAAAAACAGAAAGAAAGGGCAATTTTTTTTAATACTAAGGAAAAAATATTTTTATACATTTCTAAAGTAGGTAGGGTGACCTGTCGGTCTAGGGGTAAGGTGTCGGACTTTGTGCTGGGGTCCGGGGTTCAATCCTCGGTCCCGGCACAGATGTATTTGATTGCCAAACCCTTCCTTCACCTCTGACAAGACGTGTATTAATCACAACATGTGATTGTGTTGAATGCCAGGCCTCCACCGTGGTTCGGATTACACGTTAAACTGTAGGTCCTCCATTTAATCTCACAATCACCCTACCATTACACATGAGCGTAAGTGCGTATAACCCGAACGGGTAGTAAGACGTGTTGCTAATAATGATAATGCTCTACAATGGGTAATATATAAACTAAATAAAAATGTCACAATTTATTGTAAATAGTGATTTCCTTAGGTAACTCAGAAAAATTATAGTTAGACAGGGATTGGAGCCCTTGTCCTTTGACTTGAGACAACTTTATGATAAAACACCGAGATTGCGGCTCGAAACTCCACACTACTCCTTAGAGCAGAGGCGGGCAAATTTTCTCCCCGAGGTCACATGGACATCTGTGAGGTCTCTAGCAGGCCGCATGTAACAAACATATAAATTAACTAATAATGAACTTTATTTTCACGCAAATTTGCATACATTAGTCATATAATCATATAAGTTTGATACAAAAAAGTAGCAAATAAAATCTAATATGTCATGTACTCATGTTGATACTTAGCCTACCAAATGTTGAATAATAACTACTCAAATTGCTATCGTTAATGGAATTTATGCAACTGTCCAAAATCCTGCACGAGTTTGTCGAAGTCAGGATTCAGCTTGTTCGTCCTAATTCGCAAAACACTTTGTAGATTTGAATCTGTTAAGAGAGACCTGTTCTTTGCTTTGTTAATATTCATGCATGAGAAAGTCTGTTCACAAAATATAGGTAGAAGCAAATAATACAAACATATTTCTGGCAAACGTTTTCAAATTACCAAACTTTTCTCTACAAATGATGCATACTATTCAGTTAGTTTCATATTTCTAAAAGTCTCCTTCAAACCATTGTCTGCTTGAAGATTGATTAATTAAACTGGGCTTATTTGATGCTGCTTCAATTTTGAAAGTAAGGGGGTAACTCATAAAATGAATTGATCTTTCAAAGATTTAAAATCAGCAAACACCTTGAAACATTCTTCTTTTAAAACAGATATCTGCTGACTGTATATTCCTGAGCACGCTTGTTCGACAGCCTGTGCCTGTAAGATGAGAATATGCACAAAGTATTGTCCTCACATGCGTACACCCAGTACAAAATCCACTCTTACCGTAAACACAAGCTTATGTTCTTACACATGGAATATTATAATCGAGCTTGCTCACTTGTTCCCATGTTTAAAAACACGCACTGATTATCTAATTAATTTGACATTCTTGTTAGTAATATCACGAAAGTTTTACAATTGCGTGCGGGCCACATGCGGCCCGCGGGCCGTAGTTTAACCGCTGCCTTAGAGAGCATCATCATGATAGCTTTTCTTTTGTTGTGTAGAAAGCAACAACATTTTAAGGATTAGGAGTGGTGGTGGCGGCTGGAGTAAAGGACACTCCGAAAGGAGGAGGGTGAGTATAGGAGGGGAGAGAGGGGTTGGTGTTTTTACTGCCCTAGCTACAACAACGCAGCTCCGGTGAGGTGTTAGCAAATGGTACTACTTGGAGTAGAGCTTTGCCAAACCTCGAGATGTCTATCCGAATCTTAAGGCCAGCATATTTTTTTTAAACTTAACCCTTTATTAATAAAGCTTGATTATGTGCTATTAATATAATACAAACTAACTTATAATATGTAAAATAAAATAAGCGAGAAAAGCAGAACTAAATAAAGGAGATAAATAAAATATACATTAACACAGCTTATATACTCTGCATATATAAACATGGAGATAGCGAACAATTTAGAAAAAAAACAATGCTGATACTATTTAGACTAAACAGGTTCATACATGATGATGTAATTGTATTTCACATACAGGTACTGTATCCTTACATTTCCCCTCACATCGATGGTAGAAACAAGGAAATGCTATGCTCGATTTATTTAAGTGTCCAATTAGCAAACTGTGCTAACTGAGTTGTAAATATATCTTTTTCGTTAATTTTACAGTAACAGGTGACATAACCGACATTTAACAGAATTAAATTTTCTTTAAAAAGGTTTCTGAGCATGTTTTTCATAAAGTGGATGGTTTCAATCAAAGTTAAAACCATTAGAATTTGAAGATAACTTCTTTTAATGAGGATAAAAAAAGTTGATATCACCAACAGCAGGATATTAAACTAACCTTTTACTGGACAAAAAAGTTTGTTTTTATAAAAACTCCAATAGTACTGACCTTAATTGTGTTACTTCCCACCCCACCTTAATGTCAAGGGAGCCTTAAATTGTTTCTAACATTTTATTTTTCAGCGACGAAACCAGTTGCAACAAACTTTTGTTCCGAAACAAACATTGTTGGATTATTGTTGAAAACACAATTTTAACATTTATTGAGATTTGATATTTCTCTAATGAATCCATTAAATCTAACACTTTACTATAATATGTTTTATAGCTATGAAAATGTTAATGTTTATTTTAAAACCAAATTTTGTTGAGGAAAAGCCCAAATGTTTTCCCAACACACACATGAACCAACTGTTAAAAGCTTACGACACCCTCCAAGTGATCATTCTGTTGACTTAATCTATGGAACAGTTGACATTGACGGCAAAACTGGCCCTCCATGGTCAAGGTCAAGTCAATGCAGCCTTCAACAAACCAGTTAGATTACAATTAACATTCAAGTTAAAGTGAAAAAAAAAAACCTTATTTATTTCTAAGTTCACTACAACATCTTCTCTTTGAATATTGAAGTTAGCCTTTATTTTTACAATCCAATCTTCACATGAAGACTCTTATCTGAAAGAACAGTTACTACATCTACTTTCATGTGTTCATACATCAAGTTGTGTGATCTGCTGCTGTCACTTTTGATGGATATGATCAATACTAATAAATAACAATAATAATATAATGATAAATTGTTATCAAAGTTGACTGAGAGAAACTTGTTTGTATTAATTAAAAGGTACATCAAAATTTCCATTCGTAAAAAAAATCAAGGCACAGTCCAATTTTCAAAGAAAGAACCTAAGAAAATATAAACTTGTTTTGTTGTGGCCAATGTTGATAACATGTTATTATATTATTATCCTATTTTATAAGTATTGATAATATCCATCAAAAGTAATAGTTACATCTCACATGATTTGATGTATGGATACATGAAAGTATATCTAGAAATTTCTACAGCTGTCAGATAAGGTTCTTCCTATGAAAATAATGCCATATATTTCACCTCTGAGAGACTTATAAACATTTTGTATTACATAACAACTCTCTATCTTATGAAATATCATGATATATATATACCAATGAGCTGCCATCCTATAGTAATCTTACAACAACCTTGCCATGATATATGCTTGCCAATCAGACTGTCTCAACAATGCACTCCCCAATGATGATTTAAGGGGGGCTCTTATTAGTTTGTTGGGGGATCCAGGAGGGATAGACGATGGGGGGTGCAAATTACAAGTTTCATACATAGCTCGTAATCTTGTGGTAAAATAATAAATTAAGAAAATTTTAGTGTGCATGCCTTAAATTAAATATATTTATAATAAAAAATACCGTGGAGGAAAAGGGGAGCCCTCTATTGTATTACGCTGTTCTTATATTAACCTCTGATTATTATGATATAATTATGACGGATGAATTTAAAAGTTTCCTATTTGTTTATTGTAGCTTTACTGAAAATTGAAAAATGACGCCTGGCCCCGGGCTTGATTCCCGTGTCCAGGTGTCATTTTTCAATTTTCAGAATATATCTATTAGATTCTTATTGTAGCTTTGTTATGTTCCCACTTGGGGGTGTCTGGTAAGTTGCTTCCCCCTCCCCCCGGGGCATTAACATTGACTCCCCTCTAGAACAATTGTTCATAACATAATATATCAGAATATAACACAACATATCAGAACATAATTTGTAATAAGCTTCTAGCCGAGACATTTTAGACAGTGGAGATGTAGTGTGGTGCTTTGGAATGACCCCTCCCTGTGTAACGGGCCTAGATGTGAGTCGGAGTGTGGAGGACCTGGGTTCCCGCACCATGGACCCACCCCTACAGTCACTGAGGAACCAGCTGTCTCCCCCCGAGTCATCTCGCCGACAACGTCGCAGTACATCGTTCCTTCACCTCCACATCCCAGAGCCCCCATCAGGATGGCCTCACTGGGGCCTCCACCCCAGCATCTTCACATCACATCTGCACCTGCCCTCCTTCACCCTCACGGGGCCTACTACGGCAGATGGCGGGGAGTCCCACGTGGGTCGCAAGTTCACCTTTGGTCTGGGCCTGCGTCGTTTCTCCCACACGGTCGGTCTTTTTTGCGACTAACAACTAACATTGTACCTGCAGTAGTCCTCAAGAGGAGACTAACATTGTACCTCAGTAGTCCTCAAGGGAGACTAACATTGTACCTGCAGTAGTCCTCAAGAGGAGACTAACATTGTACCTGCAGTATCCTCAAGAGGAGACTAACATTGTACCTGCAGTATCCTTCAAGAGAGCATGGTTGTGCCTCCGTCCGTCCGTAGACTTGTCTCAACCTAAGTGTGTTTCGTTGAGTAGAGCACTAACAAGTGTGCATGCACACGCTAGCTTTGTTTAAGAAGTCATTGCACATGTTGGGACTATAGGTTCATTAGGAAGGTGAACGAACATTCACCCCAATTTGTTAAGTAAATTAATACAGTTTGAAATTTAAATGATTTTTTTTTTTTTTTAACTAATTCAGTTGTTAAAAAGTTGAAATAAAGTCCTATCGTCAGGGCCGGTGACAAGTATTTCTCACCCCTCCTATACTTGATATAACTGGCCATGTTAAACAGCACGGATATACAACATTACTACAGGATGTAAAATGTTCTTCACCCGCCCCCAACAATTATTTTAAAATGCCAAGAGGAAAATGATCACTATACCAGAGATATAGTAATTAACTATTCTGTCATACACATTTTCATAGATATAGTAACTGTCTAAAATATCTGTTTTTAACATGACCGTGAAGTATTACTGTTATATTTGATCAAACTTAAGAGAAAGAGCTAGATTTAAATACACCCATGAAGTCCTAATGGTGGTTAATCAAAGCTGGACAGGGCTAGTAAAAGATAAAAGTAGAACCATCTTATCATTATCTGTGTTCATTTATTTATGAAACTTGCTATTATATTTCCTGGCAGATGTGCTGGTTGTAGCTTGATATTTCCTACCGATCATTGTAAACTTTATACATGTGCATCGAGTCCAGTCATCGGCCGGTGTTTCTCAATATTGTCACACAAAAGATGGTCAAATTTCACATTAAGTGATCATACATACATTTTCACTTTGAACAAATTTTGTCATTTGCATTTGAGGAGTGATAGCCGAGTAGTCAAAGAGCACATGTTTTTCAAATTATGTGTGGTGTTATAAATGTTTGATTGAGCAACCTAAGTTCTCAGTTTTTACATATGGTGGGGAAATTCACTGCTCATTCTTGGGCCACAGTTGATAAATATGTTTGCTCTAAGGGATGATGGAGTATATTCTTCCTATTTCGTCTCTCTCAAACAACATTAATCTGCTTATTTGAAAGTGTTAGAAACAATAGTTTGGTAGCGTCACTACAATAATCCTATTTACTTTATAATGTAACAAAAAGCAGTGCAGTGCAGTAACTTGTATTCAGACACTGGGGCCTCTATGTGCAATGACAATGTTTATGTAACAAAGTACTATAGGAATGTACAACATTAATAACTTAATGCTCTTCATACATTGTAGTTCATTTAATTGCATGTCGTTGGACAGTTTTGTAGATGAACCAAGATCACCGACCGAGACATAAGTTTTACACTTCTGAAGGACCTAAATAACAAATTGTTTGTTCTTCACACACTTAATAAAGGGTGTCAAAACAATGTATTCACTTGCCGAACCAACATTTTTAGTAAAACAAACACATCTGAAGACTTTATTTCATTCGCTCACTCATTCACGGTCTTTATTGAAGTTTTATATATTGTAAAAACCTCTAACGCCAGTGAGTACTTTAAGGTTGTTTTTATAACATTGGAAATGTCAAGGAAGTTCCCACACAATGTTTATTTTAGAACTGAGATTTGTTAAAGAGAGAATACCATTAATGGTTTCCCAACAACAACAAAATGTTAAAAATAATTTTAATAAACTCACTGAACTGTCTTTAATGGAGTCAACAAATAACTATGGATGACACGGTAGGTGGCTAAGTGACGTTGCTGCACACCTGGGTGTGATAAGGTCATTAGTTCAATATACATTCTGATGTGCGAGTTGGCATTTTTCACTTTTAGTTTCCTTTTATCGCCGTGTCTTACTACCCAATTTTCATTTCTAGTTGAGTTATCAATCTAATATTTAATCATATTAATTAAACTCAACATTTTGGAGATAAATTCAAAATATTTGAGTATTTGAATTTTTCCAAAACTCACGATATAAATGTGTATGGTACATTTTGTAAATACTTTGCCAGAAAATAGTGAGTTACATTCATATATTGAAACTATAAGTGTATTGCGCACAACATTAGTTGTGTCATCAGCTGGAAAACAAGTTTTTCAATCGGTAGCTAATGTTGCCATAAAGAGTTGTTGAGGGGCAGAAGATGTGTCATCAATACAAGGAATGGAAGTGGATTGTCGCAATCTCAGAACATTCCATGACTGATCTATTCAGGGTTTTTCCTTGAGTCTAGCGCCAAAGGGGATATTTCACAAGATATGTTATAATAATCCTTCATGTGGATGTGGATAAATATGTGAGGATTCTGAGAAACATACCTACTCATTAGATGTCTCATGTTTTTTTTTTTTTTTTGGGGCTTAGGGGAAATTTGATGAAAGTAGGAGAACAACCGAGAATGGCTCTGAAGATCTACATCTGATGAATCTATGTTCAGTTTAGAAATGTGGCTACCACTGACACATTGATACTCGCTGAGTCTCAACAGGTGCTAAGTTTCTATCGTGGTTCAACTCAAGCCTTGGCATTGAACCAATTTAACAATAAACACATTTTGTATTAGATTTAATCATTTTGTGCTCTCAAACTAAACAAATATTTTATTTAATATATATCCCTTTGCGAGTGATTAAAAGAACGCGTCCCCAAGAAATTGTGAATTTTTTTAAGGAAACCATTTCCTTTTTTAGTCTCTCCTCTCTTTCTGAAGAAAAACGAAAATTTGCCAAAAGATATTCACATCAAATAACTTAGTATTTGAATGTTTATTATTTACTAAAACTATTTTCGGAAGAAAAAAAGTTCAAAAGAGCTTTGGCTGGTTATCAAATCTCCTGGAACAACTTCCTCACATACCCCTCTGAGGGCTCCACCAATCACAACAGTTGGTCGCAAGGGAAGGCCGACAACTGCAGCACTGAGCTTCCCTTGACACACTCAGCTCTACTTGTATTGTGACATCTCTACCACAAGCTATCAGTTGTCACATCATTGTCGCACACAACCACCAGATGATACCAAGCAAGTTGTCACATCATTGTTGCACACAACCACCAGATGATACCAAACAAGTTGAAGCCTTTAAGTACTAAGTTGAGAGTACTACAATCAGGCTTGTAGTGTGCTAAATATAATCAGGATGTGTTTTGGGGGTGCCTGACATTGAACCAAGAGCACTGTACCATGATTCCAGTTGTGCTGCAGTTTCTCAGCGACTGGTGGTGGCTTCAGGTAAATGTTTCATCTGACACTCTTAGTAAGGGTCGTTTTATCACTTTGATCTGTCCCTCAAGGTCAGGGCACTGGTTGGACTGGTCTAGGAAGTTCCAACAATCCTTGACCCACTACTTTGCTCGAGATGTTGTATAACAACTTAGTCTTAATCTATCCAACTTGTTTGAAGTTGTACATGAGTTAATGTCTCTATTTTTGCTGTTTATATATATAAATTTAAACCAAGTTAAATCAAACATTACTTCAATAGCTGTAGTTTAGTTTAATTTTGTATGCAGTTGGTGATTGATATCAACAGTTGTTGAATATTTGTAATGGTCATCATGTCATTTAAAACAAAAAACTTTTAAATGAGGAGGAAAGGTCCTAAGTATCTAAGTCCACCATGTCCATGACAGATATTTAACAACTGTTGATATCACCAAGTGTTGAGAATTAAGATTGATTTACACACTCTTAGAAAAATAGAAAACTGAATCTGTACAGTAATTCGCACTCTTTAAGTTAACCCATGATGCATTGTAACACTTTAAAGCATCTGATTATCAACATTTTATTTTTTAGTAGATAAACATATATTTTAGATCATTGTCCTGATGGTTGTTTACAAATCATAATGCTGTGTTGTGACACAATCCAATACATCACTAAACACCCTTTTTATTAACGAGTTATTTCAAATCTCGGCACAATGACCAGCGAAGCTGTCTTCTAGCTTCTGGCTGTAGAGTGCATGCGTTGACAAATGCGCATGCGCAATAATTTCAGATGGTTGGTTCTTAGATTTGATTGGTTCTCCTATGCCTAAACATTTCGAGCAGAGGTGACAAAGAGAATAGTTGAACTTCAGCAGAACATCACTAGTTTGTAATAAAAGTCCTGCAAACAGAAAATGTCAAATATCCCTCTTGGAGCACTTTAAAGTTATTTTAAAAATGTTTGTGGTTGTAAGAATTTAATAAGCTTCCAGCCTGGCCATGGAGGAGAAATAACAATACTAATACTTTTGAATGGAGGGATTTTAACTCTCTAAAATCTCCCCTGGTATTGCCTGTCTCATTTTATTCTCCTAATAACTAGTTGATAGTGAAAACATGTTTAGATATACCTATATTAGTTTCTGTTAAGAATGGTGACTTGATGTTGTCCACTCATTGTCACATTATCAGCCTAGTAATGTAGCTCAGGGCTGTTTGTCATCTGATAAGTTAGTGTCTGCCATCTATCTATTTATTGCTGGTTCTTCTGTACTCGCATACAATATGACTTGTGAACTGATTATCTCAGTCTCGCCAACTGTCTTGGAGGCGCCAAACTACATACACATGTACATTCTCTTCAAGATGAACATTCGAGCGATATTCATGCAAGAAAGTACTTTGATTATTTGTGGGTTTTTTTAGTCTTTGTGCTACGTTTTGATAAAAATAGACCTTGGGGAGAAAAAATTGTATTCTCACTATCATATATCCATCACACACATTGAACTGTCTTTCTATACTTTTAAAAATTGTTTTACAGTTTATTGAATTAATTTAATTAAATTATACTTTTCCATATTATTTGAAGTAATTTGTTCAACTGTTTAAACTTTTAACCAAAAGCTTTAAATTATAATTGAAATTATTTGTTAGTTCTCCATTTCAATGTGCCTCACCATTGAATGTGTACAAAGAGTTACAATCACATACTGTGTTGTGAGAGTTGTTTGTGTGATCCATTTGTGTGTTTCCACTCAAACTAGTTCTCCGAGCAATAACCACTCTAAGATCATCACATGTTTATTGTCCTTGGTTTCGAGATGTAACATTGTACTGGTAGTGTTGCTCTATTCGTGTGTGTGTCAGATCCTGTGTTACACAATTACTGTGGAGTGAATAAAGGTTGAGGATATATTATTTGAATCAAAGGATGTGTTGTGTGGATCTTTGTTTCAGCCGTTGTCGCTGCTACAGTGTGTAATTATATGACATTCAAATGTTTTACCCAAGCTTGTTATATAGTATGTACTGTTAATGGTCTATATGTCTGTTATAAAGTTTAAAACTGTTCAGCTGCTATTGTGCTATTGTAATCCTAACTCTGTTTGATTGTGAAGCTTTACTAGCTCTATACTCTAATATTCATGCTTTTGTTTTTTACTGAACAACTGTTTATATTTTATTCACACCCTTTTTTTCCTCACCATTTCACATTCGAGTCACACATTTGTCTGTCGCTTGATGATGATTCTCTGGCTGCTTACAGACTCTTCACCGCAGCGAATCGATGGTGTCACTGTGTTTCCGCTCCCTGATCAACTACATTGCTGATGACAACCTCATCGGGCTGCAGAACTTTCTGGAGAACAAGAGGGTGCAGGTGGACGACAGGGATGAGGTGAGGCGGGAAGGGGAGTGTTAGTGTTACAAGAGGGTGCAGGAATGAGGTGAGGTGAGGAGGGAAGGTTACTCTCACTTGGCTTAGATTATCACTAGAGCTTTATTTAAATTTGAAACAATTGTTCATACTTTACAAGATGGCTGCTGTTCATTGTTTTTATTTCTGTGAATAGATAAATAGCTTGTTGGTGAACCAATGCCCACAATAAAACTAGACTTGCTGAAGTTTGTGAAACTCCTCTTCAAATTATTTAAATGATATTTATATTTTACCCATTTAGAAAATATTTTTTTGAATTGGTTTTTTAAAATATTTAAAATATTCTGAACTCGAGTTTCACAAACTTTGGCTGTTCTAATTCCCCTCTTTGGCCATTGTTTCACCAAAACTCTCATTTTCACTTTATCTAAAGTTGTACATTTTTAAATAGTTGAGCTTCGAAAGAAAATGTAATATTCACTGAGAAATCCTGGACTCAGCCCATCTCTATTAGAACTACATCAAACAAATGAGGGGTTTAAAACATCAACATCTATGTTGTGAGTAAGGTGAAGCTATTCGACCCTCTGTTTCACAGAACGGTTCGACAGCGCTCATCGTTGCTGCGAGCAAGGGCAAGCTCCTGTTTGTACGGGAGCTGGTGAACCACGGTGCGGACGTGAATGCAGAGGATGCCGATAACTGGACAGCACTGCTGTGTGCGGCCAAGGAGGGCTTCACCGACATCTGTGTGGAACTACTGGAACATGGCGCTGACCTTGAGCACAGAGACCTGGTGGGTGGAGGGGTGATAACATGACCTGAGCACAGAGACCTGGTGGGTGGAGGGGGTAATATGACCTTGAGCACAGATACCTAATGGGTGGAGGGGTGCTAACAAGACCTTGAGAACAGAGACCTGGTGGGTGGAGGGGTGATAACGTGACCTTGAGCATAGAGACCTGATGGGTGGAGGGGTTATTCAGGGCTAACATGGGTCTGGAGAACCGAGGAAATTGGGGAATCTCTTGTGTCTGGAAATTACTAATAAAAATACTCGGATATTGATAAACTCAGGACATTTAAGGTAAAGCTTTGAATGACCTTAACATAGAAGTAAAATATAAATGAATAAGTACACTGATTGGAATGCACAGCTTATTGTCCTTCCTGAAACATTGGGTAATGTAATGACTGTATGTATCTCCCTGCTATGCCCAAACTGCCTCCACACCTCACGCTGACTACTAGTATTCTTCCCCAAACTGTACCCACATGACCTTATGCTGACCACTTGTATTCCTCCCCAAACTGTAACCACACGGCCCCATGATGACCACTTGTATCCTCTTTCCCAAACTGTACCCACACAACCTCATGATGACCACTTGTATTCTTCCCCAAACTGTACCGGCTCGACCTCAAGCTGATCACCTTTATTCTTCCCCAAACTGTATTCACATGACCTTACGCTGACAATTTTTATTCTTCCCCAAAAATTACCCACACGACCTCACGTTGACCACTTTTATTCTTCCTCAAACTGTACCTACATGACCTCACACTGACCATTTTTATTCTTCCTCAAACTGTACCCACACGACCTCATGCTGACCACTAGTATTCTTCCTCAAACTGTAGACACATGACCTCATGCTGACCACTTGTATTCTTTCCCAAACTGTACCCACACAACCTCACGCTGACCACATGTATTCTTTCCAAAACTGACTCCACATGACCTCATGCTGACCACGTTTATTCTTCCCCAAACGGTATCCACACGAGCTCATGCTGACCACTTGTATTCTTCCTCAAACTGTATCCACACGACCTCATGCTGACCACTTGTATTCTTCCTCAAACTGTATCCACACGACCTCACATTGACCACTTGTATTCTTCCTCAAACTGTATCCACACGACCTCACGTTGACCACTTGTATTCTTCCTCAAACTGTATTCACACAACCTCACACTGACCACTTGTATTATTCCTCAAACTGTATCCCACGACCTCATGCTGACCACTTGAATTCTTCCCTAAACTGTACCCACTCAACCTCACGCTGACCACTTGTATTCTTCCCTAAACTGTACCCACACGACCTCACACTGACCACTTGTATTATTCCTCAAACTGTATCCCACGACCTCATGCTGACCACTTGAATTCTTCCCTAAACTGTACCCACACAACCTCACGCTGACCACTTGTATTCTTCCCTAAACTGTACCCACACGACCTCACACTGACCACTTGTATTCTTCCCTAAACTGTATCCACACGACCTCACGTTGACCACTTTTATTCTTCCTCAAACTGTATTCACACGACCTCACGCTAACACTTGTATTCCTCTACACTTGAGCCTCAGCTGTCTGGGAAATTACCCCTTTTATCAATGACTTCTAACTGTGACTTTAAATGCAAATGAACTAAATTTAAATAAAGACAATAATAATAATAATATAATAATATAATAAATCATTAACCACATTGGTGGTTGCATGGTATAAAGTGTCATTCTCGTGTTGGACTGGATTGGTATTGAAGGAAATAGTGGGGTTTGAATCCATGTCGGATCTATTGAGGATTGTTTTCCCACCCTCCCTTCATGCAACTGCGGGTAAATTTCCTCTGAAAGCGTATAACTAAACCTGTCTCGGTTCTCAAGGGAAGAACCAGCAGAACCCATGTAGGTATTGAAGAACCGGCAGAACCCATGTACCGAAGAAACAATCCATCTCTATCGTTAAAGTTACAATTGAAGACTATTGTTTGTTCATTAACCCTCTTATGGGCCATGTCATTGAGTGATCCTGTTTTGTTCTAGGGGGGTTGGACAGCCCTTATGTGGGCCACGTACAAGGGCCGCAGCGAGACATCAGCCCTGTTCCTGGAGCGTGGAGCAGAGGCAAACGCTCACGGCAACTACCACATCTCGTCTCTGCTGTGGGCGGCAGGCCGGGGCTATGCTGCCATCGCCAGGGACCTCGTCCGACACGGGGCCAAGGTCAACGTAGGGGATAAAGTCAGTAACAACTCACAATCAGCCAATCCAATCAAATTTGTTGAAATAAAGCAATTTGGGCAAATTCTGTAAATATAATCAACGTTTTCCTTTTTTTATTTTTAAGCCTACACTTTTGCTCTAATAGTCATTATTCCTGGCTACTAATCTAGAGGTCCCAGGTTCGATTCCCACAGCTACCATGGTTATTTTTCCCATTAGAGGACTTGTTTCTATGGTCGTCATGGTCTGGCTAAGTTAGGTTTAAGACTTCTCCTGGCAGCACAACATCTCATCGGGGCAATGTGACCTTATCCAACCTTAAGAGATGGTTACATATCCACCAATGCCAGTAGAAGGCTAGTATTGTGTAGTCTAACTTTTACCCTAATAGTATCGGATATATATATATATATATATATATATACACACACACACACACACATGTTTTTAATCAGTTCTGTTGCTGTTTTGAGCTATGTCGGAACTGCTATTGAAAGTGTGTGAATTAAAGTATAATAAATCTAGAAAATGGCAATTCTTTAATTGCCTATCATAGATATATTTATTCTGATTCACACATTTATGTTCATTTCCTTGTCTGCCTGTGATTGGTTCTCCATAGTAATCCGTAGCAACAATCCTTAAGAAAGTTAGTTGATCCAAATTGTGCAGAGTGTTAGGGACTTAGAATATGAAGTATTCATTTTCAAGTAAAATGACAGTTTTGACTGGACACGAAAGTCTCCTCTGGAACTATTTGCTAATGTCATTGTCTTTACAGTCATTAACCTCACACGTCAGTTTACTTTCTTAAACATAAGAAAGATAAATTCTTCTCAACACACTTTCTCTATGCTATATTTACAAAATTAAAATTTTTAATGACACACAATTTGATTCTTTGTATTTAGAAATATTCATTTATTGGCGCCATGCTGACCTAAAGAAATAACAATGTAAACAAACAAATGTTTTCTCTCAGTAATTACATACTATTTACTGTTAAAATGTTGTCACTCAGATCATCATTTGTGTTTGGTGAATCTACAAGTTAAATTGTGTAAAATGTCTGAATATAAGATTGATGAGATGATATTAATAACATTGTCTTATTTCAGTATGGAACGACAGCCTTAGTTTGGGCTTCAAGGAAAGGAAATGCGGAAATTGTCGATTGCCTTTTGAAAGCGGGAGCGAACGTGGATACAGCTGGTATGGTACGTACGCTTGTAACATTCTGTTTTATAACTAGTTTTATATGATGGAAGGATAAATATACTTGGAATAGAACAAACACAATATGACTTTTACAATGAAAAGAACAACACGGTTCACACTTTACACTGCTGCCACTGGACAAAGAAATAATGACCATCTCTTGAAGAAAATCAATCATTACCGTCCAAATCCTCAAGATAGGTTTCATTCTGTCATAACTCATCAGGAGGGAGTTGGAAACAACTTCCTAAAAGAGGAAACAAAAATACATAACTGGGAGAGAAAGAAAATTGATACAGAATAAAAGGACCACAGATAGGAACATGATAAGGAACGAAGAACAAATACATATAATGAACAAATTGGATGTGAATATATAATTAATCTAACTCCATTGTTTGAGGAATGTTTCGTTACATCATCAAACCATTAAGACTAGAAAGAGAGGGAAAGAACACTAATTAGCGTGGCAACTTGACTATCTAGGAGACCAGGGTTCAACACACTCTATACTAGTTATAATAAAAATATGGTACTCCTTAAGCTGACAACCTGACCAGCCCCCATTAATTACCTTTTAATCTTTCATTTTTTGTATCATTAAATAAGGGAGCCATGATAGCTAGTTTTATTATAATATTATAGAGTCTATTTTAATTATTACATTATAGAGCCTAGTTTCATTATTATACTATAGAGCCTAGTTTGGTCCACCATTTCAAATAAAAATTTTTGAACATAAAGAGAAAACATAAAATAGAAATGGTAAATTTTATTTGATCGAATATCCTTGAGTATTTGATGTTTCCATCCGTACAATAATTGTGATGACTTGGGATCAAACCAGGTTTCTCTAAATCTGACCACTCAACCACTGACACAAGCTCGTCACTCATTGTTTGCCCTAAGTTTGCATAGATACAAGAGAGTGTCCTTCATTTGTTCCCAGTACTCATGGACTCCTCTCCTGGTGGCTACTCTCGGGAACCACATTGACGTGGTCAACTTGCTGCTGGAACATCGACCCAATGTCAACGCTCTGGACAAAGATGGCTGCACTGCTCTTGCGCTCGCCTGTAAAGAGGGGTTCCATGAAATAGCTGTTGCACTGCTCAATGTTGGTGCCTATATCAATATACAGGTGGGTGTGCCTTATTCCTCTAGCAACATAACAAACGTAATGTCAAACACTTTTTAATTGATATTTTAGTAAAAACCAGTGAGTAACTTAACAGATGTACACTGTATGTTCAGGACCGTGCAGGGGATACCAACCTGATACATGCCGTGAAGGGAGGTCATCGTAGCGTGGTGGAGGCTCTGCTCAAGAAATATGCTGATGTAGACATCTCAGGAAAGGTAATAATGTTGCTCTGTTTAGACTTATGGATGGATAGAGCCAGGGGGGCAATTGACAAACTTTTGGAGCTGCATTTAGTGGAATAAGCCAGCCATAAGCAACCTGACAAGTGTTAACATATTTTGTATATATGTCACAATAAATATCATTGGATGCTAAGCACTTTAATGTGCTTGCATCAGAAACTCCCAAGCAATTAAGATGTATATTATGTGAAGTTATTTATGTTCATCCTAAAATCAACACTTTGGCTTGTTAGGAAGGGAAGAGAAAAATGAAGTAATTTTAAATTGAATTTATAAATGTTTGTACAGATCGAGGTACTTATCACTGGAAGGTCACAACATTTCTCTCTCTCTCTCGGATAAGTTAGTAAATAACTTGAATGATTAGTGCTTATTTTAATTAATGGCTTTAGCTAAATATGTGAGTGTGTTTTGTTTTTAACACAATGAGTAATTTCTAAACATATATTATTTAGGTCTTCATGTTTCAAGAGTTATCTTAAGAATGCTAAAGTATGGACATTTGTAAAATGTCATCAACTGATAGTGCTTAATTTGTGAGTTGTATCAGTTTTGTACTTACGTATGTATGTGTTCACATGTGACTATCGTGTGTATTTACCAGGACAGGAAAACTGCCGTCTACTGGTCGGTGGAGAAAGGGAACGCTGCTATGGTGAGATTACTTCTCAGCGCTAACCCTGACCTGGAAATAGCCACCAAGGTAAGCGCTGTATTCATACAGTTGCGCGCATTCCCTAACTTTCATAAGTGCAGTAGAGTCTCTATGTCCGGTACGCGTCCCCGGATGAGTTATGTGTTGCTATGCAGCAAAACAACAGAGAACACTTGACAGCTTATCCAGAACTCTTATAATATGTACACTTTGCTTATCCTAAATGCTTAGTCCTACCTTATTAGGCTTCCACACGCTTTTTAATCTCAAAGTGAGCTTGAATCATATATATGAAATATTTTCTAAGTCAGAATAAAGTTTGAATATTTTTATTAGTTGTTTTATTCTTTAAAACATATTATATTTTGGTTAGTTATTTAACTTCATGCACAAAGATCACCAGTAAAATGTTTAGTTGCACAATTGTCTGTAATATTTATTTACTCCAATAGAACAAGTTACTATCAAAATATATAAACATTTCTTTAGATTATTTCAGATGAATATCAACTTGTAATATACTTTTATAGTAAAGGAAATTGATGGGAATAAAGAAAAAGGAAAATAAACTACTAAGAGTAAATTTGATGAAGAAAGCCCACCGAGGGAAAAAGAAAAATGTGGGATAATCCAATGCACAAAGGTGACATCTTCTTCCTTTCGTCTGTCTTCTATAGTAGAAGTAGTCACACACACATTTTAACACAGATAGAAATATGTGTGTGTGACTACTTCTACTATAGAAGACAGAAGAAAGGAAGATGTCACCTTTGTACATTGGATTCTTCTAACATCTTTCCTCTTTTCCCTAGGTGGGCTTTCTTTATCAAATTTACTCTTAGTAATTTATTTTCCTTTTTATATGGTCCTATAAATTTCCTTTACTATAAAATTATTTAGCCATTGGGCCACCTCATTTTTATACAACTTGTAATATTCATAACAGCTCTGGATGGCAATAAATGAACATAGACTGAGTATTTTACCTGTCAATACATCTAATAACAAAACTTCGTAATTGGCAAAGACATAATTTTTTTCGGAGTAAAGTAAGGCTGCTGCCTTTCAGGGTAAATAAAGTGTATTTATGTTTATGTTTATTATATCGTTATAAGGAAAACCCCTTTTCACTTTATGAGGTAATTGTATTATATTTGGAATAAGGTACAAGAAGGGAGGATAGAAACATAAGATCACAATATGGCTTTTACAATGAAAAGAACAACACAGTTTACATTTTACACTGCTGACACTGGGTAAAAGAGGTAATGGCTGCCTCTTGAAGAGAATCTATCGTTACCGCCCATTCCTCGAACTAGGTTTCATTCTATTTGAACTCATGAGGGGGGAGTGTGAAACACGCAACGCATCTTCCTAGGTCTTTGTCCAGTGTCAGCAGTGTGAAGTGTGAACTGTGTTCTTCTATTCACTGTAAAGACCATATGTGTTGGTTTCCTTCCCCTTTCCTGTACTCACCTTCTTCCAAATATAACACATTAAAGGTTAATAAAAGATTTTCTGCCGGTCTCTCTAGCTTGTGGCACTAAAAGGTTTATATACTTTTTAGACTTAAAAATTTGCGAGTATTAAAAGAAATCCTTTGATTAAAGTTTTAAAGTTTGTTATTGGCCTAATCCTGTTCAACTCGAACTCTCGAGACTATACTGTGGTTTGTAATCAACACGACTGTTGATTGACTAACACATGGTGTGCATCTGTGTGTGCAGGATGGTGACACACCTCTGCTGCGCGCTGTACGGACAAGGAATGTGGAGATTGTGCAGTTACTCTTGGACAAGAAAGCGAAAGTCTCGGCTGCAGACAAGAAGGGAGATACCGTATTGCACATCGCCATGAGGGCTCGGTCCAAGGTGGGAAACCACTTTCTGGGGTCTGGTTGTCATGTTTCTAGAGTTGGGTCAAAAACACCATTTCACAAATCTAAATATTTGTAAAAATGTTTCTTAACATAATAGGAAATAGGAATTAAATGGTAACCAAATGTTAACATATTTTGTTAGATTTAGGGTGTCCCTGTTTTTCCTAGGGTTGAGCTACTGGACTGTGAGTAGTGAGTTCTATCACATCTCTTGTCTTGTCCCTTTACCAGGGAGTTTGGAGTTGGAATCTTGGTCAGGTGTCCTTAGGGGGTTTTCCCCACAAAAATGTGGGTATATTTTCTCTAAAGTTAATCTTTTTTCTTTCCTTAACCTGATCGATACAATATGGTAACACTAATACTCAGGAGGTCCCAATCAGGGGTGCAGAATATGTTCAAAGATCCATTATTTCCCCAGAACATAACATTAAAAAAAAAAAAAAAATTCACCGAAAACAGTAGTGCTCAAAATAAACATTGAATAGTTATAGAGGCTGAAGGGAATAAGGATAGTTTGGAAAATTCAAATTCAAACATATTTTTAATCATAGTTATTTTTATAGTACCTACCTTATAGAAAAATTAGTTTCCTCACATCTCGTTGTGTGCATTACATATTGTTATTAATTGTTCATTGATACCAGTAAGCTTACCGGTACCAACATTTAATTTTACATCTTGAGAGTAAGAGGCAATGGAGTGTAATTCCGGGAGACCTTGGTTTAATTGTTTATGTTCATAGACTTTTTTTTTCGTAGACTCGCCACTCCTGCAAGGTCTATCACTATAAACCACACTAGGGGAAATACTATAGCTATTTACAACTATTAGCTTTTCCTGATCAAATAATCACATTTTACAAAACTTGTAATACTCCCTTGATCTCCTTTTTTCTAGGTTTTTCTTGGGGATGTTTATTAGATACGTGATATCAGAGTTATCACGTCTGCCACGCCATTCACAATAAGCGCAGTTGACATAAAACATTTGTTTCACTAAACCGTCTAATTTTTTATAAACCATTTATCTATTGTAAAATGTACAAACTTTAATAGATCCACTAAAAACCACAATTCTATGGATACATAATTATTACAATACGCATGTCACGAGTTTAAATAAACTTTGCGCACATCACCATGTAATTAGCTGTTAAGGTGACTGATTCAAAATAAAACAAAACATCACTCACCCTTCCATACTTTCCGCTGCCTCCCCGCCATAGCTACCAAACACCCAAGTAGGGTAGGTGACTGATGACTCATCACTTAATCACACCTTCAGCCAGGTTGAATTATTAGATTTTTCCTTTGACCCTTATCTCACCTATGACTTCTTATCTAGAACTCTGACACATTATCTTAGTTTCTAGACACCCAACTCTTAGTGCTCACACAGACACTGTCTCACTATGGCACATACTGATAGTGTGGGTGTTGCGTGTCATCAGCCTTAGTTTTTCTTCAAATGAAACTACCATATCAGAACCAAAATGTACTAAAAACTCAACAAAATTTTTGAAATTTACCTGCCCCAAATTTCCCCAGGATTGCTATAATTTTCCCTGAACCTCTTTCACTGCGTTCGGACATATTCTGCACCCCTAGTCCCAGCCTCTGATTACTCGAGCATGTGGTATGTCTGATGAGTTATAATGAAGTGAGTTTGACTCGGGCTCTACCCTAGAGTCCATGTTTCACTCCTCAAGTTTATTTTCACCCTCCCTCCAGGCAAGTGCCAGCGTAATTTCCCTCATTTACTCGCCTCATATTGTCTAATATTTTGGTAAAATCGTTCCACAACCTGTGAACAGTCTCAGCATTGTTTGTTGTGGTAGAGTTTGCTAGGAGCACAAAGTGTTGGCTGGTGTCGCTTATATTGCCCTCTATTAACCTCCTGTCTCCTCCCTACGCAGGCTATTGTCGAGGTCCTGTTGAGAAACCCCAAGAACAGTCAGTTGCTGTACCGACCCAACAGAGGGGGTGAAACACCATACAACATCGACATGAACCACCAGAAGACCATACTGGGGCAAATATTCGGAGCACGTAAGTTGTTTGTAATTCTCGCTTTCACACACAAGAGGGTTTGACATACCTGCATGTCTTGTGGATAGAGGTCTTGGGTTCTTTCCTTGACCAAATCATGGGTAAGGGTAGAGGGGAGGGTGTCTTACCACCATTTCTTTCTCAAAGTGCACACTAGCACATTTTCTTTAAATTAACTTTATTCATTCATTGACCCAAGTATCTTAAAAGTTTCTAAGATTGGATTATACACATTTTTTTAAACAAATATTTATCTTGCATGCTATGCTTACTTGGCACAAATTTTTTATTTAGTTTTTTACCATTTTATTTGTAAATTTGATACATTTTGTTCACTCTGGTGAACTGATTTTAAAAAATAGTTAAAAGCCCTTATTTATTATAAATATAAATTTTTGATTTCGTTAGATAAAAAGTTTGATAACATTATAAAAAGTTTAAAAATAAATAAATAGAAAAACAGTGGCAACTTTATATTTAACCGTAACCTTTGGTCTAATGAATCAGTTATAATGTCCAGTTCAAACATTTATCTTTCACAGAAGGTTTCAAGCTGAGAGATGTTTATTTCCCACACTCAGAACTTTTATTAGTTACTAGATAGCTGTTGCCCGCGGCTTTGCTCGCGTGGAAGTTGATTATATACAAATACAAAAATATACATATGTATTTACAGATTAATTTAAAATATTACATTACGTTGATGACCATAACTTGACCTCAGATCAAAAATAATGCAAGTCCGATACAAACTTTCACCCCCTTTTTCATCCCTTATTAAATAAAATTTCCAAAATTCCTGAAACACGTATTTATTTGTTTTACGTCAATAACCGAAATACAAAATTTTGTTTATGTAACTTTCAAAATGACGGACTTTCATACATATTATCATACATATTATCATCCCCTATTTTGACCCCTTTGGGGTGGAATTTTCTAAAATCCTTTCTTAGTGGGTGCCTACATAACAAAATGAATATACAGTCCGAATTTCATGCTTGTAGCCTTGATAGTTTGCGCTCGGCGATGATGAATCAGTCAGTCAGGACATGTTATTTTATAAGTATAGATAATTTTATAATAAAGGAAATTGATAAAACTAAAGAAAAAGGAAAAATAAACTACTAAGAATAAGAATAAATTTGATGAAGAAAGCCCACCTAGGGAAAGAGGAAAGATGTGGGAAGAATCCAATGCACAAAGGTGACAAATTGGAATACAAAATCCCTGGGTATTACAATTGCAAAACCAATAACTTGATATCAACTACAGTGCAAATCATGTGATGCAGAATATATAGGCCTCACTACAGGTTCTCTCAGACAGCGAATAAACAATCATCGCTTTGACACAAACCACAAAGATCCGGACAAGCCTGTACCCATCCATGCTAGTACCCACAACCAGGACTTTCAAACCTGCTACACCACCAAAATATTAAGAGCATTTCCCAAACAGTGCAACAGTTCTCAACTTAGACAGTGGGAACTGGCCCACCAATGGATTACCAAATCAAGATTACCACCAGGCCTCAACAGAAGATAGTTTATTGCTATAATATTATTTTCCAAATTTAACATTATTATTATATTATTATTTTTTTCTTTTTTTTTTCTCTTGTCTATTATTATTATCATCATCAGTTTTCTATAAATATTAACCACAACCAAGGAATTTATCTCTACTCCCAAAAACAGTTGGCACAATTTGTTTCTAACAGTTTAATTCAAAATTCAAAATGGAGTAATCCATTGTTTGTGTTATTTGTACTCTCTTCTTCTTTGTGTTTGATAAAGGCAACAATGCCGAAATATTATTCTATTTGTGTTAAAATGTGTGTGTGACTACTTCTACTATAGAAGACAGAAGAAAGGAAGAAGATGTCACCTTTGTGCATTGGATTCTTCCCACATTTTTCCTCTTTCCCTAGGTGGGCTTTCTTCATCAAATTTATTCTTATTCTTAGTAGTTTATTTTTCCTTTTTCTTTAGTTTTATCAATTTCCTTTATTATAAAATTATCTAGCCATTGGGCCACCTCATTTTTGAATCATTTTACATAAGTATAGATTAGAATGTGTTTGATTCACATTTAAAGGGCAAGTGGTCGTCTTCAGGAAAAGTAAAGTCTACTATTATTTTGCCTGGATATTATTCATCTAAATTGGTTGCAATGAATTTCAAATATGTTTTGATAATAATTTTAATGTGCTAAGCAAACATTCATAAAAACCTGTCTTGAGAAATTTCACAGTCTTTATAAAGAGTCACAACCTGCTTCAGTGGCCAAATGGTCTAAGGCATCATTCTTATGTTAGACTGGCCTGCTGATGACGAGGAGATTGGGTTCAAATAATGGTTGGGTTTACCGAGGGTGGTTTTCTCTAAATGTTATTATTTTATTATTATTATTATTATTATTATTATTATTATTATTATCATCATCATCACCGCATCTTACTACCTGTTCGGTTATACGCACTTACGCTAATGTGTAATGGTAGGGTGATTGTGAGATGAAATGAAGGACCTACAGTTTAACGTGGGATCCGAACCACGGTGGCGACCTGGCATTTTCTCTAAATTGTTTCCCCACTTACCCTCTACACAAATGTGGGTGATTGCCTCTAAAATGCTTCCCTTTTCATCCCTAGCCTATCAGAGTAATTATCATACATGTGTATAACAAATACAGGATCACATCAAAATAATTTATTTAGTTATTTATCTTTTTGATCCACCACATTCCTCCTAATAAGGTTGATATTTGGTAACAGATTGTAATACACTGTATCCTTGCTAAGGAAGATGGTGACAGTTCATTTCCTTGCCGCAGGTCGGTTGAACACTAACGAGGACAATGAGAACATGCTGGGTTATGACCTGTACAGCAGCGCTCTGGCTGACATTCTCAGTGAGCCCTCCTTGTCCATGCCCATCACCGTGGGCCTCTATGCCAAGTGGGGCAGTGGCAAGTCCTTCCTGCTCAACAAACTCAGAGGCAAGTATATGCTAGTATAATATGTACAAGTCTTTCCTGCTCAACAGACTCAGAGGCAAGTATATGCTAGTATAATATGTACAAGTCTTTCCTGCTCAACAAACTCAGAGGCAAGTATATGCTAGTATAATATGTACAAGTCTTTCCTGCTCAACAAACTCAGAGGCAAGTATATGCTAGTATAATATGTACAAGTCCTTCCTGCTCAACAAACTCAGAGGCAAGTATATGCTAGTATAATATGTACAAGTCCTTCCTGCTCAACAAACTCAGAGGCAAGTATATGCTAGTATAATATGTACAAGTCCTTCCTGCTCAACAAACTCAGAGGCAAGTATATGCTAGTATAATATGTACAAGTCCTTCCTGCTCAACAAACTCAGAGGCAAGTATATGCTAGTATAATATGTACAAGTCCTTCCTGCTCAACACACTCAGAGGCAAGTATATGCTAGTATAATATGTACAAGTATTTCCTGCTCAACAAACTCAGAGGCAAGTATATGCTAGTATAATATGTACAAGTCTTTCCTGCTCAACAGACTCAGAGGCAAGTACACTATAGTTAGTAGACAGTATTTCTTCCTAAGCAAAATCTTAAAAATAAGATTTAATTCTTTTGTGAATGTATTTTAAATTGTAAAACTTATATCTGCTCTTGTCCAACTTGTTTTAGCAATCCAGTAGACAGCACCCTTAATAAAGTTTACCTAAGTTCCTGTTTTACTCACCAGAGTGTGTGTGATTCCAGAGGAGATGAAGAACTTTGCTCGTCAGTGGGTGGATCCCGTGTTCCAGTTCTCATCACTTTTGCTGATTGTGGTGGTTCACATGGCGCTGGTGATCGGTACCGTTGTGGGTCTGGCGTCTAGATGGTGGGTCGCCGGCGTAAGTGCAGGTGGTACCATCGTGGTGCTGTGCTATACCTTCCTCATGCTCATCTGGTACGGCAGTCAGAGGTGAGCGATGTACCACCGGTTTATCAGAGCTTTGAGTTGTTCCTGAACAAGCGATCACTGTTCAAGAATAGCACACAGTTTGTGTTAAATTTAGAAATGGGCCACTCGAATCTTCGAATCCACCGAATCCTGACAAGTATTAGAGATTTGAGGATTCAGTGTTTTACTGGATTTGATGGTCAAATCTTTCACCTCATAAACAAAGCATAATATTATGAATTCAAAAATTACTTAGTTAGGCCTACTTGAAAATCACAACTTAATCCTGAATCATTAAATTGTCAGACAAAAGAGATATGTTTAAATAAAATAATTATTTAAAAAAAAAATGTTAGGTGTGGGAAATATGACGTGCCTAGCACCCTACCCTCCCACCTTTATGGGAAACTTGGACTCGACCGTTTCAGTGCATGCTCACTTCTGAAACTTTCACCTCACGAACATGCTTGTAAATATTTTAATGAAACTTTAAAACTTTTCAAAAACTCAAAATAAAAACTAGAATTACAAATAAACTCAAAATAAATTTAAAAAATTATGTTTTTTTAACAGAATTAAGAACACATCACACATGATACAAAGTTAGCCGCCATAACATATACATTTACTCGCCAGAGTGGTAATTAAATAAACATGACTGTTAATTCTTACTACCCAACTGGTTTCAATTATCTACAACTATGCAAAGAACCCCATATTATTGCATACGATCCTAAGTTAGATGTTTTGTTGGTTTTTATGAAAAATAAATACCGTCAACATTTAGACACCGATAAAACTGTTTATTTACGCTTACCGGCCTATCGATTGTTTGTTGAAAATTGATTCAGGTAATCTGATCACTTAGTAAGCTCAATCGAGTTTTAAGAATCAAATAACTATCTGATTCATAATGCATTTTTAAATTGATTTTAACTAAGAATTTATAATAAAAAATAAAAAAATAGTGAGGTAACTGTAAAAATATTCAAACGCAGTCTTGCCTAATAAAATGGGAATGAACATATTGCAAGAGTCGAAACTTGCTTGTTTTTTGAATAGAATACATTTTCAGAAATATATATATTGCAAGAATCAAATCTATTTCTTGTTTCCTACGTGAAGATGAGATAATAGATAATTAAAGAAAACAATAATAAAACATACCTGGGCATTCTTGAGTTCAAGCATGGGCATTGTTATCAAAATTAGCAGGGATTGTTTAGGTGGTTTTAAAGCTTTAATCGTTAGCAATAATTATTTTATTTTTGTGATTCTGTCCAGTCTTTTTTTTTAAAGAGGTGTTTCCATCAAAGTTTGTGTTTTAAGAACAATATAATCAAGGAAATTATGTCAAGTCAAGTTTGGGGCTATTTTAAAATGTGTACCTCTGATGAAGGTTTTGCAAATTGTAATTTTTATGGGCAAATATTTCTCGTGGAGGTCGTTCTCTTAAAACAAGTGCTATGAAAAAACATTTAAAGGGGCATTCCACAGAGGTATTTAATAGGAAAATTAAAGCTAGGCCTAATCTTTTTGTTTATTTCACATGTTTTTTGTTTGAAACTTAAAAATAACTAAAAGACTTTGATTGATTTGATTTCTAAACAATAAGATTAGTCTAGATTGTTTAATTTGGCTGGATTTTAACTAGTATTTTGCGGGGTTATTGGGGTTGATTTAAATTGAAAGCATAATTGAAATGAGCAAAATGTAATTTCGGATTTGACCCGTCTCTTGTTCATAATTATGTTCCTCACAAGTGCCTAATACACCAACACACAGTGGATCATTATTGAATTAAGTCTATTCCTGTTCATGAATTTTACGAATTTTGAAAACTTTAACTTCACCTTAAATATTGGTCAGCTTCAGCTTCATTTTGAAAGTAATATTCTAGGGGTCTGCAAGCTTGAGTTTTTTCATTCGAGCTGAACTCTAGTCAAGTATTTCTAAAAGCTCCCGAGTTTGATCGATTCGATATGTATATTCATAATTTTAAAACGTTAGAAAGTATATTAAAACACATGTTCTTAAAAGATGAATGACACTCATTTTTATTAATATTTTTTTTTTTTCAAAATTATTAAATAATGGAAATATCAGTTTTTAAATTATAAATAACACTTATAAAACCCTATTTAAAAATAAGAACAACACTAAAATAAAAATATAATAAAAAAATAATTAAAACGATTTCAACACTCATGTCTTTAAGGACATCAAAATTACACTGACAATTATTATAGAAAAAGTTAATAAAATAGATAATTGCATGGTGGCTTGGAAATGTATAAGAAGACACTGTACAGTGATGTAAAGTAAGTGATAATGAAAGAAGCCAACCTGAAAGGATAGTTAGGTTAGGAGTAAACACACTTTTCTTCATATCTTCATAAACTTTTACACTTTCCAATTTTCTGAAACTTCCAAAGTTGCACATTAGTTTGAAGTTTCCGAGATATTACTTTTTCATTAATGTCTCTTCATATGAAAAATAAATATTTCCGAAAATTCTAAACAATCTGCAACTATGGAAGTTTGAAGAAGTGTGAAGTGTAAAAGTGTAGAAAGAAAATAGAGAAGTGTGTTTGTTTATATCTAGGGCTTACCTAACTATCCTTTCAGGTTGGCTTCTTTAACTATCACTTTACATTATTGCAGTGTGTTTCTATACTGTTTCGATAAAAATTTAATAAAATTTACGTTTTAATAAGCTAATATTTCCCCAAAATTTGTAACGTTGATTGACATCAACATTACAAGCATGAAGGATATACTGGCGAATGAACACTATTTCAACAACACCGAAGAATAAACAATATTGTACTCACCAAAATGCCCCGTTCTCCATTAGTGTGTCTCGAGTCTCGTTAAACAACATCCCTGTCCGCGAGCACTATATCCGCACGGAGTGTGAAAACAAGACTAAACGAGTGATAGGTGTGGCAAGTTGAGCGCGAGGTCACCCGTTGCATCATGGGAATGACCTCGTGATGGACACGTGATGTTCTACGCGCCCCTCCAATGATCTAGTTGTTTCCTTTGGTGACTTACTGTCCCTTCCCTCTGTTCGTGTGATTGTTCTTCGATGTTCTTTTGTTCCCCCTATGTTCCCCTCCTCTCAGAGAATAACGGTTTATATACTGGTGCTGTTGTGTTGTAAACTTCACTTCTTGAATCAACCGTGTCGCTAGACACTTGCTCTAGGATGGGATTTTTCCCAAGGTATAAATTCATTTGTGGCTGTACTATTCAAAATTATCCTTTTGGAATTATGTTATTGATTTAATTGTAAATTATATACTGAGTATAAATTCCCTTTTCGGCTAGTACGATACAAAATTAATTTTGGACTTACTTCTGTTATTTTGGGTTAAATCACCTTTTTTGTAAACATGACGAATTATGTAGCCCAATATGGTGTAATATATTTTATTACTGGTTAGTAGTATTATTGGGAGTTTTTGCCCTTCCGGCTTGGTAAATAATGGTTAAAACCATGAGGGACATTATCTTTTGTAGTTTTTTTTATCTTACATCTTTTAAGGCGTAATGCCTGGATAATATGGGAAATGTTTATAGCCCGTACGGCTAAAGATTGTTTGTATTTATTTTTATGGCTAAGTAAATCAGGAACTATCTCTTTTTAAAAAAAAAAGATAGATTTTAGTTGCCATAAATAGTTGTGTTTGTAAATTGTAATTCTAAGTCATATGATACAATCTGGTTTTGAAATGCGGATTGTTAGCCTGTGGCGGCTAGTTATTGTTGTCATTATAGTGCGGGTTGCCGCACAAATGTTGTTATGGCAACGGTACAACAGTATTATCATGGGCATAACCCCGTTATTCATATATCTATATAAAAATATATATTTTTTATTTATTGTTACCTATATTCATATATATATCTATTGTTATTTTTTCCAAATAAATATTTATTTACTTCACATGCAATATTTAATTTACTATTGCAGGTAAAAAAGGTCATTGTTTTTACTCTGAGGATTCTCGCCTCTTTTCCCCCTTGACTGATAGTACAAAATAACGGGTGATGGTTGAGGAGGCTTCATGACAGCAAATTGTTGTATAGGTCAGACTGAAGACCTATTCGCATTTATGTGGTCCTACTGCTCTTCTGCAATTAATCATTTGTTAGTTTTTTTTATGTATATTGTGCCTGTCCTTGTCCATTAGAGGAGAAGGAGGGCGGTACAAATATGCTTCAATAACTTATTCTACCATATAAGAAAACATAAGACTCTTAAACAATTAAAAATTAAAGTGTTTCATATTTCATTTATTATTCCTTAGTGTAATTGTGCATTACTGTGTCTTCTGTTACATTTCCATTCCTTTATGCCCAGTTGCACATGTGCATTGTACAAGATCTCGCTAGTCATTATTTTATTGAGAAATTTACTTCACTTACATTTTTAATGGTTATAAAAGTTGATGCAGATACTTTAAACTTAAACATAACATGACTAAAATAATATTTCTAGCAAACAATATGAAAGAGTAAATGCTTTTTTAATTCAATGTGACAAGTTTGGTAAAATATGTATTTATTTTAAACAGGTTATAATTCTATTACTAAATAGTAACTAAACTAGAGCTAGCTTTGTATTAATTAATACAAGTTTTAAATATCTTAAGTTTGAAACATTTACTATAAGATATTTTTGATATTACATTTTAATTTAACACAAATTATTATTCTAGAAAGGGACAAGGGTAAAAGTAGTAAAAAAGAATCATTAATTTTTTTATAATCTTCTTAGCTATTTTTTATTTTCATTGCATTGTCATGGCAATACAAGTGAACAATTTCAATCAAGTATAATTCGAAATGGACGACAATATTGAATAAATTTACCGTTCGAAAGTGGTTTTAAAGCTCTATTAATTATTAATGTGAAAATTGAAATTAATTTTTAACAATTTTTAAGTAACGAATGATATATAATTGTAAACGCTGATATTATCTCAATTAAATAGACTATGCTTACTATTGTGTTTTAAAAATTGATTATTAAGTACATCAAGAAGAAGCTTGAAAATGACGAGCCTACAAAACTTTCGAGTTCGAGCTTAAGCGACAAGCTCGAGTTTGAGCTCGAAATCCGAGTACTCGCAGAGCCCTATAATATTCCATCTTTTACAGTTACCAAGCTTTGGAATAAAAATATTTCAAGTCAAAATACAAATTTATATTAATTTTGTTAAATTTTGGTTGTATTTGGTAAATCACAATTTGTTTACTTGGCTAAAATCTAAAATAGTTAAATCACATTTTGGGATAGTAACTTACCAGCTTAGGATGAGATATGCTCTGATCTTGTTTGCAGTTAGAGTTGGGCTGAACCCACTATTTTACAAATCTGAATCTCAAATTCGAATACTGGAAAAAATTAAGAACATAAAATAAATATAAATATAGGGTAATATAATTATATAAAAAAACAAATAGTAAATAAATGTTGACTTCTTTTTTTTAATTCGTTCATTATAACATTCATACATTCAGTCAAGTGGTCTGGTCTGGGGTCTGGTTGTTGGGTTCATCCTATAAGCCGTATTAAAGCTACTAAACAAATCTCACTTGATAATTAGAAAGAACGTTTTTTTTTAAGGATTTTAGTCTTGAATCTGAATTTTTTTTCAATCTCGAATATCCTTAAGGATCCGAGGTTCCATTCCTATTTGCAATATAACATTTGGTAAATTATGTTTATATCTAAAGTTATATTGCTATGAAACAAACTGTTTTAAATATCCAAACGTAGATTCTGCTTGGGGAATATTTCCTATCATTTGACTCCACTGAAATGTAAAAAGTGGGCTGCCCACTCCTATTGTGTACACACCACTGCTTGACCTATCACACTAGACTGTATTATTCCTCATTAGTGTAAGTATGTGTTTAGTGTTAGATAGGTCCTTTATGGTGTATTTAGTGTATATTGATGACAAAGAGTGTTTATACTTGTTTGCAGGAACTAATATCATGGAGGAATCTGAGAAAGGGGAGAAGAACTTATTTGTGTGTAATTATTGTAAATTGTTATATTGTACGTCTTGTTTTGTGTCAGGTACGACTGGTACTGGCCGTACAACTTCAACGTGTTCCTGACTCGCAAACTGAACTCCCTGAGATTGATCCTTCAGGTCATGTTCTGTCACCCCCCTGGGGCTAACCTGAATGATGGACTGGCTGCTCAGCCAATCAAGTGAGTGGTCGAGTTATTACTAAACTGGCCCCTCAGCCAATCAAGGGAGTGCGTGAGATATTACTAAACTGGCTGCTCAGCCAATTCAATGAGTGTTTGGGTTATTATGAAACTCTAGTCAAATATAAAGGTTCGAATCCCTTTAACTTTCAAAACGTAAACCTGCTAAAGATTCAAAATTTTTAATCCAAACTGGATCTTAATAGGATTTGTATCTAATTTGAAATTCCGAGTCTTTTAATATTTGAAATATTTGTATTGGATTCAAAATTTTGGATCCAAATAAATTACAGATTTGGATTCAGTGTTAATCCAAACAACTGAATAATTAAATATTTGAAATAAGTTAGCCTGGATCCATTATTAGACCTGATCATAGCAACTTGAAAATTTTGTAATATTTAAATTTAGTCGTCATGAAGTGTGCAATCAACTCTTATAAACACATAGAGAAGATGTGCAGTTAACTCTTACCAACATGTAGAAAGGACGTGCAATCAACTCTTACAAACACATAGAAAAGACGTGCAGTTAACTCTTACCAACACGTAGAAAAGACGTGCAGTTAACTCTTACTAACACGTAGAGAAGATGTGCGGTTAACTCTTACCAACACATAGAAAGGATGTGCAGTTAACTCTTACCAAAACATAGAAAAGATGTGCAGTTAAATCTTACCAACACATAGAAAGGACGTGCAGTTAACTCTTACCAACACATAGAAAGGATGTGCAGTTAACTCTTACAACACATAGAAAGACTGTGCAGTTAACTCTTACCAACATAGAAAGCTGTGGTTAACTCTTGCCAACACTAGAAAAGGACGTGCAGTTAACTCTTACCAACACATAGAAAGGACGTGCAGTTAACTCTTACCAACACATAGAAAGGATGTGCAGTTAACTCTTACCAACACATAGAAAAGGATGTGCAGTTAACTCTTACCAACACATAGAGAAGATGTGCAGTTAACTCTTACCAACACACATAATTATAAAGTATGTGCATGAACTCAGCTGACAAAAAAATAGAAAATCTTACTATTAACTCTTACCAACACGTAGGAAATTGTAACTGCTGTTAATCTTACACAGACCAAACGTAGAGAAGAGCTGCGAGATTGTACATCTTACCAACATATATGAAGGACGTGGCATAACTCCCATCGCTTACCAAACATAGAAAGGACGTGCAGTTAACTCTTACCAACACATAGAAAAGACGTGCAGTTAACTCTTACCAACACGTAGAGAAGATGTGCGTTAACTCTTACCAACACATAAGAAAGGACGTGCAGTTAACTCTTACCAACACATAGAAAAGATGTGCAGTTAACTATTACCAACACACGATAACTATTTATAAAGTATGTGTACATGAACTCAGGCTGGCACAAAAAGAATAAAAATCTTACTATAAACCTCTTTAAGGAAAACCTCTGTTAACTTTTTGAGGTAGTTTTGTTATTAGATGGTTTGTAACATGTCTTGTTACAGGTTCTACTTCACAGACCAAACTAGAGTAAGTAGCTCAACAGGCGGGGAGAACTCGGTGGTACAGATGCTTGGCTCACTATATGACGCTATCGAGAACGACTGTGGCTCCATACCCACCCGTCTCTATCGGGCATTCAGGCCCAAATCCAGTAAGTTGGGATCTTTGGGGGGTAGGGTAAGCTCTCATAGGTGTGGAAAACACACAAACCAAGCAATTTTAAATGTTGTCAGTATCCAAGGAAACACAATACTCACTATGTGAAGAGATTATTTAGTTAAAACAAAGCAATGTAAATATGTCTGCTTTGAATTAGTTTTGAAATTTTCTTTTTCTCTAGCTTTGGCAATTACAATGCTTCGCCGATGAAAATATTGACAGTTGAATTTTACATTTTTGTTGAATTCCCGACATTCTCTGTCATATACAATACAAATTAATGTTTACAGGATAAATCTGAATTAATCGAATTGCATGCTGTGATAATAAATAACTGGCTTATCATATTAGACCAAAATATGTATTGATAACACGATGGTATGGCATGAAAGGGGAAACTAATATATTGTCACAGTACTGACCCCGTGCCTACACATCTTTAAGCCCAGTACACACGACACAAATTCTTGTACATAAAGTTGTATTGTAGGCCTATACAATTTCAGGAAATAGAATGCGTCCTCTATCAGCCAATTTTCTTTTACAACTTTTGAGTAGTAAACACAAAAATTTTGTCTGCTAGACAGTTATTTTTAAAAAAAAAAGTGATTGTAAGAAAAACAGCTAAATGCTTGAAAACAAACAAGTAGTTATAATTTTACATTAGACCCCAAACATAAAGGTTTTCAATTGTTTTAAAGAAATATTAAAAAACTGAAAGAAAAAAAAATTCATAATATTTAGGAATGACAAAGAAATTATTTACATTAAATACCAATATTTTCCAAATAATTCAATCGTTATTTTTCCATAAAAGGGGCAAAAATGCCATGTCTTTTTTTCAAATATTGTATGGAATCACAAATGCTGTGTGAACAGTCAATGCTAAAATTTGTATGCCATCCATGTGACCAAGATATTGTACAATTTTTTGCACAACTTTTTGTAGAAGAGTTCTGTTGTGTGTACTGGGCTTTGGAGTTTTGTGAGTTTATTGTAGCAGGTGCTTTTGTTTGGATGTGTGTATCAGTGAAAGCTAACAAACGAAAGTTTATAAGAATATGTCTATAATAAGTAATAACACAATAATGTAAATCACAGAACAGAAGGACAACCAAATCCACAATTATCATAAAAATAAAGCTCCAAATAGCTTCTTGAAGTCTAAGGAATTAAAATAAAAATCCCAGGACCTCCCCTTTTAAGCTTGGGTTCATCCATTCCAAGCTTGCCTACCCAGTAGTTAATTGACCTGGGCTGAAATCCTTTAACCCCTTCATAGAGTGAAACAATTTCAAAATGTGTTTGTGTCTAAAATATTATTACTTTAAGTTGGGATCTTAATAAAATAATGTTTTTTTTTTATTTCCAGTAAAGTCCACCTCGTCCTGGCGCTGGAGACGACTCTGTTGCTTGCCCTATTCTGTGATCTTGTGTTGAGCTTCCTCTTCCTGCTCGTAGGCATCTCTGTCCTCACCATCTACCTCATGGACTTGAACAACTACAGCGTTGCAGATGAGTGAGTCTCCCGTAGTTTGAGTAGTTGAGGGTAGGAGGTGGTGTAACTTGCACTTGGCACACATAAAAATTAATACAGAATATTCAACAATTAAACTTAATAGGTCCATCCTATAACTGTGTTAGGTTAAACCAATCTGGGCGGTGCAAACAATTAGGAAATAGCCTTAAAAAGCATCTAATAACCAATACTTTTTTTATTTCAATTCCTTTTATAAATTAAGCAAGATAATTTTTTCCTGTGATATTGACAACACTGTTTACCATTCGGGTGGCTGGCCAAACGTGTGCATGCCCATGTTTATTTTCAAGTCTCGGGTTCTCCCCCAATTGTTTTCTCTGCCCTCACCCTTGAGCTACCATTATGGCCACGTGCAACACCCCTGAATTGTCAGCTGAAATAGGTTGGGAACCACTAGGTGCACACTTAGTAACCGTCATAATGGCTAAAATGAATTTCAGATTCACAATCGGAAGGAAACGTTTGTTAATCTTTTCTAGCGCCAAAATCCAACCTTTTAGTTGACGAAATACTATACATTAAATTTATCACATATTAAGAAAGATCTCACTTTAATCCAGGGTCGGACCTGGCCCTAAGAACAATGTTGTGTTCCAGAAACATTGTGGTATGTTGTGTTCCAGAACATTGTGGTATGTGTGTGGTGTGTGTGTTCCAGGAACAATGTGTACTGTCACTTTCAGGAACATTGGGGTACTGTCATGTTATTCAGGACAATGTTTACTTGTCATGTTCAGGAAATTTGGTATGTTGTGTTCCAAGACATTGTGGTATGTTGTGTTCCAGGAACAATGTGTACTGTCACATTCCAGGAACATTATTACTGTCATGTTCAGGAACATTGTGGTATGTTTTGTTCCAAGAACATTGTGGTGTTGTGTTCCAGAACAATGTGTACTGTCATGTTTCAGTAACATTGTGGTATGTTGGTTACAGGAACATTGTGTATGGTAGTGTTCCAGGAGCAATGTGTGTACTTTCATGTTTCAGGAACAATATGTACTGTATGTGTTCCATAACATTGTGGTGTGTTGTATTCCAGAAACATTGTGTACTGTCGTGTTCCAGGAACAATGTTACTGTCAATTCCAGGAACATTGTGTACTGTCAATTCCAGAAACATTGTGTACGTCATGTTTCCAGGAACATTGTTATGATCATGTTCCAGGAACATGTTACTGTATTTCCAGGAACACTGTGTATGTATGTTTCCAGGAAAAATTGTACTGTAATGTTCCAGAACATGTGTACAGTCATGTTCCAGGAACATTGTGTACGATCATGTTCCAGGGTGGTGGTGATAGAGCAGACGGTGGCTCATGTAACCCTGATAACCATCGCTCTGTTGCTTTGTGTTGGCGTGGTGGCCAACCTGTACACCTGGGGACAGATGATTCAGGCACTGTTATTCTCACAGAGGAGACACTTGCAGAGGGCCATCGCACGGCTGGACACGCTCAAGTCTGAGGGCTTCTTGCAGGCGCTCAGATCTGAGGTCAACCTCATGACAGAGATGGTGAGCTACCAGATACAGATCACATGACTTGACAACCAAAGTGGGGCTACTAGCACCAGGGATCACACTTCAAACTAGGAATGTGTGGGCCCCCATTTCTCACTTGAGCTGTTTACCATATCCATGCATCAACCAAACACACAAATATACATTTGTAGAACATAATTTCTTGTGATAAAGTTAGATCCCACTGATTTTTAACTAAATTATATGAGCCTACAGTTATTTTGATCGACATAGTAAAGATGAGTGCACTTTAGAATAAAATCTAATAATGATCAAATTATTAAACTCTAACTTTATTAAATCTAAGTGGTCGAATTTAGTTTCAGAAAAATTTCTGTCAAGCTTAAATACAAACCTATATATTTTAACTTGAGACTAGCACACTGTACATAGTCAAACTTTGTCTAAGTATCCAATGTGCACATTATGTACAGTCAAACTTTTGAAAATTTTCCACACTGCCAATTGTGTATTCAGAAAACTTTTAGTCTGCACGTTTATACCAATCACCTTTGGAATTTTACCTAGACAGTGCACCACTGTGTACATAAGTCAAACTTTGTGTGCCAATGCCACACAGCACAATTGTGTACAAATCGAACTTTGAGGCAATGTCACACTGCACAAAATTGTGTACCAAGTCAAACTTTGTGGAGGGGCCAACAAGGTT
The DNA here is from genome assembly GCA_039000515.1 of Timema cristinae. Lineage (NCBI taxonomy): Eukaryota > Metazoa > Arthropoda > Insecta > Phasmatodea > Timematidae > Timema > Timema cristinae. Next base: position 17,418,338 of record JBCFYV010011164.1, on the reverse strand, counting down.
TTATTAAAAAAGAAACAGTTTAACTGACAAACATTTATTAAGGATTTATTGTTACATAACATTTACATATCGGATTAAATTAGTTTGCTTAAGATGGGAAAAAATTACAAATGCTTATGAGATTGACCCATGTGTTCTCCTATGTCCCACCGTGGGATTGACCATGTGTATGTCCCATCGTGGGATTGACCCACGTGTTCTCCTATGTCCCACCGTGGGATTGTCCCATGTGTTTTCTTCTGTCCCACCGTGAGCTTGACCCATGTGTTCTCTTCTGTCCCACCGTGAGATTGACCCATGTGCTCTCCTATGTCCCACTGTGAGATTGACCCATGTGTTCTCCTATGTCCCACCGTGAGATTGACCCATGTGTTCTCATATGTCCACCGTGAGATTGACCCATGTGTTCTCCTATGTCCCACCGTGAGATTGACCCATGTGTTCTCCTATGTCCCACCATGAGATTGACCCATGTGTTCTCTTCTGTCCCACCTTGACTTGACCCATGTGTTCTCTTCTGTCCCACCTTGAGCTTGACCCATGTGTTCTCTTCTGTCCCGCCGTGAGCTTGACCCATGTGTTTCTCTTCTGTCCCACCGTGAGATTGACCCATGTTTCTCCTATGCCCCACCATGAGATTGACCCATGTGTTCTCTATCTGTCCCACCATGAGATTGACCCATGTGTTCTCCTTGTCCCACCTTGAGTTGACCCATGTGTTCTCTCTGTCCCACCTTGAGGATTGACCCATGTGTTCTCCTATGTCCCACCATGAGTTGACCCATGTGTTCTCTTCTGTCCCACCGTGAGATTGACCCATGTGTTCTCCTATGCCCACCGTGAGATTGACCCATGTGTTCTCCTATGCCCACCATGAGATTGACCCATGTGTTCTCCTATGTCCCACCGTGAGATTGACCCATGTGTTCCCATGTCCTACTGGTGATTGACCCATGTGTTCTCCTTTGTCCTCATGTGAGATTGACCAATGTGTTCTCTCTGTCTCATTGTGAGATTGACCAATGTGTTCTCCTCTGTCCTCAATGTGAGATTGACCATGTATCTCCTCCTTGTCTGATTGGAGATTGACCATGTGTTCTCTATGTCCCACCATTGAGATTGACCCATGTGCATTCTCCTATGTCCCACATGAGATTGACCCATGTGCTCTCCTATGCCCCCATGAGATTGACCCATGTGTTCTCTCTGTCCCCCTTGAGTTGACCATGTGTTCTCTTTGTCCCACCTGAGATTGACCCATGTGTTCTCCTATGTCCCACCGTGAGATTGACCCATGTGTCTCTTCTGTCCCACCATGAGATTGACCCATGTGTTCTCCTATGCCCGACCATGAGACTGACCCATGCATTCTCCTATGTCCCACCGTGAGATTGACCCATGTGCTCTCCTATGTCCCGCCATGAGATTGACCAATGTGTTCTCCTATTTCCCATCGTAAGTGGGTTCATCAGCACAACACACAACCTCATCAAGGTAAAATAAACTTAGGAGGGTCTGACTTGTCCTTATCTATTAGAAATGATGGCACTTGCAAGCCTTGAGGAGAACCCCGCCCCGGCAGGACGAGACCAATGCTTGTAACCTGACTCTTTTAGGTTAAGTGTGTGGACAGCTTCACGTCCCAGCAGACACGGCTGGTCGTGATTGTGGATGGTCTAGATAGCTGTGAACAGGACAAGGTTCTTCTGGTTCTCGATGCAGTCCATATGCTTTTCTCGGACACAACATCTCCGTTTATTGTCATACTCGCCATCGACCCACACATAATATCCAAGGTTGGTACAACTGCGTTGTCACAGTTTATTGAGTTAGCTTGTGTAGCAGAACAATCCACTTAACCTACAAATATCAAAATGATTTTCTCAGGAACAACTCTCTCTTGTTGAAGAAGGGGGCTGAAAATTACGTAATGATGTGTTTTGTTGTGTTTTAATTGTGAACTTTGAGGCCTGCAGTTTCGTGTTAAGTGTGTAGGCCTTGCCCTTTATCCTCCTTTCAACAATTAATTTAAAATACTGTTTGACACCATTTTTCCTTAATTTGGTTTATTTAGAGTAGTTAAAAAATAGCTCATGGACATTGGAATTGAACCAGGAACCTCGCTGCTAAGCCAAAGGTCTCTGGTTTGGTATCTGCTAGGCTTAGATTAATAAAAATTGTTTAAAAAATTGTATGGCATTGAACTGAAAGATTAGTTCTGTCTCATCCCTAAACCAATAGTTGTCAGAACTGTTCTGATGTGTTTTAAGCTGTGATGTATCCAAGACTCACATTAACTAACTTAGAGTTTGTTTCTTGTTTTTTTTCCCTGTCCAGATCGCCAGCCAGGTCAGTATATTGTTGTATTGTGTTGTTCGAGAGCATGTGAAACCTTTGTCATACTTCTTTAGACATAGTTTTTGAATGAATTGGATTTTGTCGATAATATTTACTCGTTTTTGTCATAAATTTGTTTCCTTCAAATTCAGATTTTTTTTTTCTTCTTCCAAAATTGTATTTCATATTTTATCTGCGTTCAAAATAATTAAAAAAAATAAAGACCGGCCTCAAATTAAATAGTGTTAATCTACAACAGTTTATCATAGCTATGCACTCTATTAATGTAAACTTGAAACTATTTGACTATTAATACCATCTTCTATTTGACTATTACAAATATCTTGATTGAGTTAATTGTAACTTCATTCACACTCCCAATAGACTGGACTACCATTGGGTTTGAACCATGGCCAGGTATACTGAGGATGTATTTTCCCACCCTCCATGCAAATGTGGGTAGTTTTCCTCATCCCACCCCATTAGAGTTAATGAGTATATCCCAAACAGTTTGAAAGTACTGCACTATTTCAGCAAACAACCTGCTTGCTATTTCTGACATTAGGCTCTTCACAATCTCTAAATCCTCTCGTTGTTTTGTGTTGTTGCGTGGTTGGTCGATTGTTTCCATCTCCTATTGGGTGAGGGATTGTTGTATCTCCAGCCTTACCCAGCCAATATCTACCGGTATCTTCTTTTGTTATTAGTACAAGATGTCTAGAAATCTGAAAGTATAATTTAATATTTACAGCAATAGTTATTAACATGTCAGCAAAAAATATGTATCAAGGTGGAAATAATCTTGTGTACAAAAACAGAGTTAATCTTTTATTCAGATTAAATACTTGAAAAATGATACGGTAATTTAACCTGGGACAGTTGTCTTAGTGCTCCAATTCTCTACTGCTGAGCTATCCAGGGTCATTCTTTTCTCACAGTTTAAGACAGACTACGTGATGGATATGTGTATAAATCAGCTCCTGGAACTATTAATTGAAACAAAGTTACCGGCGATTCAAGGCCGGCTATATGCTGTATGATATTAAATCCATACAGTGGTGATATTTAATTTTATTTAAGTTTTAAGAATTCTTTAAACTTTATTACTAAAAGATTTATTAACTAAGGAAAATAGAAATATGGTGTTTGTAATAACCTCTGTAGATTCATTACAACCTGAGAAGCATATAATATAGGGTTTCACTCCTGTGTGTTCTTATAAATAAGGCACTGTATGCTTGTTGCAGGCGGTGGAGTTCAACTCCAGGCGTCTGTTCTCAGAATCTAACATTGGTGGCCATGACTATCTCCGCAATATGGTCCATCTTCCCTTTTACCTGCAGAACTCGGGACTCCGCAAAGTGAAGGTGGCGCAGCAGACGGCTCACCACCACAGGAAGTCCATGTCAGCATGGGCCGATGCAGAGGAGACTGTGGGTGTTCCCCCTTCTGGCCCACTTTCTACGGTGGGTTTACTATTTCCTCGGTGCAATAAGAACTTTTGTAAGATCTCTTATATCAGTTGGTTAGCTGGGATATTATATACACAGTGACACTCTAACCAGAACTCACATCTCTCAGTTGGTTAGCTGGGATATTATATACACTGTGACACTCTAACCAGAACTCACATCTATCAGTTGGTTAGCTGGGATATTATATACACAGTGACACTCTAACCAGAACTCACATCTATCAGTTGGTTAGCTGGGATATTATATACACTGTGACACTCTAACCAGAACTCACATTTATCAGTTGGTTAGCTGGGATATTATATACACAGTGACACTCTAACCAGAACTCACATCTCTCAGTTGATTAGCTGGGATATTATATACACAGTGACACTCTCACCAGAACTCACATCTATCAGTTGGTTAGCTGGGATATTATATACATTGTGACACTCTAACCAGAACTAACATCTATCAGTTGGTTAGCTGGGATATTATATACACAGTGACACTCTACCAAGAACTCACATCTATCAGTTGGTTAGCTGGGATATTATATACACTGTGACACTCTATCCAGAACTCACATCTATCAGTTGGTTAGCTGGGATATTATATACACTGTGACACTCTAATCAGAACTCACATCTATCAGTTGGTTAGCTGGGATATTATATACACTGTGACACTCTAATCAGAACTCACATCTATCAGTTGGTTAGCTGGGATATTATATACACTGTGACACTCTAACCAGAACTCACATCTATCAGTTGGTTAGCTGGGATATTATATACACTGTGACACTCTAACCAGAACTCACATCTATCAGTTGGTTAGCTGGGATATTATATACACAGTGACACTCTCACCAGAACTCACATCTATCAGTTGGTTAGCTGGGATATTATATACACTGTGACACTCTAACCAGAACTCACATCTATCAGTTGGTTAGCTGGGATATTATATACACTGTGACACTCTAATCAGAACTCACATCTATCAGTTGGTTAGCTGGGATATTATATACACTGTGACACTCTAATCAGAACTCACATCTATCAGTTGGTTAGCTGGGATATTATATACACTGTGACACTCTAACCAGAACTCACATCTATCAGTTGGTTAGCTGGGATATTATATACACTGTGACACTCTAACCAGAACTCACATCTATCAGTTGGTTAGCTGGGATATTATATACACTGTGACACTCTAACCAGAACTCACATCTATCAGTTGGTTAGCTGGGATATTATATACACTGTGACACTCTAACCAGAACTCACATCTATCAGTTGGTTAGCTGGGATATTATATACACAGTGACACTCTCACCAGAACTCACATCTATCAGTTGGTTAGCTGGGATATTATATACACTGTGACACTCTAACCAGAACTCACATCTATCAGTTGGTTAGCTGGGATATTATATACACTGTGACACTCTAATCAGAACTCACATCTATCAGTTGGTTAGCTGGGATATTATATACACTGTGACACTCTAATCAGAACTCACATCTATCAGTTGGTTAGCTGGGATATTATATACACTGTGACACTCTATCCAGAACTCACATCTATCAGTTGGTTAGCTGGGATATTATATACACTGTGACACTCTAACCAGAACTCACATCTATCAGTTGGTTAGCTGGGATATTATATACACTGTGACACTCTAACCAGAACTCACATCTATCAGTTGGTTAGCTGGGATATTATATACACTGTGACACTCTAACCAGAACTCACATCTATCAGTTGGTTAGCTGGGATATTATATACACTGTGACACTCTAACCAGAACTCACATCTATCAGTTGGTTAGCTGGGATATTATATACACTGTGACACTCTAACCAGAACTCACATCTATCAGTTGGTTAGCTGGGATATTATATACACTGTGACACTCTAATAAGAACTCACATCTATCAGTTGGTTAGCTGGGATATTATATGCACTGTGACACTCAATCAGAACTCACATCTATCAGTTGGTTAGCTGGGATATTATATACACTGTGACACTCTAACCAGAACTCACATCTATCAGTTGGTTAGCTGGGATATTATATACACTGTGACACTCTAACCAGAACTAACATCTATCAGTTGGTTAACTGGGATATTATATACACTGTGACACTCTAATCAGAACTCACATCTATCAGTTGGTTAGCTGGGATATTATATACACAGTGACACTCTAACCAGAACTCACATCTATCAGTTGGTTAGCTGGGATATTATATACACTGTGACACTCTAACCAGAACTCACATCTATCAGTTGGTTAGCTGGGATATTATATGCACTGTGACACTCTAATCAGAACTCACATCTATCAGTTGGTTAGCTGGGATATTATATACACAGTGACACTCTAACCAGAACTCACATCTATCAGTTGGTTAGCTGGGATATTATATACACTGTGACACTCTAATCAGAACTCACATCTATCAGTTGGTTAGCTGGGATATTATATACACTGTGACACACTAATCAGAACTCACATCAAAGTGTGACTATCTATATTAAAATACAGCTAGAGAAAGCACTTATGACTGAATGTCAAAATTGATGATGGCCTTTTAAAAGTAAACTCAAATCTTATAATTGAAATTTGCATGCAATGAATTATGTTAGATTGTGTTTGCCATTAAAACAAGAGTGTTTTTTGGTGTTTTTTTAATCATCTGGCAAAATAATATATTCCTCAATTGTGGTGATAAATATAAAGTGTCAAGTGAATCAGCTCAGCTTGAGTGACGCCATTACATTTTGGATAGTCTGGTAAACTAATAAACATCTGTAGGACTCGTTTTACCAATATGGGAAACAGGAATGAGCTATGTAAGGAGGGGAGGCAGGATAAGGCTGAAACAAGGCGCTTGTAAATATATGTTGTCCTGATGAGTTGCGATAAATTTAAAACTAGGTCTGGGGATTGGATGGTAACAATCAACTTCTCTCTGTCCAGTGTCAGTAGTGCAAAGGATGAACTATGTTATTTTCATTGTAACAGCCATATTGTTTGTACCCTTTTATTTGTTCCTATTCATTTATCTTGTATCTTCCATTTATAACAACATTTACCTCAAAAAGCAAAAAGAGGTTTTCCTTAAATGGATAAATATAGTTTTTTTTTTTTAATATTATTGGTTTTTAATTTTCTACAATTTTATTATAGTTTTTAATGATATATTACAACATCACATAGCTAGTGCTTATTTCATAAATACTGTCTTGATAGTGGGAAGGGTAAGCCAGCCTAATTGCAGGCTCACACACTACACGATTCTAGATCTCTTGTAGCTGCCTCTTAATGCAAGAGATGGACTCCACAAGCCACAGTGGCTTAAATTATTCATATCAACAACCACTTTACGAGAGAAAACTATTAGACGCCCCAGAAAGTAATGGATAGGTTAAGTTTATACTCTGGTTTTCACATCTTATTGAGCAGGTCTAGTTAAAATGAGAAATATAAATACTAACATATCCATTTTAAAAAAAAGCATAAATGCAGTTATATTTAAACATATTAGAAACATTTTAATAATTTACAAATCTTAAACACAGGTCCAGATTGAAATAAGAATATTAGAGAAGGTAACTGTTATTATTATTATTATTTATTAATGTGTAATGGTAGGGTGATTGTGAGATGAAATGAAGGACCTACAGTTTAACGTGGAATCCAAACCACGGTGGAGGCCTGGTATTCCCCACATTCACAAGTTGTGATTAATACACGTATTGTCAGAGGTGAAGGAAGGGTTTGGAAATCAGATAAACCTGTGCCAGAATCGAGGATTGAACCCCGAACCCTCAACACAGAAGACTGACACCTTACCCCTAAACCACCAGGTCACCAACTGTTAGTAAAAACATAAAAGAATTAATGAGACATGAGCTTGTTATGTTGGCACAATAAACCAGTCTTGGTGGAAGAACAGAGGGAGATGAAGGCATTTTACGAAACAGACCCGGCCACAGGGTGGGAACATTTGATGATGATGATTATGATGAAACCAGTCTTGACTTAATATTATATAATGAAAGTGTCTGGGGAGGGGTATTTCCACATTGAAAATGGTGTTTAGTTTTTATTACAACTAATGTAGAGAATGTTGACTCATAAAGATATGGTTGCAAATGTGAGCCTGTGCTCCAAGCAATGAGCAAATGTCACAAACACTCGACTAAGGTAACCAAGTATTGCGTGTTCTCTCGCAGATGGGCGGGTCCAGGCGCATGTCCACAGAGTCAGGCATGAGCAGCTCAGAGAAGTTGAAACCCCCAGGGGGTCTTATCAGAAAGGGTTCCAGGAAGCTCAAGTTGAGTGAGAGTATCGCTAGCAGCTTGGGAAGTAACCTCAACAGGGTCGGGGGAGCCCACGACCTCACCAAGATGCTTCTGACAGACGACTACTTCAGCGACGTGAACCCTCGTAGCATGAGGCGGCTCATGAACGTGGTCTACATCACAGGTGAGTGACTGGTGTCTTTGTCTGGTCTCTTACATGACAGGTGAGTGACTGGTGTCTTTGTCTGGTCTCTTACATGACAGGTGAGTGACGGTGTCTTTGTCTGGTCTCTTACATGACAGGTGAGTGACTGGTGTGTTTGTCTGGTCTCTTACATGACAGGTGAGTGACTGGTCTCTTTGTCTGGTCTCTTACATGACAGGTGAGTGACTGGTGTGTTTGTCTGGTCTCTTACATGACAGGTGAGTGACTGGTGTGTTTGTCTGGTCTCTTACATGACAGGTGAGTGACTGGTGTGTTTGTCTGGTCTCTTACATGACAGGTGAGTGACTGGTGTGTTTGTCTGGTCTCTTACATGACAGGTGAGTGACTGGTGTGTTTGTCTGGTCTCTTACATGACAGGTGAGTGACTGGTGTCTTTGTCTGGTCTCTTACATGACAGGTGAGTGACTGGTATCTTTGTCTGGTCTCTTACATGACAGGTGAGTGACTGGTCTCTTACATGACAGGTGAGTGACTGGTCTCTTACATGACAGGTGAGTGACTGGTCTCTTTGTCTGGTCTCTTACATGACAGGTGAGTGGCTGGTCTCTTACATGACAGGTGAGTGACTGGTCTCTTACATGACAGGTGAGTGACTGGTGTGTTTGTCTGGTCTCTTACATGACAGGTGAGTGACTGGTGAGTTTGTATGATCTCTTACATGACAGGTGAGTGACTGGTGTGTTTGTCTGGTCTCTTACATGACAGGTGAGTGACTGGTGTGTTTGTCTGGTCTCTTACATGACAGGTGAGTGACTGGTGTGTTTGTCTGGTCTCTTACATGACAGGTGAGTGACTGGTGTGTTGGTCTGGTCTCTTACATGACAGGTGAGTGACTGGTCTCTTTGTCTGGTCTCTTACATGACAGGTGAGTTACTGGTCTCTTTGTCTGGTCTCTTACATGACAGGTGAGTGACTGGTGTGTTTGTCTGGTCTCTTACATGACAGGTGAATGACTGATGTGTTTGTCTGGTCTCTTACATGACAGGTGATTGACTGGTGTGTTTGTCTGGTCTCTTACATGACAGGTGAGTGACCGGTATTTCTGTCTGGTCTCTAACTACATATTTACACAATCACTGACAGTGAAATTAGACATTTATGCTCTTAATATAAAATATTAACTAACTAGATTAAATTTTGTGATGTTAACTTTATTTATAATCTCAGACTGAGTGAGATATTTTAGCATTTCTGAAACTTATTTTAAGTAACATTTTAAGTTAAGTAAGTATGCAAAACATTATATAATTCCTCAACATATAGGAATAAAAATTATCCAAACTTTGATTCAGCTTATAAATAATTTAAATAATCATTTAAACATTGCTTTGAAACCTCCTCCTCCTTGCAAACAATTTCTAGTACAAGTTCCTGACTATCAGACTACAAGTCAATGTGATTGTGTGTGTGAGTGCACAACCATCTCATGTGATTGTTTGCCTGTAGGTCGGCTGCTGAAGGCATTCCAGATTGATTTCAACTGGTACCATCTGGCGAGTTGGGTGAACATCACTGAGCAGTGGCCTTACCGCACCTCCTGGGTCATCTTGCATTACAGCATGCATGAAGAGTCTTATGACGACAACACTTCCCTCAAGTCCCTGTATGATAAGTACGTGTTGCGACATTACACCCCTGTTGTTCAGATATTACCAACCCTGAACCTTATAAGGCTGCACCTGCTTCGGGGGCCTCACTCTCGCAATTGACTAAACTGACAGTGCCCGGGATATTGGGTTTGAGCCCTGGTCAAGTGTACTGAGGGTGGTCTTTACTGAATGTTATCCCACTTTCTCTCCATGCAAATGCATGTACACTTCCTATAAATTCAACCTTGTCCCTAACACATTATCATTATGTGTATATCCCAAATGGATAGTCAGACTCAGTGTTAAAACATAGTATAAGGCTTAGTGTTAATGTTAAGCGATGCTTTCCGAGGTTAAATTTTAGTATATGTGTGCTATTAAATCACCATGTTCAGAACATATTTCTTGAAATTCTAGATAATAATTTTCTTTTATTGAAAATGGAACAATGGACCATTAAAAAAAAACTGTGAATCATAATATTTATTTAAATTTAAATAAATATAAAAAATAATACCTGGACACTAATCGAACCTGGGATCTTTGGCTTAGTGTTCCAATGAAAGATGTAGCCACAACCAAAGTTATATACTACCTTCATTTGTATATTTGTTTATTATTTGACATTATTACAACTATAGTTTTCTTGCTTGTGTCCTGCTTGGTAAATATCAACAGGAAGATGGCGCTCTCAGCCATAATAAGACCTACCTGCTTTATTATCTCTGTGAAGGGTATTGACGGTGACATTCTCTTCCCAGGCTACGCCCCCTCATACCCCTCTCCAAGGAAGTGGAGCCACTGTTGGAACTGGACAGAGATGAACGCAAGTTTGATATTTTCCTCACATTCCATAGAAGCAGTTTACTCATCAGTGACCTCAAGATATTCCTGCCTTTCACCATCAACCTTGACCCTTACATCAAAAAAGTCATAAAAGGTGAAGTGTTTAGCCCATATTGTGTGTGCATTCCCAAGAGACCCTTATTTGTGTGTTTTTTGACACGCACTTTCAGAACTGATTGCTTATATCAGCACATATATTAATAAAAACTAGCTCAAATCTATGAGAGATACAAAAATCAGACCCCGGCCGTCTCACAACCAAAAGAAAAGCCTTTTAAAAAATAGTTTGTTTTTTTGCCAGGAAAACTAGGACCTTTGCTGAAATTTTCTTCAAAAGTAAGAGAGTGGCCTTCCTAGATTTTGTTCATGTTGATTCTTTATTCCTGTAAAAAAAATAATAATAATAATAATAACCAAATGATTTTATTGACTTGTGAATTCACATTCAATTAAGCAATAAAATAATGGTCTGAGGTCTGGTTGTCACATTTTCCCTATAACTATTTATTTTGTGCGTCTCTGATTTGAAGGGCTCTAGGATTCATGAGACTCAGCTGTACTGTATTTAGGTGTTGCGCCACTGTTGCTCTAAGTTGGGTTTATATATATATTTCAGAGGATCATCAGAACATGGAGGAAGCAGGAGAACTTCAGTTCATGGTGCCCTCCCCTCCCGCCCCTTTACCTCCGCAGGCTGCCAACACCACGACTCCGATCTGGGGCGCCCAAAAGTCCTCTCTGTTGAGGAGACAGGTGAGTTTTTTATTGACTGACTGGATGAGACGAGCGTCTAGCACACCAGTACCGGGTCAGACGAGTGTCTAGCACACCAGTACGGGTCAGACGAGTGTCTAGCGCACCAGGACTGGGTCAGACGAACGTCTAGCGCACCAAGACTGGGTCAGATGTGTGTATAGCTCATCAGAATTGGGTCAGACGAGCGTCTAGCGCACCAGCACTGGGTCAAATGTTCATAGCCACTAACCTAGCCAGGTTTTCACTTACATAAACCGGAGCGCTTTTGTTCCCAGCGGCAACTGTCCCGAAGTGCCACACTGCAAGGTCCTGGAGCAGCGTATCCCCAGCCTTCCATGGTGGGGTGGCCCCCGCATTGGCTGAGCATGCAGGACTCCATGAGTATGATGCCTCGGCCGTCCCTCTACCCCCAGATGTCCGCCGTTACCGTTCTACCGGTGAGAACTTGGTCATAAACTTTGAGTGGTGGGAACACATGGCAAGTCACTGGGACTAACCACTAGATGCACTCAAGGTCATGTGACATAGTTTTCAAGAAATGTCATATGTTGAGTATTACCATTATCAAGGGGGTGCATATTTCCCTAATAGGGATGGATAACCAGCTCACTGATATAGGGGATTTTAGGGGGCAGATTGAGGCCAAACACAACCAACAGTGATATTGGAGTAGAAATTGTTTATAATAAACACTAACAAACAAACAAAAACATGTTTTTAAACAGTAGTTCTCACTACCACAGACAACTTCTTCAGACCCTCTTCGGTGGCCGCATGGTCTAAGGCGCTACTCTCACAATAGACTAGACTGTCGGTGACAGGGAGATTGTGTTTCTATCTTGGTTGGGTGTACTGAGGGTGATTTTCCTAGATGATTTTCTACTCTTTCTCTATGCAAATTTAGATACATTTCCTTTAAAATTCAGCCTTCCTTATCCCTAAAACATTATTGTAATTAGTATATAAGCTAGAGGTCTGTGAGGTTGATTTTTTCATTTGAGTCGAGTATTTCTAAAAGCTCTAGAGTTTGAGTCGATTTCGAGTATAGATAGGCCTATTCATAATTTTAAAATGTTAAAAAGTATATTTAAGACACATGTTCTTAAAATAAAAATGACACTCATTTTTAAAAATAGTAAGACTTTTGAAAAAAAAAAGTTAAATAATGGAAACATCTGTTTTTAAATTAGAAATAACACTTAAAAACACAATTAAAATATAAGAACACCACTAAAATAAAAATCTAATTAAAAACAAATAATTAAAATGGTTTCAACACTTATGTCTTTAAGGACATTAAAATTACACTGACAATTATTATAGAATAAGTTAATTAAATGGATAATTGCATGATGGCCTGGCAAGACAGTGTACAGTGATGTAAAGTAAGTGATAGTGAAGAAAGCCAACCTGAAAGGATAGCTAGGTTAGGTCTAGATAGGAACAAACACACTTCTCTCTTCATGTCTTCTTAAACTTTTACACTTTCCTTTTCTATGAAACTTCCAAAGTTGCACATTAGTTTGAATTTTTGGAAATATTACGTTTTCATTAATGTCTTTTCATATGAAAAATATATATTTTCGAAAATTCAAAATAATGTTCAACTATGGAAGTTTAAAAAGTGGAACGTTTAAAAGTGTAAGAAGAAATAAAAAAGTGTGTTTGTTTATATCTTGGCCTAGCCTAACTATCCTTTCAGGTTGGCTTCCTTCATTATCACTTTACATTATTGTAGTGTGTTTCTATATTGTCTTGATTAAAAGTTAATGCAATTGAAGCAGCCTCCATTTTGTCCTTTCTTGTCATATTCCCTCCCATATGGTTCACAGTCGGAAGTGCTGGACGTGAAACTGTCGAGTTTGTCTGTGGATGGAGTCTGTGATCTTTTCACCAAGGTCGAGGATCTTAACTCGCCGTCAACGCCTCAATACGTCAGTGTGATGCGAGAGAACAACATCAGTGGTCGAGTGCTGCTGCACTGTGATCTAGAGGAACTCAAGAAGGTGTGTCTCATATATTTAACGAGTAGATGAAGTGCTCTTTGTTTTTGTCCTTCCATATAACATTAGTATATTCATAGTTGTTAAATTACTGGTCTGAGGTCTTGTTGTTAAGTTTGTGTCTGAACTACCAATAAGAAGTAACTAGGGCTTTCAACTCCAACTCTCTTAAATGATTCACAGCTTCCATCCCTTGTAACTTTGTTAAAATGATTGTTCGGAACTGCCAGGTGCTGCAAATGAACTTTGGTGACTGGGAACTCTTCCGGATGATTGTTGTGTCATTGCGGGAGCAAGAACTCACCTGCTTCTCTCATCAGGAGGAACTCAACTACAAGAATGTTCGTTTCGCTGTCCCCTCACCTCATGCCACACCACAACTCCCGGAGAGAAAAGGTCTCGCACCAATGTTCTCGTTGAAAAACACTAGAATATGTTATACTAGTGAGCATGCAGATAAATGTGTCGGTATTATACTATCTGGTGTCCCGGTGATAAGCTAGTTGGTGCTCAAATCTTTCCCTTCCCACAAATGTTGATACATTCCTTATAAATATACCTTTCTCATCTTTATCATAGTAGATTAAATATACAGATTGTTCAAATGGGTATCAAGACATGGAACACACACAAAAAAAATCTTCTTTTACTAAAATCATATAGTATTTTTTTGTTTACAATAAATAGTAATTTAATTTTGTAATAGATTTAAATTAAATGTGTGTTAATTAGTTGTTATCTGTTTTAGTGTCCCTTTCTAAATCACCCTCTCTTCCAAATGATAAAGACAAGTCTACCTCTAGGAGCGAGAGCCGTACGACCAATAAACAATCAATCATGGAGAAGCAGGTATGTACATACAAATATCACCAACATATGTTAAACGTTGATTGTAGTATTTTGTTGATGTTGAACTGTCTGCGGCCGTTGATACATACACACATAGACCTTACTAATACGGGTGAGCTCTCTGTAAGAGAAGAGAGACCCATTGTTTGTTGTTTAGTTTGAGAAATTAACTCTTTGTATTATTTGTATGTATTTCCTTTGGAAGTGCTAAAAGGACATTTGATCATTCATCATCACAATTTACAGTGAAGCAAAGGATTTTTGTTACAGTTGGGCTGAATCCACTATTTTACAAAACCAAATTTCTACTTTACCTTCGAATCTAGAATATCCTTAAGGATTCGAAAGACTTATGGGTCCCAAACCTAATATTTTTAATAAGGAAATGATGATCATAAGTGTTTAAATATTTGCAGAAGCTACTTTCCTGTTGTTGTGCTTTGTTTATTCTTATGTTTTATTTGGCTAAACTATTTTAGTGCAGTTTCATTGTATGACTTTACGACTTGTACACGTTGAGTTAATTCACTAAATTGTTTGTGAAAGCTATCTACCTCATTATTGATGCTCTATCAACTATTATTTATTATTTATTATATTATTATTATTATTATTATTATTATTATTATTATTATTATTATTATATTAATCATTGCAGCATAATTAAACTAATTATAAACTAAGTCTTGTGGTCTAATCTTTAACACAACGAGACACGATACAATCAATATTTCTTAGAATCACTTTTAACCCAAAATCAATTCTTAAAAACATTTTTTCTTTTACTTCATATTACGTGTCAGACAAGAAAGTCCCAAAGCGAAAGCTTGTATTGGGGAAAAAGGATAAGAAAAGTCCAGTGTAAACATGTTTTTCGAAACTCTGCCAAACTGAAGTGCCAAAGCTTTATCATATTCAAACTGACAGTTCTTCTCTGAACTGATCATGACTCGACTCCTGAAGTTTAGTTGATAAACAGAGTGGAGGTCACTCCATTCAGGAAGTTTATTGGTCAGGGTGATCTTCTCTGTCACTGGTAACCTTTTGACTTCTTCTAGGGGGTCAGAGAATATTTGTTTTATGAACCTTTGAAGCAGCTTCAGCTTTTGTGTGGAATGCTTCCTTACAGCTTTGTTGAAGTGCTTTGAGGAATATTGTTAAACGACAGAGTGGGTTCTGTACAAAGTTATATTATAATCATAAAATGGCAGCTCATGTCTCCTTATTTCCAGAGAATGAGGTAGACTCCATATAGGTTTGCACTTATCTTGGTCCTCACTAAGTTCTGCTGACATGTCGAGCACTCTATTAAGCCGGCTCAAGTAAGAGTTGTACTGACTGATAGACAAAGCTTCTACAACCAACATTTTCTCAATCCCGCTAGTTTTTGCTGCTGATCTACCGAAAATAGACTGTATGGTGGAGATGGCTTTGTCCTTTTGATTGTATTTGTCATTTATAAATGTTGAAAATGTCAAGTTTCTTCGTCCTCTTATATTGCAGTGTAAGCAACAGGTGTTCTGCTGATATTTACATGCTGGCGGGTCAGTTGCCAAATTTATAAATAAAACTTGGCTCATTGTTTCCAAATCTGCGGGATCACAATAATTTCCTGAAGTTGTTACTTCAGTACTTGCTATTTTTGTGATGTCCTTGGGATTTATTTGACCGGTGATAAACTTTATTTCCCATGGACGTAAATATAGAAAATTTGGTTTGTATATAACTTCTCCCAATATTTGTGGGAGCGAAGCATCTGAGGCATTGAGCATGAACTTAGTCCTCAACAAGTTAGAAGTAAGTTTAGCCATCGTTCTTTGTATCTTCATAGCTTGTGCACCAACATTCTCTTTTGGAGGAATATATCTGCTACTATCCTCATTGTCAAAAATTGAGCCTGTTTCATGGATTCTTGGATCATAAATTACAAATTGAATCTTAAATCCAGGAATTCTTTCAGCTTTCAAAATGGGAATCAACTTTCCCAAATGCTCAGTGCAGAGTGTGTAGCTCATATAATTGTTGCGCCTCATTGTACAGTGGACGAATGTGTTCTGTTGAATGGGACATAGAAGGAAGCTTCCAACTGGGCCCTTAGGAGCAGAGCAGGTTATTGTTCTGTGTGTCTGTGCGATTAGCTGCTTGTTAAGAACATGTGGAGATTGAAGGAAGACACACTTTCTGAGGTGTGGACATGATTACGATCCTCTAGGAAGCTCAACCTTTCCAAACTTGGTACACCTCGAGCCATGATCTGCTGTGCCACACGGAGTTCCTGTCCAAGGGCCATGAACAGTCGAGTGCCGTTGTGCCCCCAGACGAGTTGTGCCCTCAAGAGGAATCGCTACACCTTTTTGGGACTGGTAGGACTGTAATGTCGTAGAGTTTGCACCCAAGCGCTGAGTAAATCCTCAGCGCAAGTGTAGGTTTCCTCTTGTCTAGTCCGACTACCGCTAAGAATATTCCCTGCTCATTCCACTCCATGTTAACATCAATCAGATCTGTCAAAACCACTCCCACCCGGTCGTGTTGGCAGCCTCTTGTTAAGTAGATGAGTCCATTATTTAGACTCGTGGCCAGTAAATGGTGTGAAAACTTCCGGGGCTCTGCCTCGTTGCATCTGTAGAACCTGGAGCAGTTCCAAGACAGTTTAGTCACCGGGCTGCGCTTCGTCTTGTGGCAATCCACCTCAGCGCTTCATGATGGGGCTCCTCTATACCAACATTAAGGATTGACGCTGTTTTGGTTCCAATATTTGCGTGCAGGTTGTCTGGCGAGAGGGTGAGGCAAGTGACATTTTGGTGGGCGAGCGTCCGAACAAGAGGGAACACCTCATTGCTCTGCAGGTCTGTGTTGACTACCACGAGCACTGACGCACGGAGGAGCACCACGAGGAACAGGCCGTCCCGAGACCAGGCCAAGTCTATTATGGCGCAGGGCCCTCGCCTACCATGCGGGTCGAGGGTGTATTTGCTCTGGATGACCCATAATCCTTCCTTGGGACACCACAAATACAAGATACCTGACTCATCGCAGGTCGCCAGCAACTTTGATACCTGAGCATTAGAAACATTCAGTCTGATAACAACTATCTATAAAACATGAGAGAGTCTTGGAAGATTTATATTGCGATTCCTTTCAAGGGGACATTACTCGGCCCAATCATATCACAGAAAACCTGGTCAGTATGGAACTTAACTCACACATTGGGATGTTTGGTTTATTAGCGTTTTAATTTCCTAGAATGGTAGCTCAGGTGATATGCTTATTAACTAATCACACTAATGTGTTAAGTATGAGGAATGTTGAATAAGGGTGAGAAAGGTTTAATTTAGAGGAAGTGTACTCACAATAAGTGTAAATAGAGGGTGTAACACCATTTAGAGAAAACCACCTTCGATAAAACTGACTAGGATTTGAGTCTTGATCTCCCTGTTATCAGCAGTCTAGTCTATTATGGGACTAGTGCCCTAGACCTTGTGTATCTCAAACTTCTTAGTCTAACCAGAGAACAGCTGATTCGCAAACACCTAGATGTTTGATTAAAAAAATGAGAATCATAAGTATATAATAGGAGTGAATTAGTCGTAATATATTTTTTAGTTATAATTTTTTATGTACAAATAATTACAATTAAAATCAAAATAACATAATTGTCTATATTATATCTGTACATTTATAATCACTGATAATTAATGTGAGTAGTTGAACTACTTAATGGGACTTGAAAATATCATTGAAATCCATAGCAATTTTGTTGACCATCTCCTCAAGTATCATTCCACACTTAACTATTTCACTTCACAATTTTTATACCACAAAGAACAGAAAAGGCTTGCTGGCACAAATTAGCTGTCAGATATTGATTGTTTTTTTTTTATGAAAATTTCTGTGCTGGCTGACGAGACAACTAAAACTAAAAATTAATGCCCAAATGTTCCTCTCAAAGACGTGGGCTCAAGGGGCATGGCCTGCACCCTACTTTTCAGCCTCACTTTCTGGCCGGGCTTTAATTTGAAAAGGCATCGCTATGGTTTTTAAAATATACCAGTTATTTACTCATTTATACAAAATTTTATCATATCTAAAAAATATATAAATGTTTGTCACAAATTTTCTGTATAATCTCGTGGGCCCCCAGGATGAACATCGAGGGCCCCACTTTGAGAATCTCTGTCCTAGACCATTTGACCACTGAAGCACGGAAGGACTAATTACTTTTAAGTTTCTATCAAAAATAAAAACAGCAACTTAATGTCAATTTTTTGTTTTGTTATAATGCATTTATTAAACACTTGTAAATTCAGATAAAGGATGAATTAATTGATTGGAGTTTGGTTTTTGAGTTTATCTCATAATTATCTGCATAGTAAATTTAAAATAAATAAGGTACATTTCAAAAGTTTGAGAATTTCCCTATTTTTTCTGATTCCTTGATATCCTTTTAGATTTGGGTGGTTTTAATTTTCAAAAGACCAATAGATAATAATTGTGAATTTATTTAAAACATTAGTAGCCCATGCTTAGTAAGTACCAGTACAATACTTGAATAAAAATTAGCGATTTAAATCAGTTTATGACTATAACAAATATTCTAAACTTAAGTCCTAATATAGTAATATTGTGAACCACTTAACCTCATTCCAACTGGCATAAATAATGTTCCCCTTGTGGTATTTTGTCTGGAGGTTGAAGTTGCTCCTGGGTGTGTCGGTGTGCATCGTGGTCTTCACGACACCTGCCAGCCCTCCCTCCCCTGTCACGGTTAACCACCCCTCCCCTCTCCTGTCCTCCAGCCAAGTTAAGGACAGTATGTTTCCTCCACAACTGTTGACCACTTCATCTGTTGGTTCCATAAATACTCGGTGCAGTCTTATCGGGCTGTTCGGTCCGCCACATGTTCTCTAATGTTCCTTGAGAATGATTCCATTTTCTCGTTGTTGTCATATGTATTCTCTTGAAGTGTCTAGGGATGTAAGTCTAGTTTCCTCGGTGATGTATCGATTAGGTGACACTATCTTCAGAGCTATTGTTAGTAGTTTGGTTGCAATATCTCAGAGGTTTCAATTAGTGGTGGTTCGAATCCACTATTTTACACATCCGAAACTTAATTTTACCTTTTAATCCTGACTCAAATTTTAATCACAATCTTGTAAAATATAATTCATCTTTTTAAGAAAAACCTCTTTACTTTTTGAGGTATTATCTAAATATCTAATTATGCCATTCCCTTATGGTTTAGGCAAGACACTGGCTAATAGCTCAAAAAACAACTCCATACTTGACCATCCTCACTAACTTTCTCCACAATCCCTATCCTTCCATTCTCTCTTCGCTTCAACAATATCCATACACCGAGTCGTACATGCTCTTTTATTCTTAAAACTATCATTGTTTCTCTCTTCCCACATTCGTCTTCAACATTTAACGTCTTTCATGGTCTACCCCTTTCTTTTGTTCCACACACTCTACCTTATATATTTGTTTCATCTCTCGATCCACTCTCATCCTCTCTTCTTCTTTTACAAAATTCCTTTTTTTCTTTTATATTTTAATTTCCTATGACTTTACGTTTCCCGCCCCCTCCTGATGAGATCAGACAGAATTAAACCTAGGTGAGGGGATCTCTGTCCAGTGGCAGCAGTGTAAAGTGTGAACTGTTCTTTTTATTACAAAAGCCATATTGTGTTTTTACTTTTTAACCATCTTACCTGTACATTCGTCCAAAAGTAATAGAAAATAAAAAAGATAAATATTAACTAAATGTTAAAAGGGCGTAAAGGGGATGGGGGGGGGGGGGGACCACACTAGACAGACACAACCAGTATTCAAACCCCAGTCTCCTTGTGACCTGTTTCATCATACTTGCTGAGATATATTTTTAAGGAACTAAATTTAATAAAATTTAATATTATTATTATTATTATTATTATTATTATTATTATTAGCACCGCGTCTTACTACCCGTTAGGGTTATACGCACTTACGCTAATGTGTAGGGTGTAGGGTGATTGTGAGATGAAATGAAGGACCTACAGTTTAACGTGGAATCCGAACCACGGTGGAGGCCTGGCATTCCCATAAAATTTAATACCTTTATTTCATTTGGCTAGCCTCTGTTGTAATAATTATACTTGATGGCTTGTAAATGTTTGGGATCAGTAGAAACCTTGTCGAGAAATATGTGATTTCACTGAGTGATGATAATTTTATAATAAAGGAAATTTATGGAACTAAAGAAAAGGGAAAATAAACTACTAAGATAAATTTGATGAAGAAGCCCACCTAAGGAAAGAGGAAAGATGTGGGAAGAATCCAATGCACAAAGGTGACATCTTCTTCCTTTCTTCTGTCTTCTATAGTAGAAGTATCACACACACATTTTAACACAAATAGAATAATATTTCGGCATTGTTGCTTTTATCAAACACAAAGAAGAGAGTACAGATAACACAAACAATGGATTACTCCATTTAATCAAGGAAAAACTGTTAAACACATTGTGCCAACTGTTTTCAGGCGTAAAGATACATTTCTTGAATATGATTAGTATTTAAATAATAATAATAATTTGACATTTGATAATTTTATAGAAAGAAAGAAACTATCTTCTGTTGAGGCCTGGTGGTAATCCATTGGTGGGCCAGTTCCCACTGTCTAAGTTGAGAACTGTTTCACGGTTTGGAAAATGCTCTTAATATTTTGGTGGTGTAACAGGTATGAAAGTCCTGGTTGTGGGTACAGCATGGATGTGTACAAGCTTGTCCGTATCTTTGTGGTTTGTGTCAAAACGATGATTGTTCATTCGCTGTCTGAGAGAACCTGTAGTAAGGCCTAAATACTCTCTGCATTACATGATTTGCACTGTAGTTGATGTATCAAGTTATTGGTTTTGCAATTGTAATAACCAGGGATTTTGTATTCCAATTTGGTTACTTTGCTGTTAAAGGATGTAGCTGGTAGGTGGATTCCACATGTGCTGCAATGGGTGCTACCGCAGGGGTATGAACTAGAATATTGTGGAGATTGGGTGGCTGTTTGAAAGTGAACTAAGAAGGTTTTGGGTCTGGGTGAAACTGGTTAGGAATTTGTAACCATTTTTAAGGATGATATTGATACATTGTAGACCAGGATGGTTTTGTGTTGTGAGTGGGATGTCCTCAACTTTTTTTGGAGTGATGATAAGTGAGAGAGACAAACTCATTTATTTATTTCTCTCTGAGTAATAATAAGATGTCCCTCACATTACATTAGTGTACAATGTTTCCGCTCTGTTGTGTATTCATTGAGCCTCTACTCTGTGTTAATTACTCGTCTCGTTGTTAATAACTTACGATAGTTGTTAAGGAAGTCTTATTTCATTCTCTTGACCTTGAAATGTTTGTAAGCGTTGTTATCTCACTCAACCTAACTCCCTTGTTTGTTTATCTCTTGCTGGCTCTGGCGCGCCACAGTACCAGGTACGGTATGTACACGTATGATTACCATTCTTGTTGTAATGTAATCATTGTGTTTGTTGTGTACATTAGTTAGCTAGCTACATACCTTTGAGACAGTAGTAGAAATAGATTTTAGTATGTAGTGTTTTGTTTAGTGTATTCTAGTAACTGAACTATGTAATATAGGTGAGAAGGAAGTGGAGAGTGGAGGTTCTACATTAACTCTTAAGGAAGGTTGGGTATTTACAATTTGGAAAAAAGCCCTCTATCCAGTATCAAACCGTGACCTATTGTCGATGAGTCCAGTGTAGTCACTCATGCTCTATTTATAGTTTTAATACTAACTAGTCAGTATATTACACTTCTGGTATAGCTATATACATGGATGGATTCACTGAATCAATTTAGATCAAATGGCTAAAATAAAAAATAAATCACAAAGGATACAAAAGGAGATTGACCCAAGAAATGATAAAAAAATATGAATTAGAAAATCAACATTTTGAAGTTTCTCCATTCTCTTGAGGAAGAATGTATAAATCTTGGTGGGCTATTTTGTCATATTTACTCTCTTTTTAAACATAATTTGAAGTAAAAAGTGATAATAAATAAGTATAGCCCTAGACTAGATCATTGTAACAATCTGACTGTCTGTTGTTACCAGCCGCTATGTTTATTCTATGTCCGATGAAACTGTCTGTGAGAGTGAAAGCTTGATCAATTACCTGTTATTTACAATACAAATAATTTGCGACAATTGGGCTTATTAGCATCTTACATTAATTTCTTGTTTTAAACAGTGTTCCAAGCAGTCATTTATTTGCGTCCTCGGTTGTTTCACTTTTTATGTTTAATTAAGACTGATTGTGTTCTATGAACTTGACAAAGTCTGTAGGTCCACATATCAGCCTAACTACCAGAACCAAATAAACATGTTTTAAAATATAAGACATAAAACAATGTGAGTGTCTAAAAATATCTTGAACATAGTAAACATTAAAATAAAAATAGATTTTAATATAACATGACTGTGGGAATTATTGCTCTACCACTGAGATATCCAGGTCCGTCTCATTCCTGGGAATATTACATCACTCCTTGTTTTAACATAGGATGTGCTGGACTTGTGAAATTGTCAACTACTCAAATCTATCAGAAAAATAGCGACAATGACTCAAGTACAGCTGTTTTGTAGTACTTGTTGTAAAGTTGTTTCACATGTATTTAAACTGATATTTGTGAGCGTCATTTGTCCAAACCAAATGTTAATGTCGATGTAACGCTTGTTTATTTGGTTGTAAATACGTTGGCCCGCATGAGCAGAGTTTCTACTTTGTGATATGTATTTTTTGTACTTGCCTTTCTGGTGACAAGTCCGCAGACTTTGTAAAACTATATGCCTATCATTTTTATTAAGGGGGTGGGCTAGTTAAGGTGTTTTTTTTAGACCTATGTTAAGAAACATTTGCTGTCAAAAATAAATGTAATATTGCTCCAGGAGATATGTTTAGTTTAATTTTCTAAACATGGTAGTATTAACAGTTGTTTTATTTCTTAGTGACCTTCCCTGGTACTCCCCTCCCCCTCCCTAGATTTTTCCCCCTCATTCGAGGAGTAATGTTAGCTGTGCCTCTGTTTCACCAGCTCCTCTGAATAAAGCAGTGATAACCTAAAGGGGGCAGTGATCGGTGTCTGTGGTGACAGATAAGACAAGCTAGATGTAGCACAGTAATGTCAACTTAGGTATGGAACCATTCTATAGTTTTGGTTTATGTTCCTCGGTTCACATCCACTCCGACTAATTATTTTAACTGTGCAGGATTTTTGTAGGAAGACATTTCCAGAAAATACTAACATATTTGTTTGCTGTTAACATTAACAACATTTCACTCTATTTCTATTATTATTGTTATAGATAATGTCTATCAAACGTGACAGCTGCAGATTACATGAATTGATGTATGAATACATTAAAGTAGATATAACCTCTGATTTTTATCTAAAGCCCACTCTCGACCATGAACACCGATTGAAAGTCACTAAATTTGGCATTCTAAAATATGTTCTATTTGATTTATTAACTAAAAATTCATCCAAAAATGTATCAAAAGCTTCCAATAATACTTTCTTTTGAATTATTGTATAATTTATCTTCACATTAAACTAAACTAAGAATTTGAATACAATTTGTAATATTTGTATTCCCACCATCATGGCAACATGAGTTTACAGTTCTCACATAATAGGCTAAGTGTTAATATTAGATTGTAGTAAAGTTTATAACTGTCAGATAAGCTTCTTCCTATGAAAATTGGACTACATAATATTTAATGTTAATAATGGTTGTGTGTCTGTTATTTTTCACACTAAATTGTGACAATTGTGACACACTTAACCTTGTTCTGTTTCACAAAGTGCATGATGAGTTTCATTTGTTTGTAATGCGCAGTTTTGTATGTTTGATGTAATGGGAATATTTTATGTCATAAGAATATTTTCTGTGCTAATTTGGATGAAAAATATTATCATTTAATCACACATTTAACTCGTGCCATGTGTCTAAGTAGATGAGATGTTAAATTTGTGTAAACTACTATTGAGTTCATTGTTGTGAGTCGTGGAAAGAACAAGGAACATAGTTCGCTTATCCTTAACTAAAGATTATTTCCATCGTCTAAGCTTCGCTAATCAGAATCACGTACAATTAATTATACTTCCAGTGGCTCCTCCTTATAAATGTAGTTGCCTAAAGATTTTACTAGAACTATTTTCTGGAGGGACACCTCTGGGTGTGTCATTGGCTCCATTCGATCACCAGGCAGTTGCTCTTTGATCATTTTTTATTAGTTTTGCTAAACAGATGCTTCTATAAAAAATAAACCTTTTCTTAATTTAAAGAAATATCTATATTGTCCTGTAATTTTTGCACCACAAAATACCTGCCCCTATCTCGTGGCATAGCTACCACCATCATTGCAGCATGATAATAAGTATGCTTGTAGACACGGAAATTAAGAAACATGATACCAATACTCAATAAGTTAAAAATATTTTAATGATTTGTAAGTTTGAAAGGAAGTGTGTGTATTTTGTTTTGTCTGGAGTCATGCATTCATTTGTCATATAGAAGTGTTTGAATGAGATGACACAGAAAGTGCACTTGTTGGTCTGCAGGTGACGCTTGAGGAACAGATGATCTGTGGGGCCCTACAGACGCTAAATGAGGAGGCTTGCGAAGATGTCATGGAAGAGGCTGAGGAAACCGGACTAGCCCCACCAGGCACAGAACTAGGTGAGTCGGTGTCGAGCAGCGTGGTGGACCTGTGCGACGAGTTCGACAGTCCTCTTTGAGCCCTCCTTCGACCCCTGGTGTGCTGACAGTATGAGATGCACAAATCCTACCATATTGGTGCTCACTTAGCTGATGTACATGAGCTTTATCTGGTATTACTAAACCAACGTTTAGTCATATTGGTGTTATTCAATGAATATATTAATTTATAAAAAAAATAGAATTCTATAACTATTTGTAGACACAAACATTGGTAATTTAATTATTCTAAGGAGTGAAAACAAATATTTAGTATTCCTAATGTTTGATATAAAAGAGCTACAAAGCCAAAATAATTATTTTAGAAACCAAGAATTCTCAATTTTTTCCTCGAAACGTGCTTCCCGCAACATAACATGGAGTTTTCTGGCATAGGGCTAAATGCATGGCAATACTGCAAGTAATATTGGTCCATCTGGTCCTGGTGCAGGAATATCCTGGCTTTGTCTCCGAGTAGAATAGTTCTTACTTGAACAATGTTTCCTCCTTATTTGTGCTTTGTGGAGTATGCAAATATTATTCAAACTTTTGTTCAGGGAGACATTTTTTCATTGTGGGAGGGGAATATACTAGTATTATTTTCAACTGGACTTCCAGAGAAAGCATTCCTGTGTATTTATGAATGTGTTTGAGCAGGATCTTGGCTAGCACTGATCACTGTCTGTGATATTTTAATAAATGTTGAACATCAGTGTATTAAATATACTTATAGATGCATGAAACAATCAGGGGGATTTCTGCAAACATGAAGTTTTCTTTATTTTAATTAATTTTACTCTTCTCATTTTAATGGCACAATATGTTTGTGGGCCTCAAAAGGGATTTAAGTGAATATTATGACTGATACCCTTCCCAGTTTTTGTCTTCTTCCCCTTTCCCGAATCTCCTTGTCCTTGTTTCTAGAGGGCTCTACCCCCTGGCGCCCCATTCTAACTTTGTGGCAGTCACTTCGTGCACCTTCTAGAGTCTACAGAGAGTGACAAAATTGAACCTGTTACCTATACCATGAAAAACCCATCCTGAACAAATTTTCCTCATTTAAATGATGAAAAGTTGGATGCAGTGGTGTACAAATTTCAAAGTCTCAAGGTTATAAGTATAATTTTGAAAGCAACATTTTTCAAGAAAAAGATTTTTTTTATTGTAAAACCTAATTTCCCTTCAAAAAACAAGAAAATGAGAATAAATATGACTTACAAAGTGAAAAAGATGAACAAAGCTCACAATTTACTTTGTTTGGTTTTCACAGTTTAAATTTTAACTTTCCTGTTGGTCCATATAGAGTTTTAAAACTATCATTATTTTGTAAACAAATGTGAAATCAAATTTTGCTTTTGTAAAGTGCAAACTATTAATAAAATTGCAACTATTTTGTGAGATATTTGCTCGGCTAATGTGACCCTTGCAAAATATTTTTTAATGTTCAACTTTATTCTTACAGATGTTTATTTTTCAAGTATACCCTATTATTTTTTTTATTTCCTCTATTGTTTGCTTGTCTACTCTCTTTGTTATTGTTATGAGTACGTTCCCCACGTCCTTCCCTCATCACTGGATTTGTAAACCACACAAACACACGCATTGGTCATCCTGTCAAAAACATGGTTTCAAAAATTGGCAAATATTTTAAACTTTTTTTAAATATTAAACTCAGGTTATATTTCTTCTTTTCACTACACATTTTAAAATGTATTTTATTGAAAGAATATAAGCATTATTTTATATGCTTCCATCTTTATCTCTCAATATTTAAAACATGCTGGATATCGCAGTTACAGACAAATTCTTTGTTGTACCCAAAAACACAAAAGAACTACCCATGGAAATCAATGTCTTGTATTTTAATTGTACATCTTATATTTGACTATGTTTTATTTCTATTCATCAAAAAACATGAATTCAATTTAAGAAATATGGCAAATGATGAAGCATTTATAGATCTGTATGTATATTTTGATAGTATTTATAAATATGAGTTATAGCTGGTGAACTTTTTTATTCAACTCAGATTCTTGTGCCTGTCTCAATTTAGTATTAAAACTCACATTTACTCTAATGTATATAATATGTTGTGTAAATAAAGACTACCTGTCCTATAAATATTAGTTTTTAGAGAATTGTACATTATAGAAACTTAGTCACATTTTCTCTGTGAAGTATTTTTCTAGTGATTACTAAAAATCAGATTGTTAATTGTAAGATATTTCTATATCATGGAGCTGTGTTTTTTTTATCAACCAATAAAAGCTTGTCTAGTGTTATGTTAAAAAAAGGCGCATAATTGTGTTGCATTGCCTCTTGCATGTTGCTTTTATTTATTTTGTTTGAAGAGCTTTCCTTTTATTGGATTATTCTTTGTGTTGTTTCTTTGACATTGGCCATTCTCGGTCTGTTCAAACTGCACCACCTTTTGGCCAGTATTTTCTACATGCCTGAGTCCTAGGTTTGTTTACGTTGACAAGGTTTACAAAGATTTACCCACATCAGCAGCGTAGTTAACACGCTGGTTTCGTGTTGAGATAGACTGCCGAGGGTGGGGAGATCGAGGTTCTAATCTTGCTCATGTGAACTTTTTTTTTCTAAGTGGTTTTCCGCTCTCCCTCCACAAAAATGGGGGTTCACCTCCTCTATATTCAACCTGCCCAATTCTTAACCCATTAGCATAAGTAGTACTTAAGCGTATAACCCAAACAGGTAGTAAGACATGGTGTTAAGTATTATTATTATTATTATTAATTATTATTATTTACAAATATTTATTGGATTGTGCTTTGTCGAATAGTAATAATGTTAAAAGATTTAGTTTACTGTGCACTTTCTAAACGTAGGGTTTTATCAATGCCTGAGTTTTAAACTATCTTCACATAAAAGATAATGTGTATATTTGTTCATTACGTGCATCGAATGGCACACACACTATAACTCAAGCTCCTCTAGAATGACTTAATGGTTATGAGGTTTGGGTTCAAGTCTCTTGATATGCAAATACAGATATATTTCCTTCAAACCCTACTTTCCTTAACCTTAACCCACTGGTGTAATTAAATACAGACAGCCTGGATAGGTGGTAAGACAAAAACAAATTTGCTAATTTTGCTAACCATATACTGAAATTTGTGTCTATACGGTTGGGTGCATATTATTGGCTGTGCTCTTCTAGGTTAAACTATCGTTGTAAGCATATTTACCCACAATGCACCGTAATATAGTTTGTGGCATTTGAACCATTAGTATGTGGAAACAAGTGTTGTTGAACACCAGCAAGAACTATTGTGGCTGTTGGGAAATAATAAATATTGTTTATTTACTAATGCACAACGTATGCAATGTGAGGGAATGAACTATGTACCCCGTAGGTACAAGTTCCATCCTCTTAGGGCTGAAACAAACTGGCAAGTTCCATGGATTGATTTGGTTGTTCTTTGCTTGTTGTCAACACTGATAACATGTTACTATGTTATTGTTATTTTATAGATATAGAATACATGTCTGTAGATCTAGTAACTGTTCTAGTTGTCACTTAAGTCCCTTTTTAGTAAAGTTGGACTATACAACTAATAGCGACGGCATGGGAAATATCTATTACAATTTACTTTACACTGTCACCCTGTAAAGCATTTGTCATACTTTGACTAATTACACTATGGCTATCTTATAAACTACACCATAGTGAAACTAAGAAAGATAGCAGTCTTACCTAGACTGATTACACTATGACCCTATCTTATAAACTACACCATAGTGGAACAAAGCAAGTTAAGTCTCACCTTGACAGATTACACTATTACTCTATCTTATAAACTAAACAATAGTGGAACCAAGCAAGATAGCAGTCTTACCTTGACTGATTACACTATGACCCTATCTTATAAACTACACCATAGTGGAACAAAGCAAGTTAAGTCTCACCTTGACAGATTACACTATGACCCTATCTTATAAACTACACCATAGTGGAACAAAGCAAGTTAAGTCTCACCTTGACAGATTACACTATTACTCTATCTTATAAACTAAACAATAGTGGAACCAAGCAAGATAGCAGTCTTACCTTGACTGATTACACTATGACCCTATCTTATAAACTACACCATAGCTGAACAAAGCAATTTAGGCCCAGTTTCATAGTCAAATTTAGTACGCCTCAAGTGCGGCGCTACACTAAGTACATGACGACACCTACCTAAACCACAATGGAATGGGCCGTTCTCGCATTGGAAACTGGCCCATTCCATTCTGGTTTAGGTAGGTGTCGTCATGTACTTAGTGTAGCGCCGCACTTGAGGCGTACTAAATTTGACTATGAAACTGGGCCTTAGGGTCATAGTGTAATCAACCAATGTAAGACTGCTATCTTATAAACTATACCATAGTGGAACCAAGCAAGGTAAATATATTATACAGGTGTCGTGTCATCAAACCCTAGACCACTTGTCAATCAATAGGTATAATTCTACCAACTAAGGCATTTAAAACAATATATCAACACAATTGGTTTTAATATATCAAATTTAATTTTGTTGTTATACAAGGTGAGTAGTAATTCGCGTATATTATATATATATATATACACACACACGAGTTCTGTAAATAACTCTAAAACATTCTTTGCAAAAAATCCATTCTTCTCGTGTGTCTGGAGAAAAATGACATTAAAGCTAGAGAGGGGTGATGTGACAACGCTGTACCTGACTGAAACCTACATCAAACATATATTGTTAGTCCACAGTTGGTGTTCGAAGGTTGATTCTCACATGGTAATGAATAGCTCCAAACGCCTTATGGATTTGGTGTACATGCGACGAAACATGTTGACTTCAACTGTCATAACAGTGACATGGATTTGTGCCATATCTTCAGGAGATTGTGATGGTCGTCAGGTGGGTATACTAGAACTTCAAGGTGACCCCGCAAGAAAAAATTGAGTAGTGTGAGGTCTGATGGCCATTCCACCGGTTGGAGGGGGTGGGGGCTTCATTAATTAGTTGCCATACAAGCAATTATACTCCCTCCAGCAGCCCAGGTAAGACTGCTTCAAGGAACAGAAGGTATCTGTGGGAACCCAAACGATGGCAAATAGGGACCTACATTCGTATCCCCAACAATGCTGGCCCTGCATTAACATCTTCGGAGAAGTGATCAGCATATAACCTCGCCACAAGTCTGGCTCGACTGTCAGATGCTCCCATAGCCATTACCATACTCCAGTAATCTTCATCTGTGTAAATCAATGCGTCTTACACAATACTGACCTCACATTTCACTCTGAGTCTGATCACCAATAAATATTAAATTTCAGGTAAAGTGTTGTCGCATCACCCCTATATAACTTTAATGTCGTTTTTCTTAAAAGGTGTGGGAAGACTTTTTTTTTTCAAAGAGCATTTTAAACCCACCTAATCTTGTGTTACTGTCTGTATCAGCGAATTACTATTCATCTGTATATGAATGTGTGTTTTTTTTCACTGCGTCTTACTACCTGTTCAGGTTATACTCTTATGTACTGATTATGCTAGTGAGATGGAGATGGGAAGGTTGAATTATAAGAATATGTGCCTTCAGTACACCTGAGAGGGATTCGAACCTTGATTTTGTCATCTACAAACCTGTAATTTGTGAGAGTCAACGTCTTGGACCATTCAACCACTGATGCAGTGAATGGTGAATGATGGTGTAAATACTTCAATTGAAATGTCAAGGGTCATCACTTAACTGCTGCTGAAGTTCGAAAGCATTGATTTTAATTTAAACCCCACCCAGTGGTCACATGTTCCAAGGTGTCCCTCTCGTAATAGACTGAAATGTTGTTGGTCAGATCAGGGTTTCATTTCCACTAAGGGGGTTTTTCCAAAATTATTTTACACTCTTCATACAAATGCAGGTAAAATTCCTCTAAATTCAACCCTCCTTATCCCTTACACATAAGTGTAATTATTATATTTAAATATGTGTGCACACAACCTGAATGGGCAGTAAGACACAGTGATAAAAAAACATTAAACATTAGCCGTAAAACCTCCAAAACAAGTTTCATAATATTGATTAAAATAACCAATAGCTGCAGTAGTTAGTTGCAAAATTAGTTGAATCAAATAGTTTTTGGTCTATGGGTCTTTGGTTGCACTTCAAACAATGCCTAAAATAACAATGTATATTGTAACTACTAGGAATTGATTTGGGTGTTGTTTTAACTCAATATGGAACCCTTATAATAATATAGTTTGATGTTTAGGAAATGCACATTCAATATTTATCCCAACAAACCATTAATTTAAAGAGTGAATGAGGTCAGTGTGACCTTGGAGCTGGTGTATTTATTCTTATCAGGAGATGATGTCAAATGGTGCAGTTGTTGATAGCTGTAGTACATAAGATCATCTGTTAAATGCAAAAGGGCAAGATTTTGACACTAAAATCTCGTTCAATGTGATAGGAAAACTTAATGATGATTTCAAGTTATTGCTTCAAATGTGCCTCCATTTATAAAACAAAGTATGTTTGTACATTAAAATAGTTGTAGATTAGCTGACGAGCTCTCACACATCCAAAACAGATTCTGCCTTTAATTAATGAGTGATGTATGACCCTGGACACAGAATGGACCTGGGAGAAACAATGGTAGAAATTGGCGGACTAAGTTAAAGGTCTTGGGGTTCCAATTCCTATATATTTTGTTGTAAAATATTTGTGAACAGTGGCTAATTTGTATCAAATGTCAGTTTCCTTACATTGTGTCACTGTTGTAATAGCTTTATATAAAACAATGTCGGTAGTCTGTCAATAAATCATTTCATTTGATGTAACACCACTTTTTTCTCATGAAATAACCTTCATTCTTAAAATATGTGTCAGGGTCATGTTTAAATTTCACATGTGTAGCGTCTTTATTCAACATCACCACTGGATTTACAAATATCTCTAAGGAATTATTGTTGAGGTGATGGGATTCAGTAAATCATGGGACTACCTCAGACTAAAAGACTTTGGTTCGAATCTCGATTAAAGGCTGCATATATAGTTGATATTCGCTACCCAATCCCCCATTTGACCTGACCTGTTTGTTATTTGTGTACTGGGTGATTGATTGACTCCTGAGATTAAAATATAAACAAATAGACATGGCTCCCGGTGTTTATATGAGGAATGTGAGTGGCTCTACATTAGAATGGTCTCCCAGTCACATCTCATTCCTAGTCAGTTATATTCTCATTTGATCACACTTCTGAGGAAGGGAGAGTTTATATCGAGGGAGGGTGAGAAATCACTTCTACACCCGACCAGAATTTGAACTCAGACTTCCTTGTAATTGGCAAACCAGACCAGGCCAGCTTGATGTTTAGTCTGCGTGTCCATCTGTGCGAATGTAGATTATTTACACTATAAATATATTTTTGAAAGTACATTTAACGTTAATTCTTTATTGTGAGATTCTGCTATTTGTTTGATCACTGCTCTACTAAAACATTCAGTTTATTACTTTCCTGCAACCCTTCAGAGAGAGAAAGTATTGTGATTGTCAACAAAATTGAGTCCTCTTGTCTGTCTGTATCTTGGCTATTTTACTTGTCAGTCTGAAACTTGGTATTTAGGGTTTTTAAAAGGTTCTCCCTGTGGAGTTTTTTTTTGTAATTAGCAATCCAACCTTAAAATTAAGGGTAGTATACTTAAGGGTAAAAAGAGAGAAAAAAAAAGTAATTTCTTCAAAACTGGCTTTAACAATCTTGATTAAAATTTGTATCCAGGCACTTTTTAACATTAAAAACAAAATGGCGCAAGAAAATGACTTTTTGAGGGCAAGTTACGAAAGAGGATATATCCACTTTTTATCATATCTCCGCAACTCTTCGATATATGAAATAACTTATCATTGAAAAGTTGTAATATTATTAAATAAAAAACTTTTATTCCAAGTATATTTGTTTAAAATCAATACTTTGTAAGATTGGTAAATATATTTTTTTAAATTTCGCTCGTTGAAATGGAGAGTTGATTGTTATGCTCTCTGGTAAGCAGAGAGATGTTACTTTTTTCTTTCAATTTGTTTCTATTATTTTGTTTTACATATCTTAAGGGTTTTTCTCCATTCTCAACAAAACGAAGTATGTGCCGTGCACTGTACCATTTATCTTTAGTTTGTGTGCACAAGCACTATTTACTCACGCATGACTCAACTACGCGTTATGTGTCCTACCTGAGATGTACATTGTACACACCACGACCTTCTCTTGTTGAGTGTTTACAGTGAGTAACATATGCTACACACTAGTTTTTTGGTTACACCGAGATATTCAAATATGGCTTTTGTAGACTTTTGAAAATTTGATGACAACAAAACTAATAGGTTTTGAACTAAGGATAGGACATTTTAACCATGGATAGTAAGTTGAAACTAAGGATAAGATGTTCAAACTAATGATAGGACATTCAAACCCTCGGTTACCACCAATCCTTGAGAATATTATAACTTTTTGAGTAGTTGAGAAAATGTTGACTTCAAAACAAGAGGAAAGAAAAAATGGAATCAGAATTTGTTAATAAAACATCAACATTTAGTTAATATTTCCATTGTCTACAGCAACTTAAGATTTAAAATATTAAATAATCGATAGTGTCACAGACTAAATTTAATATGATTTAAAAGTAAGACTTGTAAATGGGAACTAAACTTAGTACCATTTGTTTAATACAACAATGCTTGCGCCTCTGAGGTAGCCACTTAGATTCATATCTTAAAAGAAAGATTGAGGAATAATTCTAAACATTGAACTAAACGTGAACAGCTTGTCTTCAAATCAACTTAATTAGGTTCTAGCCTTTGTTAAGAGTCACTGCTTGGCTATGTCCACAGATGTGCAGCTGGGGCGAACTCGGACAACGAGCCAGAGCAACAGCATGGTGGACTTTAGCGGGGACACCGAGGTGGTTATTTTGCAGTCCTCCCCCTCCACCACCTCCACTGGCAGCCAATCACCATCAGCATTGACTCTGACTGTGACAGTTCAGTAACCAACACC
Source organism: Timema cristinae (assembly GCA_039000515.1). Classification (NCBI taxonomy): domain Eukaryota; kingdom Metazoa; phylum Arthropoda; class Insecta; order Phasmatodea; family Timematidae; genus Timema; species Timema cristinae. The sequence goes on along the minus strand of JBCFYV010011164.1, from coordinate 17,384,163 downwards.
CCCAAGGATCAGCGCAAACAATTGGTTACCAGCAGGCCTCCTCTACCATTGACCAAACTGGATTCATCTTCAGGGGTCCACAGAGGATCCTTGCACAGCCTCCTTCAGCGAACAAACACTCCACACGGTGGAGGGAGCATCACGAAACTAGTCAAACAAAAGAAGAGACCGTCTTCTCTGTTGGTCCTCAGCAATGACATCATATACGCTTCTGTTGAGAGGCTGACCCCCCCTTCCACCCCTAAACATCACGTCGCGTTCCGCTCGCACTCCGCAGAGGAGAAGAACATTGCCAGCAAACCTCATGCGACTTCGTCCACCTCTTTATTCAGTAGCCTAACTTCCTCCCTCCGAGTGAAGAAGTCCAGCAATTCCCTGAATGAGGGCTCCTTGTCCACTTCCGTATCCCCCTCCTTCCTCACTCCTACATCAAGTCTGGAAAAACTGAACCGCCTGAAAGACCGCATCATGCGCAACGTTTCTCCTGTGACTGAGAAGGACAATGTTCAGACCATGGTTGAGGGCAGCGTTGACTTGGAGAGTGATGACGAGAGTACTCCGCTTGTCTCCGAGATCTCAACTCCAGCAGCTGCCGGCGGGATCAACATCAACTCACATCAATTCCTCAACCGTGGCTTTGGTAACTCCAATGGTTTTGAGAATAATTCTTTGAGCAGTGAAGACTCCCCTTCTTCAGTAGAAACCACCCCTATCTCGCCTCCAGAGGGTACAATCGCTTTTACGAAACAAGATGGCACCATCCGGGACCCCATGACACCAGCCGACACTGACCTGTTTGTTGACGACATTATGGCGGGTGATCAGTATTTGTCATCCTCCTGCGGTTCGTCAGTGTCATTGAGTCAAGTACTGGAGCCAACAAACAACTTCTATCATCTGGTGACTGTCAGCGATAGTGGTGGCAGCCTGGCAAGTAGTTCTCGAGAACAGCTCGCTGACAGCGACCTCAAGGTTAAATACACTAGTCTTCTGGCAAGGCAGGATGCTTTAGACTCGTCTGGGTCGAGCAAGGAGCACAGGATGGACCGAGCAACCCAGGAGACTACAGTATGATGATGGAACTGGACAAGGCAGGATGCTTTAGACTCGTCTAGGTCCGATCAAATAACTGGAGCAACCCAGAGATTATGGTGTGATGAGGAACTGGACAAGGCAGGTGCTTTAGACTCGTCTGGGTCGATCAAGATACTGGAGATGAGAACGCCAGAGACTTAACGTGTAAATGAGATGAGGAACTGGACAAGGCAGGTGCTTTAGACTCGTCTGGGTCGATCAAGGACTGGAGCAACCCAGAGACTACGGTATGATGAGGAACTGGTTGTAAACATCAATTCAGAGGTCCAAGGTGATGTTAACCCTCACATCACTTGACCTGACTTAGTACCCCTTGTATTTATTTTAATGAGTACTTTTGCATTTGCCTGTAGATAAAAGAGCTGACTGTTTATGTAACCGTGACACGGTTTGTTTTCAATGGAAATGTATGCTCTTACATTGTTTCTCAATCAGTAAGTTAAGGCAAAACTTGGCTTTGTGATATTTTGGAAGCTTAAGGAATGCTGACTGTTTATAGACACATGACAGCCACTAAGAAAATTGTTTATAAAGTTTTAAATTTGTTTTGAGTCTATTAATAACTCTCCTTTCTCAAATAAACTTTGTCTTCTTCCTGATTGACATTGCTGAACCTGTCTGTGATGTTTTCCATAGATAACATTTCTAATTATGATTAAAATTATAACTTCCATCTTCAAAACATGATAATTAATCTGGTCAATAAGTGTAATAACAACTATCCACATCCCTTGGAACATAATTGCTCGAATGTTAATAATATTCAAAGTGCTTGTGATTGACAATATATGTATTGACAGGGTCATTAACCAAAGAATAGAGAAAATCAAACTAATTTACCAACTGTGGATTTGTTAAGTTTTTACAAGTTCTTTGTGATAAAAGAGACTGATTGTACAGTACCACTCAAAACTGGTCCATAACCACAAGGCTTCCTTAATAGTGGGACTGTACTTTATTGTAATTCATAATAAGTAGAACTTCACTAATTTGCAGTGTATTGGATTATTTGTTACTTTTGTTTTTTATTTATTTATTTACTGCTGGCTTATATTTGTCAGAGCTATCCAATTCTTGGTATTGGGCTCCAATCGATGACACGCATGATATAATCATAAGTAATAGTAGTTTTATAAAGAATTTGACAGTATTTTTGTTATTTATACGGGTCACCAATGGTTCTCCAACATTTTTTTTAGATTGTCTGAGACTTACATTTCCAGGATTGTAAATAAACTAGGTCTAAATTTATTTGAAAGTTGATGAAAATGTAATAATTGTTGTTTCGCTACACATCATATGAGGTACTGAACAATTAATAACCCGCCTCGGTGGTGTAGTTGGCTAACGCGCTAGTCGTGTTGAGCCCGACTGCCGAGGACTGGGAGATCGAGGTTCGAATCTCGGTCGGGTGAACTGAGGGTGGTTTTTCCTAAATGGTTTTCACTCTCCCTCCACACAAATGCGGGTTCACTTCCTTTAATTCAACCTTCCCAATTCCTAATCCATTAGCTTAATTAGTACTTAAGCGTATAACCCGAACGGGTAGTAAGACGCGGTGCTAAATAAAAAAAAACATTAATAAATCCAATCAATTTGGTACGTAATAAAATCAGACCTGTGACCTTGAATATATCAGTAAATAAAGTTGGAGCTTAAACTAATTGTTTGAGCACTGTACCTAACATAGTGCAATGGTCGTTGCAGATATCTTGTTTATATTCAAAGAAATAGTTTCACTTTCTTCCCCTTCCTAGTTGAAATGTTATCCCACACATAATATTATTAGATATTAACACAATGTGATCGGTAAGAGTTGTTTTGTTTGGGTTGCTCTCTTCACATATTGGACAACTATTGAAAGCTGTTTTAACTATCTTCCTCCTTTGAAACTAATTATTTTTAATTGGAATATTGTTTTTTTATAATTCTATCAATGAAAAGCATATTTACAGATTAATGAACATATTTTTATTCAATTTTTGATCCCTAAAAAGAGTAAAATTATGGTCACTATCCTCATCAACAACTGTTTCCAGCCTGTGGCCGCGCCAATTTTGTAAAATGCCTCCATCTTGCAATTAATTTTGTCAGTTAAAAATATATACTTTATTTATGAAATATTGCACTTTGTTTTAAAAGTGTGCTTTGATTATGTAATTTATTGAAACGCTATTTATATAATTCATACTACCCATGTTTTATTTTGTTTTATCTTAATTATTTTATTAACCTTGATACTTTTAAAGCAGATGTTTCATATGTGGACATACTTGGTTTAGGGATGACCTCTAACACAGGTTCATGGTTCTTAAAACCATTCTCACTCGAAATCATACTACAAAGGCTTACAATTTCCTAAAATATGACTGTTATCTATAAGTTTTGTTGTTGTTATTGATCTTCACTTTCGACAGCAGTTGAATTGAAAATGTTTTTGTTACAGGCTACCATGTTTTTGCTATATATATACACACACACACACACACACACACACGCACACACAAATAAAAAGTAGGATGAGTGTCACATCCATCTAGCAATGAAATGCGCGCCATTTAAGCACTTACATAACAAATCATTCCATTTTATAAAAAAAACAAAAGCTGAGTTTATTAAACTTATTGTTAGCAAAAAGTATTTCAAACAGTGAAATCAAAACAATATGATGTGTTTGTATGTGTGAAAGTTTGATCAGTTTGTCTCTTCAACTTATTTTTTCAAATTATTGTTTTTTAACTTATTTTCTAATTTATTTATTTATTTAGTTTATGTGTGTGAATTTTACTGTATAGTTTTTTTTTATCATTATTTGTTTGACAATTGCTATTAAAATAGTATTTCTTACTATAATTTTAATGTTTAACGTGTATTAACACTTTTGTTTCCTGAAACTATTGAGTATTGGCAAGATTGTATTTTACTTGTGCTAGTATTTGAGTAATATATTAAACGTTCTGTCTAAATAACAGTCCTTGATGTTAAAAATGTGTTCAGGGCTGGAAATTGGTGGAAGTTTTGTGTTAATAGTATTTCGGTTGGTACCACAGTCCAACATCACATTAATATTGGAATTGACGGGTAGTTTGTTGTTTGAAATTGTACATTAATTTTAACTTACACTTTTTTCATTCAATTGTTTAAACTGTGTGAGTCAGGAGATGATGTGCTGCACATTTGGCTTTAAGTCGGGAGAGAAGGGGAATGCTAGTGTTGAAATTCACTTTCTTCCTGCGTGCTTGGATGAGATGGTTGGTGGCACTGGAGTCGGCTAACCCCGCCCCCCTGAGCTATAACTGTACCAGATGTTGTTTTAGTGCAGACATGTCAAATTTGCATGTGGGTCGATCCATTGTCCGGTGCCACCCACAAACCTTTTGAGGAACCAACACACAAGGCAGCCCAATTTTTAAATTTTAATAACGTTGTAGAAATACACAATTTGTAAATTGGTTATTATTATATTAAATCTGAGCTAGAATATTCACCATAGCTTTTTACCTGGATGACAGTTGAAAATATAATGTTTAGGTTTTGGGTTTCCAGAGCATGTAAAAGAACATTGTTTTGTTATAAATGATAAGTTTTTTTAAATACATGTTATATTTTATATTTAAAATGACGTAAACTAAGTTTTCTCGCACTATTTCATTACTTTTAATAATTTCTTTCTATCTATTCCGAAACCATATTTTAAATATAATTAAAAGTACTTATTCTCTGTTTTGTAATGTTATCTACTATGTGTACTATAGTGCATATATCAATACTTTTCAATACAGGCATCGTATTTACTTGGGAAAGAGAAAATACATATAATTTTTTATACAAAATAAATTATTTTAGTGTATCTAAAAGTATTTAACTGAAAACAAAATTTGTCTACACTGTGTGGGTGTACATTTGTAAAGAATTTGTTTGTATCAGTATCAATCGCATGATTTAAATTTGTCGGTCGCCATTTTGAAGCTATATTTGTTACACCTTTTGTGAAAGTGCTGTGAATAATAATTTTAATAATAATAATTTTTTCAAGTGGAATAAAACAATAAGCTTTGTGCCTGACCTTGAATAAATATAGATAATATTGGCCTAAATTACTACGGTTAGCTATCACATTCATACTTTACCATATGTTTTCATTGCAGCTCTCCACAGTGACATGTCAGCTGCTGGCGTAGGGATACATTAGGGACTATTTCTAGTAACTCTTTGAGCTGTCATTCAAGTAAACTCGAGTGGTGAATGTACTTCATGATGTTGGCGCACCAAATTTATATATTTTTTTTACACACTGAATCGCAAAAATTGGTTGAATTTGCAAACCAAATTTGAATAATGATTGTCACTTGTGAGTTTGTTACCAATTGTCTTCCAAGACACAAGTTTGATATCTATTATGAAAGTGACTTGAACACGAGATTTAAACATGTCACTATTGCAAATAAAAGGTTTATTAAAATAAATAGTGTGTTCATCTAAAATTTCTTCTCTCTTTATTTAGTATTAAGGATTTTAAAATTGATTATTTTTACTTAAATTGGTGACAATATAAAACATTTATAATGCAGCCATATCAGTACGTATGTGTTGAATGTGGGCGGGTGGCCCTCATGTTGACAAGTCTGACATGCCTTATGTGTTAGTGCACAGTGAACACGTCCATTGGACACCATCATTTCCTCAAGATCGAGAACAACCAGCGGCAGTGTCTAAACAAACACTAATCATTTAGTTATTACTGTTGTGTAAAATATGTTGGTTTTTTTATTTTGTGATAGATATTATTATATTCTTAAGTTATTTTATGATATTTTTAGACCATTTTTTATAATTTAATGTGCTTAGCAAAACAGTAATTATTGATGATTTCAATTCCTGTCATGGTGGCAAATGAAAAGACAAACATTCTATTCATTGTGTACACTTGCACAGTGTTAACAGTATTACTGGCAAGATATATTCTGTTTTAACTTTATAAATAGTGGGCCTTGTTTTATAATTTTCTCTCTTTAGCATCCAACATTGATTGTATGTTTAGTTTATATAGTTGTCATCCTTCACTCCATCCAACATTGATTGTATATTCAGTTTATATATTTGTCGATATTTTAACTCCATCTAAATTAAAGTTATGATGTAAAAATGTGTTTATTTGTTTTGCCATGTAAACTGTTTGTATTATCACAATATCAGGCTACATTTCAAATAGCTATTAGTGGACAGTTGTACCAATAACCTCAATTTAATACTGCGCAAAGGCTGCTTTAAATCAGTGGTTTGGGGTAGTAAAGCCAAAATGCAGACATTGTAGGTACGATGTTTAAAGTGAAGACATCTTAGAAAACAAATGTTCATTGACAAGAAAACTATAATGTGTTATGTTTTAAATCAATAAAAAGCTGTAAACTAATTTATAAATTCATATATATCATAGTTTTTCAAAATAACAAATCATTTATTTGTATATTTTAAACTCAAAGGTTTTATTGATTTTTTTTATCAGTAAAAAATCAAAGTGTTATATTATATTTACTGTAATAAATGTATTTCTAAGATCTTTTTCCAAAAGACAAATTGCTAACTCTGGACATTATTTCAAGTTTCTCATACTTCACTTTAATCATTTTTCCAATGTTAACATTTGTACTCTTTCAATTAAATGTCCTCTATTTGTTGTCTACCCACATTTTGTCAAATAGTCCCGTACGCTTGGAGAGTAAGTTGTAACGTTCTGCCTTTAAACTGTGCCTATAGCAATACATGAACATGAGAGAAAAGTATCCATGCAATTCCCTCACTTTGGTCCTCTAGTTTTATATTGTGTCTCAATGTTGGTACTAACACCGAACTGGTAAAAATGCATTCTTAAGTTGGTAGTAGATTCTATATCTATTGTGAGTTCTATCCAAATGATCCTTCATAATAAAAACAATAGAGACTTGTATAATTTGTATGTAAACCCACAAATCAATCACAAATAAAACATTGAGTTATTATAAGTATATTTTATTTTGTTCAAATGTATTTCATTAACTCTGATAAGTTAACTTTACAAGGACCTTAAAAATTAACCTTTTGATGGCAACAAAATTAGAGCAGTATTATAAGACCTGAATAGATTTGAGACAAGTGTTTGACAACTGACACTTATTGATAACAGCCAGCTATCAATGTCACCAACTTTATCAATATTCAGCTATTTAAGAAGAACTACGCCTACCATATAGAAAGCAAAACAACCCATATATAACTAATGTAAAAATATATATATATAATATATATATTTTTAAATATATTTAAATAAGACATTTCTTCCTTATATGTTTATTGAATGTGTGTAGCTTTAAATGTGAAAAGAACAATTTTACTCGGTAACATTGCCTGTTAGCAGCAATACATGGGATAAGGTTGGTATTTGGTGTATTCTCATTGGGCTATATAGCTGTTGAAAGTAATATCAGTTTTACTTACTGTGCTACAGTTTATTGAATATGGAAGAAGGTACAAGAAAAGGATAAAAGGTGTTTGGTAGGAAGGGGACTGTATAGTTTTGGCATCACAAAACCACGGAATGTTTATGCTATAAGACACACGAGGATTGCCAAAATGACAATTATATTGTATTATTTATGACAATAAGAGCACCAAATGCAACCATCGCCCGATAGGTTCGGATCTGACCAAGAGAACAATATGGCACGAACTACAAAACGAGAATGGCGTGCCCGCGACCGTAAATACGAGTGGCGAGAGTAAACCGTCAAAAATGCGCACAACAGGCGCCAAAACAACACAGTAAACATAGTTCAAAATAAAACAATATACCAATATACAAGCCCCAAACATCCCGCCCTCTTGAAATACTCGTATTTCAATTAGTTTGAGGGAGGGGAGACAATTTAACCGCCGGTCTGGTAAGGACACCTTGTGTAGTGTGAACTTAAACGACATGCATTATGCCATCAGGACCAGGGAATGTTTTCACCACACGTCCTAGTCGCCAACGTAGTAGAGGCAGGTTTGGTTCCTGATGAGGACTAGGGCACCTTCTTGAAGGTTGTCTTGTGGATGACTCCACTTGGGTTAGGGCAGGAGTTGAGATAGGTGGCCTTGGTGCCAACGCTTCCAGAAGGACAATGATTTGTTGAAGTAGGCTCATCTCGTCAGACGATTTATCGGAGTGGTGATGACTTCAGAATCTGGTAGTATCTGTGGTGGTCCCAAGGTTAAGAAGTGACTTGGGGTTGGTGATGACGAATCGCTGGAATCTGCTGATAATGCACAAAGTGATCGTGAATTGAGAGTGACTTCAATTTGTGTCAAGACAGTGCACAGCTCTTCATATTTTAGGATCTGAGAGCCAATAGTTTTTATGAGTAATTAATTAATTGACTGATCATATCCCTGTTTTCAAAAGTCCTCCAAAATGAGGAGTCGTGAGGGGATTAATGTGCCAGGTGATGTGGTCAATGAACCGCCTACTAAAAACTTATTTGTTGTCAGAATTGGTAAGAAACCTTTGAAGAGTGGAAATCTCACTACTAGCACCAACAAAATTAGTTCCGCAATCACTGAAAATATCTTAACAATGTCCTCGACGTGCAACAAAACGATGAAATGCCGCAAGAAAGGCCTTAGTTGATACGTCTGACGCCAGTTCTATGTGAATAGCCTTTGTAGTGAAGCATACAAACAGACAAATGTAGGCCAAACAGGTTCTAGGTTTGCGTACTTGAGCCATTGTGATGGTGAATGTACCTCCAGTGTCAACACTTGTCTTCAGAAAGAGTTTGTCTTGACAAACACGAGCAGCCGGGAGACTTCCCCAGATTGGACGCAACTTAAAACATGTTAGACATTTGCGTAACTGCAATCTGATTATGTTGCGTGCATCAATGATCCAGAACTCACGCTGAAGTAAGGATTGCAAGTTGTGTGGTCCTGGGTGTAGATGATCAAGGTGTAATTGGTCAATTAGGCCTCTTTCAAACGATCCTACTTTTCGCCAGATGCCGTGTCCGACTTGGCACCATGCATACCAAAGGATGCACCGTCAAACAAACGGCATGATCGTGAAAATATACGGCACGACTTCACTCTGTGCTCCCTCTTAGCTACTCTTGAGTTGCCACCATGGACGGTCACGAGAAATTGTTGTATCTTTACTATTTGTATATAAAAAGTAAAAAAGTTCAAGAAAATGGGTTCATATTTTAAATCTACAAAGACCAGTCGCTGGGGCTTTTGTCACTTTGTATCAAGATTTAAGAAAAGATGAGAGAACATTTTTCAACAACTTTAGAATGACCATAGCAAGTTTTGATGAGCTCCAGAATCGATACAGTTCACTACTCTTCAAGCAAAATAGTAAGATGAGCGATGCCATTTCACCAACCGAAAGGTTTGCTGTATCTTTAAGGTAAGAGTTCTCAGAGTATATTACTTTAGCTTAGTAATTACAGTACGTGGAATCTTGATATGAAATAATATAGCCTTTAGAAACAGATTTTCAACCTGTTTATTCCTGTTTTACATAACAATATCTACCGTATTTTATAGAAAAGAAATCAGTATGTATTTATTTTACACTCTTTACAGACTAATGAATATAGAACAAACAAAATTAATTGAAATTAAAAAAAGATCAATGTTTTACCAACTTTGATTTCATAAAACACACACTGATAATTGTAGTCACGTTGAGAAAAACCTCAAAAAGTGTAATCATTACAAGAAGAATTTGTTGATTCATTAGAAAGTGGAGAAATACTTGATACTGCTGCCAGAGGTGAAACGACGTGTTGACCTGAAGCGTGTTGTTTGGCTGAGAGCCACCCGGCTGTCCTAATCCGCTTTTATGTCCAGTTGGCGTAGGTATTTCAATCCAGGGTTTAGTTGGAGGAAACAAGGTTTCCCCATAAGTTGATATAAAGTTGGTAGTGGTGGTGGTGGTGGTGGTGTGGGTGGTGGGTATCTCCAGGTTGATGGACACTGTTCCGTTTGTTGAGATCCTTGATAATTTGGTGGTGGTTGCATGTTTGATTGGTCATGTACAGACTATGAGGTGCTCCGAGGAGTTGATCGAGACCTATGCATGTTTTGAAGAATGTTCAAGACTTCAACTTGGAACTTTATCGTTTCATTGTCATCAAGTTTTTGAAGAATGGGAAGACTTATCTTTAAAGAAGTTAAGGTGACGATCTTCTGGCTCTTGCAATTTCTGTAAAATTATCTTTTCAATATCTGACGTTCAAGGTTTTAGTTTTTTACGTTTCTCAGAAGTGGTGGGGATGGTGTACGCCGGAATGTTTGATAATCAATCTTATTAGGTATTACAATTTCTAATTACTTTTCAGCGGTACCTCCTCTATCATTATCCATACTATAAGCTATCTCCTTTCTCTTAGTGTTCTTCCGCAGGAAGCCCAGTTGATCACTGTATATGTATTTCTTAGTTGATTTTGCTTCAGATCCAGTTCCTTTTCCATCTTCAAGTATTCCACCTGCCGGTCCCGTATGTTATTCCACTTAACAATGAGGGCCTTACCTGAGTCAGAGAGGAATACTTCAATTACTTTTTGCCTTTGCATAGTTGCTGTGTAACTCTCGCCTACCCCAGAGGTGGCCAACCCACGGCATGCGTGCCACTGGTGGCATGTGAATGCATTTTAAGTGACACGCTTAAAGCTACCATATATACAACAAAAAATTGCAATACATTATTAGGTTAGCAAACAAATAAAACACCTAATTAGGCCAAGTTATCCAATTTCAAAAATTTTAGCTATTAAGTTCTCCGTCTCTGTGTATTGTTTCACTCTACTCAAGATGTACGGATAATTTATTCTTGAAACATGAAATTATTATAAAGTATTTATAATGAAAATAGATAAGAGTTTTTTTAAATTTCATTATTAATAATGCTATGATATTTTTTATTCTCGTTATTATTTTTGTCCGATATATCTGAAATAAACAAAATAATCCAAAGTCTTTAATTCAATCAATAATCAAATACAAATACATTATCAATCTTTAAAGTGGGATGGAAGGGAACGGGAGCTAAGGGCAGTATTTTTGCAGTTTTATAGTGTTTTTTTTGCCAAAATTAATCAAATCTTTCTCTAGTAGAAGCATTTATTAATTTTAACAGCTGTTGAATATCTTTAAAGCGTGTCCCGGAATTAGACGAGAACTTCTTCTCTTCATTTAAAAAGTGTGTCATCTAAAAAATGTCACGTCAGTATTTCAAGATAGTAAGTGCCATAATAGTTTTTTTTATGGGTATTACAAGGTTGTATGTGCACAAAACTACCTTTAAAACTTCCACACTAGGCTGAAGCATCTTTTATAGCCAAGAAATTCCATATTACTTAAACTTGTTTAAGATTATCTTTGTAGTTACAAAGCTGTATGTGGCACATACAAGATTGGTATACCACCTTAGTCGTGTGATTTGTGCTACATGGTTGTATGTTACCATAGAACTCTGTAATATTCAATTTTTTAATTGTTTATTTTAACCAGGTAGTATGTGACAAGTAATTCATTATGTTAAATATGGCAATTAAAAGCAGTTGTGTGGACAATAATTAGCCATTTGAATGAATAACTTATTAACGAGTTGTTAGTTATTGATGATTGTTGTAGTGACAAAGAATAATTATTAGTCCCAAATTACAACTCATCTGTTTGTCTTCTAAATAAGCATTATTTTGTGTGTGAATTTTTTAGGTTAATATAATAGTAGGGTGCTTATAGTTATGTAAGCTAGCTGCGCCATGGACTTTTTATGAGTATCTTATTGCTACGAGTAATATTATGCCCTATTCAAACAAAAACTATGTCTGTCATAGGCTAAATGAAATAATAGGCTTATTGTTTGGATAGTTTTTGCTCTAATTCCCCAAAAAATATAATATTAAATGATAGAATAAATTTGAGTAACTACGTTATGGAATTAAACATGGTAACAATCATTATTAAATATAGTGTGATGCATTGTAAGAAAAGGAAAAGTGTCAGTCTTGGCAGACATAACATTATTATCTGTGATAAAAACATAAGGTTTTAGCTACATCTGTGAAAACAATCAAAAACTATATGGGATCATGCAAATATAAATGTTTAAGTATAATTACAGATAATGAAGAGAAGCAATTTTCCAAAAATATTACACTCTTTCTCCAAATGAAAAGAGACATTTCATTGTTTCCACAACTGAGTGTTCTGAAGTCGAAAGGCATCGATAAGACAAAACAGGGAATCCTCACTCAGAAAGAAAACATTTAAGTATTTATTTACTGTCATCAATAATCACATACAAGTATGTAAGCAGTTTTACCCAGGCACTTTATCAATCAGCCAAAAACTTGTTTACACAATCCATGAAAAAAAAATGGCATCTGTAATATTCTCAACCCCTCTTTGAAAGGACGACATGTAAAAAGACAAATTCTTGACCACGAAAACAAAAAGTTCGAGGTCATCTTTCATCTTTCCCTACAGTTGAGTCACATTACTGTAGAAGTAACAGCAAAAGGAAGTATTTAGATTCTAATCTCAATGTCTCTTTGATGTACAATCTATATGCAAATCATCTAAAAGAAAAGGATGAGAACCCTGTTAAACAATCCTTTTACAGACAAATATTTGTTACAGAATACAATCTTTATTTTCATGTCCCCAAAAAAGACTTGTGTGAGCTTTTTGAAGAAGTGAAGATAACTAAAAGTGAAAAAACATTAACAAAGGACAGAATAAAGCCATATGAAATTCATATTGCTGAAAAGGGGGCAATGCGAGTATATCTACATGGTGATAGAGATGATAAAAGCAAAGCTGTATTATGTTTTGATTTAGAAAATGTACTTACGTGCCCAAGAGCCAAGGTCAGCTGTTTTTTTTTTATTACAATAAGCTGAATGTGTACAGTTTAACATGCCATCTTTCAACAACCAAACAAGTATACTGTGCCTTATGGATAGAAGCTCTTATGGGAAGAACAGGAACTGATATTGCTAGTTCTGAATGTAAAATATCGAGGCAGTTTGCAAAAGACAATCCAAACATAAAAGCGTTAACACTATGGAGTGACAGTTGCGTACTGCAGAACAGGAACTCAATAATTTAATTTGCAGTGCTTGATTTTTTGAAACCTCATCCATCTGTTTATAGAATCACAATGCAATTCTCAACACCTGATTATTCCTGTGTTCAGGAGATAGACTCAGTCCATAGCTGCATAGAAAAAGTGTTGTCAAAAAGTGAGTTTTTCTCTCCCATTTCTTTGTTGCGGTTGTTACTAAAAGCGAACCAAAGGAAGCCTTATAAGATACAACAAATGGTTAAGACTGATTTCAAAGATTTTCAAACATGTGCCACAAACTTGAATTTCAAACAAGTTCTTTATTCAAAAGTAACATCTTTAAGGTTCACTCACTGAAATTGAATATCGTGAGTCTCATTTGTTTGAGTGTTATACCACTGTTAATTAAATAAAAAAGATTAGACAGTTATGAAAATCTTCAACTGACTCTGTTGGTACTGATGATTTGAAATCTTCAACCATACTTCGAACCCCCAAAGTCAGTGGTCGGATTGTAGAACTATCAGAACAGAAGAATAAGTCCTTACAAGGAATGCTGAAGTGGATGCCACAAATCGACAGAGAGTATTACTCATATCTTGGATCTTGAACAAATATATAACTCGTACTTAATTCCAAATAGTTGACATCAATATTTTTTATTATGAATATGGTAACTGTGTTTGTTCAACAAAAAATACATTAAATAATATTTGGTGCAATTTCTTTATAAAAGGTAATCTACACATTATCTTGTGTGTTTTTCATTATGTTTTAGATTCTATTATAGACTTTGCTATGAAACTTTTAATCACTAAATCTAAATTTAAGAAAAATAAATAAAAACTTGGAGCATGAATGTATTATTATACTGTATCTAGTTATAAAATTCTAGTTTTAATAGTTTGTACCAAACTGTGTTATTGTAAGAAAATAAACATAACAAGGTTGTATGTAATATTAATTATACTAAAATATTTTCCCTGGAGTTTAAAGCTGTATGGGTAAATTTAATTGGCTATAACAGCTAAAAATAATTGAAGGAAAATTTTCTAACTGTATGTAAATTTCACATAAATAGTAACATTACTTTGTACAAAAACTTATAATACTACTACCTATCAATTAAAAGGGTAACGATCATATCGCACATTCAAGTCCATATATGTGTTCACATACAACCTTGACGTAAATGCCACCATTCTCATAACAGATATTCTAGAACTGCTGATCCTAGAAAATTAAATTCTATGTTTCTAATGGAGAAATATTTGATTTAGCTTGGCCAAAAATTTTCTTTGCTCTAAAAACTACAAAAAACTGCCCTTAGCTCACGTTCCTTTCCATCCCACCTTAAATAGGCCTATTAAAATGTTTTTTTAATATGGTGGTGGCTACTAAGCATGGACAGCCATAAATGGTTAATAAGGGGGGGTTGAGACCCCCTTATTACTCTGAAATATTTTGTTAGCGTGTTGAGTTTTAATTTTCAATGTTTTAAATGCCAGGTGTATTTTTAGGTACCTTGCAAGTGGTAATACTTTCACGGATCTTCACTATGTTTATCGAGGAGTGTCTACTACCATCTCTGAGATTGTTCATGAAGTTTGTGATACTGTTTGGGACAATTTGCGTTTCGAGGCTGTTGCCAATGGATATAATAAGAAAACCCCGTTTCCCCAATGAATTGGGTCCGTTGACGGCAAACACATCCGGATCATAAAGCCTGGACATAGTGGTTCTTTTTTGTCAACTACAAGGATTTTTTTTCAATTGTACTGCTTGATGTGGTTGATAGTGATAGGTTTTATTTTTGTTGACATTGGGGCTTATGGAAAAGACTGTGATTCAACAATATTCAAGGAATTAGTGCTTTGGAAAAGTATAATTAACAATGAACTACCCCTTCACAAACCAAAGCTCTTTCCAGCACGTAGAGATCAAGACATTCCTTATGTGTTTATTGGAGACGAAGGCTTTGAGATTTACAAACATCTATGTGGCCCTATTCGGTGAAAATCCTGAATCAACCAAAGCAAATATTTAACTACCGTTTGTGAAGAGCTAGGAGGTATGTCGAATGTTGTTTTGGGATCTTATCAAATAAATGGAGAATTTTCCATATGCCACTCAAAGTCTCAATGGAACTATCTATTAAAATAATAAATGCATGCTGTATTCTGCATAATTGTGTGTGAGAGAGAGATGGATATAGCTTTGCAGACACACTCACAATAGTAGGTCTTAAAGGACATTCCTGACACGAAGGGTGAACGTGGAAACAAGTTAGCAAATCACATTCGAAAAGTTTTTACTGATTTCTTCATGACCAACGAAGGATCACTTCACTGGCACTGGAGAGTGTAGATTTAAGAAAATAGGGGAGAACTATCCTATTGTTTAAAAAGAGGTATTGACAAATATCAATAGTCTATTGGATTAATAATAATTGTGTAGCATTGGGCCACAAGAAATAAACAAGAAACTCTGTATTCACCCCATCACACCCCGCGTCCAAGCGCAATACAACTACATGCACCATCATCTTAATTGAGACTGATCGCCTGTTGTTGTGATAATAAAAGCAAAGAACTTGAGCTGCAAAGAACTCTAGCGGCAAAGACATTTCACTTGTATTCAATTTAGGATGACCTCAAAACGCCGATAAGTGTGTAGAAGCTTTGGTCATGCGCATATTTTGTTCCCGAATGTTAAATTTCTTTTCCCCTACCCCTTTTCCCGTCATTCAATGTCTCTGGGTTGTATCGTATGTATAGTGGCGGCAGGGCAACCTGTCGTCACTCTTGGACTTTATTATATTTGAGGGAAGGAGAAGCTCCGGCTTAAGATTTGTAAAATGTAAGATCTAAATTCCTTTTGACTTCGTAATTGATTTCTTTATATATATTTTTATACATATATTATCTTCTATATCTTTTTCTAAATTCTCTTTTGGCCTTTTGGTAAATATTATGTACAAATATATATGAATCTTTTATTTTATATCGTGTCGTCAACTAAAAAAGTCGATTAGAAACCATATCGATCTAATCATGTACTCTGAGGTGAATCGATTATTGTACATGAAAATATCGACTTTCGTTAACCTTGGGCTGTAATGCCGGTATTTAGTTTTGTTAGTTACGCAGGAAATATCTTGATAATTTAGTAAAGAATTGGGATCTTTGTAAAGCATTAAATTTAACTTGATTCTCTGAAAGATTGTTTTTATATGATGTCGTTAAGATTTAGCTTGTTATTATGCATTGAAAAGGTTCTAATGAATATTTTGTTATGGCTTTGATATCTTTTAGCGTTAATTTTTATTGGGATGTAAGTTAATTATTTTGAAGACTTCTTATGGGCTAATTGTAAATAACTTATGAGATGTATTTACTTGTAAATGATTAGTGAGGATAATATTTTCACGATAATTATTACGTCAGGGAAATATGATTTGAAGTCGTAATCTACAGATAATTTTATTACAGGGCTAATGCCTCATTTCATTATTGTTTTCTTTAATGCTGGCGCTCAATATATATAAATTGTCATTACCTTCTTTTAAAACTTTGCCTGTTACCAGATTATTGAAATAATGGCTTGTTGGAAACTTTTGTAAATTTTAATGATTATCTAAGTCAATTTTTTTTCTTATTTATATTCTCATATGAAATTAATGTCTTATTAAATATATATCAACTTGAAGCCACTTCATGCTTTATTTAGTTGATTTGGTTTACCATATCCCTTAGGTTGTGTAACATTAAATTTTTTTTTAAATTCTGAGAGCAATACCTTTTAACGATTTCTATGAGTTTAACTGTCCACATATCATCTTCCGCAACTGGTGTGAGTTGCGAGATCTGAGTTTAGAATCCTCTAACTCGGGTATTCGATGCACGGAACTCCAATCGCTCACTCCTATGGCCCCTCCTTTTTTCCCATTTTAATTGTGTTATTTGGACCTCCAGTTTGTTCCTTATTTTTGTTAAGGATGGTTCAATTGGACATGAATAAGTTTTTCCATCTGTTTTCTATTATTATTAACTATCTGTAGATATAAGTATTTAAAATGAGGAGTCTTTAATTATTTCCTGAAATGTTATATTATAAACATTTCCTTATTCTTGTTGAATGTTTGTATAACAGTGTTTAAGTGGCCTACGGTATCCCATATTGGGAAGAACCATCCTACTAACAGTCTAAAAAAAATTACCATATTAATTTTTTTTCCTCGCCACTCATTTCCTTGAAGTTCGGGTTCTGTTCCTTGAATACTTCCCTCCATGCTGCTGTCGTTTCCGGACGTGACTTGTAGTCTTCTAGGCTTCATCCCATAGAAACGGTCTATTTGATACTAAAGTTATTAATAGTCTACATCTACCTCTACATCTACCTCATGACCCTCCATTATCAATAAACTCAAACCTATTTTAAAATACACAAACAAATCACGACAACTCTGTGACACACACTATCTATATCGTTGTACTGAACTGTGTCCACCAGACAGCGAAAAGTCAACAAGTCTGAACACGCACATTTAACGCCGTGGATGGCGAAACGCCATGCCGGATTTAAATGGGTGCCATGCTGACAACGGCAGCCGGACACGGCATGGTTCATAGCGTGTGAAGTCACTCATAAGCACCAATGGTTATTTCTAAGTCCAGCACCGTGTTCCACGAGACCACTCCACTTCGGGGGTAGGATAGGATGTTTTTCTTCAAATGACAAATTGGATCGTTGAAGGCGGCCGCCGACTCTTAAAACACCAGCAGAATCGAGAACGGTATTTAGCCTTTGTACTGAGGATGAACCAGATTGATCCTTGACAATACGAGCAATATCATCAGCAAATTCAATCTGTTGGGTTTGTTTGACCCAAAATAACAGAGCCTTTTGTAGTTCATCAACTAGCAAGGGTCCGGTGGGTACAACATGTCCAGGATGAGAAGTATAAACAAAACGAAAGCTATAAGCTTATTTTTGATAAAGACGAAAACTGATCTAACAAATCCAAAATGTTGGTGTCAAGGGCGACTGTAGTCAGAGTTAGTGTTTTGCGCTATTCAATAGGTTCATTTAAACTAGGCAATTCTTTAGGTTGCGGCCATTTAATTGAATCCTCCCTAAGCCACAACGGTCCTGCCCACCAAAGTGGGTACTCGACAAACTGAGAGGGAAACAACCAATGAGAGGCACAGCTCAGGCTGAGGCTCAGCTGGGTTGTGCTCCGATGGTATATGGTGCCACCAATCGGTGGAAGTGAAGTCTTGGATCTTACTCACATAATTGCCAACAAAAGACGAAGATTGGGTCCAAGCCAGTGTGATTGTAGTCTGTCCAGGCATAGATCTGGTCAATTTTCAAGAATATTTCTATTAGCAAGTGCAACATGCGTGCCAAAAGTAACGCCACACATAGTTCCAAGTGAGGAAGTGAAGCTCGTTTTATGGATGCTACCTTTGATTTAGCGAGTAAGAGTCGTACCTTTAACTGTACCAGATGAAATAACCCGGCGGTATACAACAGCAGCATAACCACTCTCAGAGCTATCAGAGAAGCCATGATTCTCAAAGCTACAAGCTTCATCTGCAGAGACCAGACATCTGTCGATTGAGATGTTGGAAACGAGTGGAAGCTCAGCTCTGAAACTATTCCACCTTCCAGCTATTTAAGGAGAGGGGGAGATTCCCAGTCAACACCTTTAATCCATAAGAGATGGATAAGATATTTTGTGAACAAGATGATAGAGGTGGGTCAAATATTCTTGCAGTATCCGAAAGAATTGCTCGTTTAGAAAGGGATTTTGAGGTCAGTTGTACCTTGTGTGAAAAAATGTCTGACCCAGGGTTTCACTGTAAACCAAGAACCTTGACTGTGGAATCATCATCAAAAGAGTATGACAATGGAGGCATTTGAATATATTCTGGACCTAGACCTTCTAGAAGCATTGGGTGGTTACTTGCAAACTTTCGTAATTGAAAGCCACCCGTCTTCAACAATTGTACAAGTTCTTGCTTTAGAGCCAGTGCCTTATCAGGAAATCAGCACCCGAACACACATCATCAACATACAGATCTGAGTGTACTGCCCTTGAGGCCTCTGGAAAGCGGGTCTTTTCATCATCAGCAAGCTGATGTAGGGTGCGAATGGTGATATAAGGTGACGAGGATACTCCCTAATTCAACGTCTTCAGACGATGGACTTGAATAAGTTCACCGTCATTGAACCTCCAAAAAATGCGCTGGTAGTCTTGAGCTTCATGATGGACTTGAATTTGACGATACATTTGTTCGATATCAGCAGTATAAACAACTGAATGGGAACAAAAACGAAGGATAACTTTTATAATATCCCTTTGATGTTTGAAGTTTGGGTTCTGTTAAGAGTTGGTCATTTGGAGAAGTTCCCAATTCTGTCTTGGCCGAAGCATCGAAAACCACCTGAAGCTTAGTAGTGGTACTGCCAGGTTTGATCACACAATGACAGGGAATGAAGTAAGAATAGCCAGAGTTGAAGGATGGATCTGTTACTAGCTCCATGTGTCCTGTGTTTAGATAGTCCTGCATGAAGTCCGAATAACTGGCCTTTAAATGAGGTTGTTAGTGTAGTCGGTTTTCGAGGGCTTGATTACAACGAAGAGCAGTGGTGTGTGAGTCACTAAGTTCTGGTCTGGGTACAGCAAATGGGAGTGACACACTGAAACGGCCCATAGAATCTCAAGTGTGCATTTTGATGAAGATGTCTTCACAGAGAGCTTTCTTCGGAGTGATAACTGGGGTTGACGGCAGTTCTTATAGTTTCCAAAACTGATCCACGACATCTGTTAGTGTTGGTGTTCTTGAGGACGAAGAGATGAAGAACGATGACATGTCTAGAGATGAAGTGTATGGTGACATTGAGGGCTGTGCACCCTTCCTGTTAACACCCAGCCAAATACAGTTTCTAGGGCACAGGGAGTTCCAGGTTCCCCTTCCAGCCTCCTCCCTGTGATGATGTGGAAGAAGGTTTCTGTACTGATCAGCGTATCGATGGGTCCTGGGGTACAGCATATAAGATCTGCAGAGGGATACTGGTCTGCTACTATGAAACACATTGTGCTGTTCTGATGCCATGGAACTGCTGTGCTTGCTAAACTCCCTCGCTCTTAACACTCCATGAACCTATTAGTTTCCACTTTAATGTTGAAAGCATTGCTGAACCAAAACCCACTGATTGAAACACACATGTTGAACTTCAGAATAATGGTTTATTTATTTTCTCGGTGAGATACATTCAAGTTAACCTCGTTCTTTTTTCCGTTCGGTTCCTACGCGAGTGGTCTCAAGAGTCTCTTAGTGACGGACCAGCTATCCGCCACCTGCTTGGCGCAGCTCTAGCGGCAGGTTCAGTAACTATCCTGCAGTGCTACGCCAGACAGCTGCGTGGAAGTAAGAAGGGGCGGAGAGGGATAGTCACATCACCGTCACAAATTTCAGCGACATATTAAGTTATCTTTGAAACTTGACGCGAGCTAGCTCAGCGTTAGTATAGCTGTCTCTGATATAGGAGGTTTTAGGGTTGAGTCCCAACTAAGTTTGCTAGGTGTGATTTTCTAGATGGTTATTTTCACTGTAGTTTTTCCATTCTCTTTGGGAAAATGTTGGTGCAAGTCCTTAAAACTCATCTTTCTCATTCTGTGGCAATGGAATTGTTTTAAGTCGCCAATATTCCGAAAAGTCATTAAGAGGCATACAAATAAATGGTGACAACAGTGTCCTATAACTGTTATTAGAACTGTCAATGTGTTCTTGATAGGTTTCTTTTTTTTCAATGTGGTATATTTGATTGACTGCTGTTGTAGAAACTTTTTTTTTTATCGTGCATCGTATTAATTGTCCACCTTAACATTTATTCCCTTGATTCATTCCTTTCACTTGTTTTACTATTTTGTTGATAGGTTTCCAAGGCGATCTTATCAACAGTTAAATTCCCTTTATTATCTATGGTTAAATTTAAGACTACCATAAATCGGTTGAGTTATTTTAAGCTTTGTTTGTTATAGCAATAACGTGAATAATGGCTTTGGCTGTTTTGAGAATATCGTGGAAAGTGAGACGCATCATGACATTTGGGCTAATGGTATCAAATTTTATACAGATTTTCTTTGGTTCAATCCTCGTCTTGACAAGTGCCTATGTTATAATAAATGTGAAGCCATATCTAGACACAGACGACCAAGCCCCGTTCCGATGGATATTCTCGGGACTGATAGTACATGGAGCTATGGTGATGATGCTGCACCTCATAGGCCAACTGTTCTGTAAGGAGTGTTCCTCTCCGACAAAACACCCTCACTTCCCGCGGTGGCTGTCCTTGTGGCTTCTAGTCACACTTTTCATCCTGGTACTCGGAATAGTGATAGCTTCAAAGTGTCGAGCATGTGCTTCAGCTCTTCGGCTCTTGATCCACAGCTCTATGTTTGGGGGACTGGGGCAGTACCTTCATGACGTGAAATGGAAGTCACTCCTTGACACTCTACAGCAAGAGTTGAAGTGCTGTGGCGTGGAAAGACCCCAGGATTGGCGCACAACCTCCTGGATCCCTCTGGACCAGTTCAGAGAAGAGTCGACGACGGTGAGCAAGTACATCGAGGTGGATGGAAGAGTGCTCCCTCCTGTGTTGCCGTGGAGCTGTTGTAATCCGTCATCGGATATTCCATGTCTACATGACCCTCTGCAACAGCGACACATCGCTTACCTCTGGGATGATAGATCGGAGCACATCCTCGCATCCATTCACCCTCAAGGATGTCTGTCAGCGATTCTGTCCCCTGTCAATTATGCCCTCGTCGCAACCATCGTATTTAATGCTATAGGTTTTGTACTTCACGTTATGGTGATCATTATGTGCCGCTATTTGTATGTTTCGACAAGGAACAGCGTGTTTCTTGGGGACCCCAAGTGCACCGCACCCGGTTGGTTGTTTGGGCGGGGGGATTTTGGCTATCGCTGGGGGGCCACTCTTGAGGAAATCATGTTGAAGGATGCAGGAGAAGAAAAGGATGGCAACGTTGAAGGATTCACGCACGTCAAGGACAAACAGGGTAAAGGCCCTGGTTCTGTTAGTAAGGTCCTGACGCTGTTCAACGAAAAACACCTGATGTTAAATCTGGTGATGGAGGTTTAAGGTTAGACTAAGCGGCTTTCGAAAGAAACACAGGCAAGATGACCAAACTGACAAAAATAAAATATCCACACGAGATGGCCTAACCAATGAAAATAGAATACCCAAACAAAATGACCAACCCAATAAAAATAAAATACCTAAGCGAGATGACCAAACCAACAAAAATAAAATACCTAAACAAGATGATCTATCCAACAAAAATAAAATGCCCAGACAAGATGACCAAACCAACAAAAATCAAATACCTAGGCAAGATTACCAAACCAACAATAATAAAATGCCCAGACAAGATAATCAAACAAATAAAAATAAAATACTTAGGCAAGGTTACCAAACAAACAAAAATAAAATACCTAGGCAAGATGGGAAAACCAACAAAACTAAAACCGTTCCAAGTTCCAAGACCAAACTACCCGAGGACAAGAAAACTGAAAACGAAAAGCCAAGAATGCTTTCTAAGGAGAGTAAGACGATGAAAATGAGAACCAAGAACTAATAAGGGTAGGTCTGTAAAATCAAACACAACTATAATTTGTGTGGCGTTTTGTTTGTTCAGTATATACATTTCTATTTTGTCACATTTAATTTTAATAAAACACTGCCTTATTAAATATACATTTAAAAACCATAACTTTTTGAAAAAATAATTTTTACTACTTCACTAATTTCATTAAGAGTCTAAGTAATTTTTAAATTGTATACTAAAATATTTAATTGAACACCCGACGGGTTTTGTTAAACGAACCTATTCTATTTGTTCCAAGTACAAGCTTCGTGTTGGTCCAATCACTTGGACACATCCAATGTGCGCTGGCAACTGACGTCACAGTTAGTGACGTAATAAATACCGCCACTCACGTAACAGAAACCACGAAAGACGAGCTAACAACTTTCTAGTCTCTAGTTATTAGAGGTCTGAACTTGACGTTTATTGTGCGTGTGTTGAAGAATTATGCCCGTGTGATTTTACTGTGTTAAATGTGACGTTTGTGTTATCATTTGGAACCTCGTTTTATTCTGGTATGTACATTTCTTCTATCGAACATGTCATCGGTCACGTAGAAACGATAACACGTTCATTGTTGTCGGAATTTTAACTTTGAATTTAAATATTTGGTTGCGTTTCATTGTTGTAATGCCAATTAAAAATAATGATACCTAATATTTTGTTTTCTGAAAACTCGACTCGTTTAAGTTCTCGGGAATTACCATTTCTAGAATGGCGGGCGGTATTTCACCATTATATTGTTGGTACATGTTTTATTTTTTTGTCTTCAGTGTCAAACTGGTGATCTAGAGCTATCTATTGATAGGTGGCATGTTATATTACGTGGTTAGGTGGGGAGGTAAAGTTGACGCGTGTATTTTAAACCTCGTGTGACAGTTCACTGAAACCAGTATGATTTATTTTCAAGGTTAAACTTTAACCGTTCCGTATTCATTCAAAGCCGGCAAGGTAAGATTTCAGTCAGTGGGGCAAAAATACCAGCTGTTCTCTATTTTTAATTACCACCGTTTTACCGCTGGGTTAGGTAAGCAGTTGCACTTTATTTAAAATAATTTCACTTTATGGGATACCTGGTAGACATTGTTGAAAATAAACGCCACAGTAATTTTTATTTTCATATATAAATATATTTTTAGAACAAAGTTTCATTAAAGTAAAATATTTAATATTACATTTTATTCTTAAAAGTGTAGATAACAGATTCTATTACATGGAGAAAATGTTTTACCTGAATTCAAGCCTACCCTCGTAATTTTGTCAGAGTATTTTAAATGGCAACTGCGTAGTCTGTTATTTAAAGTAAGGTATGTTCATAAAATGTATTTGCATCGAAATAAAAGTATCTCACAAGAGATTGTCTATTATTTAACTCAAAAAGGCAAACATTCTTGTTTTATTCAAAATAATAAGCTCAGAAGGAATCTACTCAAGATGAGCTACAGTTCAATTTGTGTGGTAAGGACTTTTATCTGACAGTTACTAGATCTATCTTCATGTATTCATACAAGTTATGTGATATGCAACTGTTACTTTTGATCGGAACTATCAAAACATATCAAACAATAATAATCAATAACGGCCACAGCATTGCAACAATATAATATGATTGTATTATCCGAAAGGTTCTTTCTATTAAAGTGTAGTGTACCAAGGCGTCAGTAAAATCCTCACGTAAGAAAGTGTGTCTTGTCTAAAAGTAGCGCATGCGCAAATCCGCACCGTGTTTAGATGACGTAACCATTGTTGGCCTACATTCCTGTACCTTTGCACGGAACTTGAGTACATCCACGATAGGAGGGGTGGTAACCCACATCTATTAGAAGATACCAGATCTAATCTCATGTACCGATTACAACCATATTATATGCAAGACCATGTTTTGACTTGTTGTGACTTTAGGCAGTCAAAACTTTCGCAACAAACCATTTGTTTTTCTTTTAACCATTTCTACATCTTTTGCTGTCAGCTGCTACCACCACTTTTATGGCGAATTGACTATAGCTATAAGTAGAATTTAGACAAAAAGGAACTAGTGAGCAGTCATTGTTGGCATTGCCCCTCCTCTAGATATATTTAAATTGCATGCGCTCGTTAGTGAAGATTACAATCCTAGGTATTCCCACAGAAATAATGTCGCCTTTTGACACAAGGGCTAGAAGGATGAGGAGGAAATTCATTAAACATTAGCCTGGAGAGAGGATGAGAGAACCAGTGTGCATCCAGCCGGGATTTGAACCCTTCCTGGCACGTAATAATTGACTGAGTCACTTGTGAAGTAGAGGGAGTCTGACGGGGAGCTGGACTAAAATAGCGCCTTTATAACAATATAGACCCTCTGGATGCTAGCGCAGCAGCTCGAAATCTAAGAATGGAAACAATACAAAGTTATTTTGGTTAAATTTGATTGATCTATATTTTTTACACCTGGGGAGGTCATACCAACATCCAAGTCCAATTATCCCCACACGTCTGCCTTGAAACACATCCGAACGTTCATTGGTGTCAAAAAAAATTAAGCCAAATTTGAATTAAACAAGTTACCTGCTTCAGTGGCAGAAAGGTTTAACCCCTCACTCATGCTATAGACTGGATTGAACATGACAGGGAGACCAGGGTTATAATCCTGGTTGGTTGTACAGAGGGTGGTTTATCCCGAGTGATTTTCCACTCCACCTCCACGTGAATGTGCGTACATTTCCTCTAAAATTCGAACTTCCTCGTCCCTAACAAATATCAAACTAGTACAAATGCGTATAGTTGGAACGTAGATATCAGTGGTCTTTGGGTAAAGCGCTGGCTCTAGGACCCGATGTTCGTGGTTTACAAACCCATACAGGGTTGACAGACTTTTTTTAGCGATAAAAATACGTAGCACAACTTCCTTTGGAAGTGAAATAAAACATGTAAAATAACCCTGGAAGGATGTGAAAATACCTTTTCCGACAAAATTGGTAAACCTTTTAGCTCTCGCTCATAGAAATTCTCATGGTCCGATATAATCAGTTGGTTGAGAAAGTGCATGTTAACTACCTCTTATTTATCTATATTCCGAAAGGGTATTAATATTAAGACGCGGTGCCAATAAACGCCGTTGTATGTTGCATACAAATAACTTGACATGACAAAGTGTGTTCATTGTATATCTTCGAGTATTAGACATTAACTAGAACTACTGGGATATTTAGATATAATCGTACCAACGTACTAACATTTATACTTGATTGAATTTGATTCAGCTCTCAGGACTGACCTTATAGAATATAGATAACCATCACGTGTCAGTTTGTGATAAACATAAAATTGCCAACATTAATTGATTAGCAATCTAAGAAAAAAGTACTTGTGATAGTTATCATATCGTGTTTTTGGATAATAACTCGCTCGCTACGTATAAGTTAATTAGTCTTTCCAAGTCGCACTACAAATAAAGACAATTCTTTTATTATATCGGATGGTTGATGCAATCAAGATAAGAGCTGTTATCTTGTATTACTTGCGTGCGTGACACAAGCGTTTATACTTCTAGACCCCGGGCGAGGATTCGTGACAAGCTTTTATACATTCTAAGAACCACGGGCGAGGATTCGTGACAAGCTTTTATACTTCTAGACCACGGGCGAGGATTCTGACAAGCTTTTAACTTCTAGACCACGGGCGAGGATTCGTGACAAGCTTTTATACTTCTAGACCACGGGCGAGGATTCATGACAAGCTTTTATACTTTTAGACCCGGGCGAGGATTTGTGACAAGCTTTTATACTTCTAGACCCCGGGCGAGGATTCGTGACAAGCTTTTATACTTCTAGACCACGGGCGAGGATTCGTGACAAGCTTTTATACTTCTAGACCACGGGCGAGGATTCATGACAAGCTTTTATACTTCTAGACCCCGGGCGAGGATTATGACAAGCTTTTATACTTTTAGACCCCGGGCGAGGATTCATGACAAGCTTTTATACTTCTAGACCACGGACGAGGGTTCGTGAAAAGCTTTTATACTTCTAGACCACGGCGAGGATTCATGACAAGCTTTTATACTTATAGATCCCGGGCGAGGATTCATGACAAGCTTTTATACTTATAGATCCCGGGCGAGGATTCATGACAAGCTTTTATACTTTTAGACCACGGGCGAGGATTCGTGACAAGCTTTTATACTTCTACACCACGGGCGAGGATTCATGACAAGCTTTTATACTTTTAGACCACGGGCGAGGATTCGTGACAAGCTTTTATACTTTATAGACCACGGGAGAGGATTCGTGACAAGCTTTTATACTTCTAGACCCCGGGCGATGATTCGTGACAAGCTTTTATAATTCTAGGCCACGGGCGAGGATTCGTGACAAGCTTTTATACTTATAGACCACGGGCGAGGATTCATGACAAGCGTTTTATACTTTATATTGTTTTAATATACATATATTAACCATTCCCGCTCTTAGCTTCCTACTAGGTGACCTGGCGGTCTAGGGTAAGGTGTCGGACTTCTGTGCTGGGGTCCGGGTTCAATCCACGGTCTCGGCACGGATTTATCTGATTACCAAACCCTTCCTTCAACTCTGACAATACATCTTGTGAATGTGGGGAATGCCAGGCTTCTACCGTGGTTTGGATCCCACGTTAAACTGTAGGTCATCCATTTCATCTCACAATCACCCTACCATTACACATTAGCGTAAGTGCGTATAACCCGAACGGGTGGTAAAACGCGGTTCTAGTAATAATAATAATAAATAATAATAATACTCGGGGTTCGAAACCCGACCGAGTGAACAGAGGTGGTTTACTCATACATTAATTATTTGATATTCCTCCGCGCACATGTATATATAGGAAATGTAGGGAGAGGTTAATCCAGTCTCGGTACAGCCGACCGGGACTCGAACCTTGAGCACCTGCGTGGGTGCCCATTCTAATTCTGGACATGTAGCTAATCACTTCATTGTTTTATATTTCAGTGGGTGCGGCCATGCTCCCTCCGTGCTCCGCCCTCCCGTACGTCTCCTCCTCGTGGGGATCCTGTCTGGCGTCGCGACGCAAACAACTACGAACAAGATCTGGGACGTCGTCTTCGATCCGGACAAGGTCGTTGACCTGAATAAGGACACGGTAGCGACGGTCACCTTCACGACGACTGACCTGACGCGGGAAGACGTCGACACCGGCGTCGTGACGGTGGTAGCTGATGGAAACGGATGGGTGGCGAGTCCGGAGCCCCCGGACAAGAGGTTCGTCCTCAGCAATGAGTCCGTGGAGGGGCTCTCGTGGTCCTCTTCGTTCAACGTGACCGGGAACTTCCTGGGGTACGCGGTCCTGAGGCTGCAGCTGATCCGTCGTGACGGGGTCCTCGTCAAGGAGTCGAGACCTCTGCAGGTGACCGTCGTCCGAGGCGTCAGAGTCATCGATACGCTCTTCACCTTCACCGTCGCCATTCTCGTGTCGATCATCTACATCAACTTTGGGTGCGCGCTCGAGTGGAGCATCTTCAAGAAGACCGTGAAGAAACCTGTTGGGCCAGCCATCGGGTTCTGCTCGCAGTTCCTCTTCATGCCTCTGGTAAGTTCCTCTTCGTGCCCCTGGTGATCTCTTCATGCCCCTGGTGAATACTAGGGCCTAAAGTGTTTGGACAGTCAACTCTGTGTGTTGATATACAATTTGTTGACTTGGATTCTCCCTGACAATTAGCAATATATCGTATGTTAACACTAGCCCTCCTCTCCCCTTCCCAAAGATAGTCCTAGTTTCATTATACTTCCCAAAGATAGTTTGTTATCCCATTTACTGCGACTTCGCGTGGAGTGGTTTTGTCTCGTCGCAGTCCAGTTTCCGGGCGACGGTGGTTGTCAGGCGTCGATCTTGTGGGTCCAGCGGATGGGGGTAAGGAAGGGAGATGGGGGAGAAAACAGATAGGTCAGAGTCCCGGCAACACGAAGTCGCGGTGGGGGGTAAGGATCTGTCCCGGCAACACGGAGTCGCAGTGGGAGGCAGGGGAACAGTCCCGGCAACACAGAGTCGCGGTGGGAGGCAGGATAACCATCCCGGCAACACGGAGTCGCGGTGGGAGGTCGGGGATAGTCGTGGGAGGATAGGGAGTGACGATGAGATGCTCTTTTCAAACGAATAAAGATGGTTTATTATGCTCTTTCATAATGGTGGTTCTCCAAGGTTGGGTCACCACTAAAAAAATAGCTGCAGCTCCCTTGTTTGCCTTAAACTACTAACTCTGAGTGTCAGAAGCGACTTTCAGAGGAAGTAGGCGGCTATTTTTTGCCTAAAGTACCGATCTGTAGTCACAGATCATAACCTTTATGTGTGAGTGTTTAAGTTGATTGTGAAGGGAAAATGGAGTTGGTGGGTGAAGGTTTGTATGTTGGGAGCAGCAGTGTTTGTGTGTAGTAACTAGATCGAGCCCTCATACACTGTGATGGAAGCCACAAGCGCAGTTAGGCTCGATGTGAGTGGTGTAGTGTGTAAGTAAGTTCTAGGCGAGCTGAAAGAAAATACATGGAATATTATTAGTCACTAAGCGAAGATGGCGTTGATGAAAGTGAAAGTGTGAAATAGCATGATTCTAGTTCATAATTGTGGGGTCGTGAGAGGATGGGGACCCAGGGATTGGCTATGCTCCAGAGATCACCGTGTTATATACCCCCCACCACTGCCCGGCCTTGACCAATGGGGAAAACGGGGGCTTCCTATTGGCGCGAGAAACCGTTAGAGACAGTGTCCATCACGCGAGCCAATAGGAAGCGCTGGCGCAGTGAGCAGAGGTGGAGTCGTCACGGACGGCTCAGACAACATGGACTGTGGGCCGGACCGGCAGTAGAGAGGGAGGGTGAAGCGGCCGGTGCAAGTGCGAAGGAAAGAAGGCTGACTGAACAGTGAGGTACATCAAGTTCTAGTTTCATTTTACTTCCCAAAGATAGTCCTAGTTTCATTCTACTTCCCAAAGATAGTCCTAGTTTCATTATACTTCCCAAAGATAGTCCTAGTTCCATCCACTCTACTCTCTCTTGTTTGCTCTGGGAGTTCCTTAAGTGTCATCACGAGGCTGGATGTAGTGGACAATAGTCAACATATACCATGACCTCGACCTTGTTGGGTGAGGTCATGTGTAGGGCGGGGTCAAAGTTCACTTCAATGAGAGAGAGAGAGAATATGTGCTGACAAGGAGGGCCCTTTTCTGTAGTAGCGCTACACGATGGTGTAAAGTGTCCACACACGATGCTTGACGCTGGGGGAAGACATCTGTCTTATTAAAAAATTACCAACATTTGCATGGAGGGAAAGCGGGAAATAATTTAGGAAAAACAACTCTCAGAAGTCTCCTGTTTTTGAAGACATTATTTTTGTTTTTGTACAAACACAAGCGATTATTCACTACCCATGTAAAATAATGTGCAGTAGGAATCTAAACTATAATTAAATTCAACTATACTTATAAATGAAGGCCACTTTGACCGACCGATGTTATCCAACTAAAAGCACGTGAGGGGGTCAGTAGATTGGACAAATCTAAACAAGTGCCGTGAGTATAAACATGTCACTGTCATGCGCATGAAAATTTGTGTTTTCGAATGTTCTTGGCGTTCGTAGTCTCGGGCAGACAATGCCACCTAAGCGCATTCTAAATATTAATAGACAAAAAGTAAGTGCTAAACTTGCATTTTCAACGCCACAGATATTCGGAAGTTGTCTATAAGTATATTTATATAAAGTGAAAACAGGAACAAGAATATTATTTTTGAAGATTAGAATTTAAGTAGATAAAAATAAATTTCTGGACCACCAGGATCCAAACATTCATCTATAATTTAGAATATAAGACACTAAGACTTGAAAACATTTATCATTTATTATAATAAATTAAAAATTAGCGTATTTTATTGTTACTTTACACCAGAGCTCCGGGTATTACTTTTAGCATGATATCCCAATATTAGATTGTGCAATTTTATATGTAGTATCCAGTTCGTACAGTTGGCAACACCTAGTACAAGTAGTATCCATTTCGTACAGTTGGAAACATCTACTACAAGTAGTATCCAGTTCGTACAGTTGGTAACACCTAGTACAAGTAGTATCCAATTTGTACAGTTGGCAATGCCAGTCGGCTGATGGTAGATTTGAAATTCACAGCAGACCGTTTGGCGGATAATTGAATGGAGAAAATGTTTGATATGCGAAGTTCAAGGTGACTCATAATAAAAGAAATGTCACGTGACCTGGCATTTCCATTGATCTCCTGTCTCTCTCTAGTCAGATCTAGATATGAAGGAATAAAATCTCATAAAGGATTCACATGAAAATATCAAATAAACCTTTGCAATATTAATTTAAACTAAAATCTATCTAAATGCAATGAAAATAGTTTATTTAAAATCTTGCATGCCACCGGACATGAACATTGAGTACTTGTTCCAGAAGCAATAGCTATCGCCTCCCTCAGAAATACTTCCGGCTCAGTTATAGAGGAATGTGGAGTTTCATACCATAAAGAAGTTCATTAGGAGGCTTCATTAACTTGCTAGTTCGACAACTGGATAAAGAAAAATATTATGTTTAAGTAGGTATTCTTGAATTTACAAACCATAGATTTTATTCCACATAAATGCCTAAAAAATTGCTCAAGGCAGGACAAGTGATGCGATCTGCAGCTGTCTCGTCTTGTCTGGGCTTCTCTGTAAGTTGTAAGTGTATGATATTAATATAACAACTAAGAGTTAATATCGCACTAATCACAGCAGTTTCATGACACATCCATATTCTGGAGGGCACAGAGAACTGGTACCTCAAGGAGTGTTCCATCGTCTGGGGTTCCCCACATAGCAGACACCGTCATCCGAGTAACCACACTTTTGATAAATACTATCAATACAAATAAAATAATAATAATAATATAGAATTTTTTTATCAATGTTGAAATAGTAAAACATATTTGTATTTTCCGAAAAGGCTCTTGCTACCACAATCTAACTATAACTAAATTAAGTTTTATAAAATTCATACAATCTCAATAATGTCATAAAAAAAAGTTTAAATTAGAGATAGCGCTCAAATCCTGTGGTATTAGGATTCGTAAAAATATCAAAAAAGTGCTTCGACTAAAATTATGAAAACATCGACTTGAAAAAACGACTTTAAGCAATAGAGACATATATGGTTGGGAGGGTAAGTGTACAAACATTTATATTAATAAAATTAATTTAGAGGAAAAGTTGTTTCTGTTTTGTTTTTGGTTTAGTTGAGACTATAAATAAAATATTTTGTCAGTCCCTCCAATCCTTGAAAAAACTTTTTTCTTAAAATCAGGTTTCAAAATATTATCATTTAACTAAAATGGTACTTTTTCAAAAGATTTGAGGATTCTAATTTGGATTAAAGTCTCGAAAGAAAATTTTAGATTAAAAATCAAGAAAGATACTGTACCATCTCGTGTTTGAACTCCTTCAAAAGGCCTTTGATATTTAAAATTAGGCTATGTTATATCCCCTATTGACCTGTATTCACCCCTTCCCCTAAATGCTTCCCTTTTCACTTTACCTCCCCTACTCTTTCTAGCCTGTCAGTTGGTTATTCAAACCTTGTGTTTTCCACTACCTGCTGGCTAGGACTTTCGTAGCTTCATATACCTTTTAATCTAACTTAAGACTAGGACAGGCACAACATCCAGTCCCCTAACAGTTAATTCATCACTGTGAATGGGAAAACCCACAATTTCACCAATGATACATTCTCCGGCCATGCCGGGAATCGAACGCAGTACCCTTAGTTGAGTAGACAGACACGCTACCGACTGAGCTAAGGTGTTGGATTGGATGCTCCCCTGATGCTTGGGAATGAACAACTGGTGTACTGCTTGTTGCAGATCAGTTTCGCTCTGGGGAAGCTGCTGTTTCCTGGTAATGTGGCCATGCAGTTGGGGATGTTCTTCACGGGGTGAGCCCTGCTGGAGGTGCCTCCAACATCTGGACCTTTGCCCTGGGGGGTAACATGGGACTCAGCATCACCATGACCACAATCAGCACTTTTGCTGCCTTCGGTAACTACATATCTGTGTACCTGCTGACTCTACTAAAACATATTCTTAATATGTACTCTCATAATGGAGGAATGGGGGCGTAGCCCTAAGTCTCTGATATGACTAGCTACATACACAGCCCTAATGTGCACATTTATTAATAAAAATGTTCAGCCATTGGCTTTATTCAACTGCATATCATATAAAGGGACCAATAGGGTCCCAATGTGTACCCACCGGGTCCCCAGGACTGTGTTCTCTCGTCCAGGCATGATGCCACTGTGGATATTCACTCTGGGCCGGGTCATCTTCGAGGAAGGAGCGCTTGGAGTGCCCTACACCCGAATAGCGTCGTTCGCTCTGGGCCTGGTGGTCCCCCTGGGTCTCGGGTTCCTCATCCAAAGGTACCTTCCTCGAGTCTCCAAGTTTATGGTGCGGATACTCAAGCCCTTCTCTCTGTTGCTGATCCTGTTCATCGTCGTGTTTGCGATCATCACCAACTTGTACCTCTTCCAGCTGTTCACCTGGCAGGTACATCACTAGCAAGCACCTCTCCACCTGGCTGGTATATCACTAGCAAGCACCTCTCCACCTGGCTGGTATATCACTAGCAAGCACCTCTCCACCTGGCTGGTATATCACTAGCACGCACATCTCCAACTGGCAGGTATATCAGTAGCAAGCACCTCTCCACCTGGCAGGTATATCACTAGCAAGCACCTCTCCACATGGCAGGTATATCACTAGCACGCACATCTCCAACTGGCAGGTATATCAGTAGCAAGCACCTCTCCACCTGGCAAGTAGATCACTAGCAAGCACCTCTCCACCTGGCAGGTATATCACTAGCAAGCACCTCTCCACATGGCAGGTATATCACTAGCACGCACCTCTCCAAATGGCAGGTACATCAGTAGCAAGCACCTCTCCACCTGGCAGGTATATCACTAGCAAGCACCTCTCCACATGGCAGGTATATCACTAGCACGCACCTCTCCAAATGGCAGGTACATCAGTAGCAAGCACCTCTCCACCTGGCAAGTAGATCACTAGCAAGCACCTCTCCACATGGCAGGTATATCACTAGCATGCACCTCTCCACTTGACAGGTATATAGCTCAGGCTAAGTTCTTGTATTAGTACCATTCATGGATATTTTATTTAATCAGGACCTTCCAAGACCAAGAACGCCCAGAAGCTACTCTTCATTATAATCCGGATTAACGAGATTCAAGGTGCTTTTATTGCAATCAGATCCTGGTGGCTGGACTGGGCCTGCCCTGGCTGGGGTTCGTGTTTGGGTGGCTGCTAGCCAGAGTCCCCTGGTTCAAACAGCCCCCAGAAGATGTCCTGGCAATCTCCATCGAGACAGGAATACAGAACACGGGGATCTCTATCTTCCTCCTGCGGTTCTCTCTGGGACAGCCCGAGGCTGACCTCACCACAGGTACTTTCCCCTCTTGCTACTTGGGAGTAAGGAGGGAACCTTGACCTCTGACACTTGGGAGTAAGGAGGGAACCTTGACCTCTGACACTTGGGACTAAGGCGGGAACCTTGACCGCTGGTACATGGGAGTAAGGAGGGAACCTTGCTTGACCTCTGACACTTGGGAGTAAGGAGGGAACCTTGACCTCTGACACTTGGGAGTAAGGAGGGAACCTTGATCTCCAACACTTGGGAGTATGGCGGGAACCTTGACCTCTGACACTTGGGAGTAAGGAGGGAACCTTGACCTCCAACACTTGGGAGTATGGAGGGAACCTTGACCTCTGACACTTGGGAGTAAGCAGGGAACCTTGACCTCTGACACTTGGGACTAAGGCGGGAACCTTGACCGCTGGTACATGGG
This sequence comes from Timema cristinae, assembly GCA_039000515.1. Lineage (NCBI taxonomy): Eukaryota > Metazoa > Arthropoda > Insecta > Phasmatodea > Timematidae > Timema > Timema cristinae. Next base: position 17,349,418 of record JBCFYV010011164.1, on the reverse strand, counting down.
AGTAAGGAGGGAACCTTGCTTGACCTCTGACACTTGGGAGTAAGGAGGGAACCTTGACCTCTGACACTTGGGAGTAAGGAGGGAACCTTGACCTCTGACACTTGGGAGTAAGGAGGGAACCTTGATCTCCAACACTTGGGAGTATGGAGGGAACCTTGACCTCTGACACTTGGGAGTAAGGAGGGAACCTTGACCTCCAACACTTGGGAGTATGGAGGGAACCTTGACCTCTGACACTTGGGAGTAAGGAGGGAACCTTGACCTCTGACACTTGGGAGTAAGGAGGGAACCTTGACCTCTGACACTTGGGAGTAAGGCGGGAACCTTGACCGCTGGTACATGGGAGTAAGGAGGGAACCTTGACCTCTGACACTTGGGAGTAAGGAGGGAACCTTGACCTCTGACACTTGGGAGTAAGGCGGGAACCTTGACCGCTGGTACATGGGAGTAAGGAATGAACCTTGACCTCCGACACTTGGGAGTAAGGAGGGAACCTTGACTTCCGACACTTGGGAGTAAGGAGGGAACCTTGACCTCTGACACTTGGGAGTAAGGAGGGAACCTTGACCTCTGCTACTTGGGAGTAAGGAGGGAACCTTGACTTCCGACACTTGGGAGTAAGGAGGGAACCTTGACCTCTGACACTTGGGAGTAAGGCGGGAACCTTGACCGCTGGTACATGGGAGTAAGGAGGGAACCTTGACCTCCTACACTTGGGAGTAAGGAGGGAACCTTGACTTCCGACACTTGGGAGTAAGGAGGGAACGTTGAGCTCTGACACTTGGGAGTAAGGAGGGAACCTTGACCTCTGACACTTGGGAGTAAGGAGGGAACCTTGACCACTGGTACATGGGAGTAAGGAGGGAACCTTGACCTCCGACACTTGAGAGTAAGGAGGGAACCTTGACCTCTGACACTTGAGAGTAAGGAGGGAACCTTGACCTCTGACACTTGGGAGTAAGGAGGGAACCTTGACCGCTGGTACATGGGAGTAAGGAGGGAACCTTGACCTCTGGCACTTGGGAGTAAGGAGGGAACCTTGACCGCTGGTACATGGGAGTAAGGAGGGAACCTTGACCTCTGCTACTTGAGAGTAAGGAGGGAACCTTGACCTCTGCTACTTAGGAGTAAGGAGGGAACCTTGACCTCTGCTACTTGAGAGTAAGGAGAGAACCTTGACCTGTCCACTCCTGTTAAAATCCGATTCTTTGAAAACTTAGACAATATAAAATGGAAATAGTAACTAAATGTTTAGTTATAGTGCAGTCATTTTAACATTCATATATTCAGGAGTGTTAAATTACTGGTCTGGGGTTTGGATGTTAACTTTGTCCTATAGCTATGTTGGGGCTGAACTAACACTAGTTAAAATTAGATCTCTAAAACAAATTATAATTAAACATTTGAAAAAAAATAATAGTTGAAATGTTGAATTTGATATTTTGTCAGATCCTTGAATGTCCTCAGGGGTCTTGGCTTCTATTCTTGATTATAATGTTTGCTGAATGTGTCACCCAAGATGTGTTTGTGTAAAATGTTTAGTAACTTGTGCGGTGATATTTCAGTGGTTCCTGTCGCGGTGGCAATCATGACGCCCCTCCCCCTCATGTTGATGTACGTCATCAAGGTGTGTCGGGAGAGGTTCGAGAAGAGACACAAGATAGATTTCGAGCCAGAGGACATCGAGAAAATAGCTGTAAGCGCTAACGGCGGTGAAGGGAAATCACAGTCACTCGCCATTTCGAACCACTCGAGCCCTGCTGGGCAGCAATCCTAGTTTTATTCCTAACAATCACGGGGGCCCATCGATAACAATCGGACATGTTTGCCAATATACTGGTCACAAGATTCTATAAAACATGGTCGTTGATAAAAATAGACTGAGTGAAAACTGAGTGAAATACTCCTCTAGAGAAACGAGTCCAATGCACAAAGCAGAATATGTCTTCCTTTCTTCTGTCGTCTGGAATATAAATATATGCAGGAACTGATAGATGGGAACTAAACACAATACAGCCTGGATCAAGGTGAAAGTTGCTTGCACCCCCTCCAGATGAGCTGTCAGGGATTAGGCGGTAACGATAGATCCTCAGAGAAGCAGCCAATAGTAGCTTCGGTGGCCGCTTGGTCTAAAACGCTACTCTCGCAAAACAATAGACTGCCGATCGAGGTTCGAATATTGGTTGGGCTTACTGAGAGTTTATTTTCCCTTATTTTTATCAATGACTATATTTTATAATATTATTTAGTCACTGCGCCTCCTCTTTGATAAACAAAGTGACGGGAAATAATTCACGTAAAGGATCTTGATGGATCTTATATAAACTTGTTCAGATTGACCAGCAGGCGCCAGTGAGTCTCGTCGGGAGATCTAGTGTGATTTACATCAAAAGGTTTCGATTCACAATATGAACTGATTATAATAGACCTCCCCCTCCCCCCCCCACATTTGTATTTATTTCCCCATCGAGGTCAAATTGCCCTAGACACCAATGACAAGATTTTTTTAATCACTTTTATGAAAAACTAAATTTCATTCCTCCAAGCGCGTGTAAAGGGGTGGGGAGGGGGGCATATGTAGGTATAAAACCTTTATTGACTGAAGGTATTTCACCATTTTCTAGTGGAACTTCTCCCTCCCCCCAAACCCCCTAGCTTTCTACGCGCTTGTATTCCTCCACACTTTTCTAAAAGTATCTGGAGCAATGGAAATTCCTTCTGGAAAATATAGGGAATTTTGTATCAACAAACTTTTGGCAACCCTGTGAAAAGTTGTACCACACTGATAAAGATTGTGAATTCAGTCTAAGCATTTCAAGGTGTCGATTTTTACGGGTAACTTTCTAAAGTAATTTGTTTCATTGAGGGCCTATTTAAACATTATTGTGAATAAATTAACTAACCGCTGGTTATAAACTACCTAAGTTTCTTAACTGTGGATTGTATTTATGTGAAGTGACGACGAATTGTCACCACATGATTAATTAGTTATTTTTGGACGACCGTTCAATGTACATCCAAGCGAGAGATGTTATTTTCTCTAGAAATAAACATATCAATGTTGAGAAACTGTGATTACAAAGTACCAAAGTATATAACAGTGTCTGTGTGTATTAGAGTTGCAGTTGATGACATATTTACAAACATTTCAATATTTGGAATACATTCTCCTCAATGACTTCTTAGGACCTCCTTAGGGAGGAATATTAAGGTCTTTGTAAACATGTCTTGTAAGAGTGTAAAGTCCACTTTATCAAGTTGAGGTCGAATAAAATGATATAGAATACTCCCCAAGTCTGAGTCAGGTTTGAAAATAATGTTTTTATTATATTAACTACTTTATGGCTTTATTGAACTCGAAAGTTCATTATCATACTTACAAAAGTAAACCACCTATCCCTATCTTGAGCTAGTTCTATCCAGTCCAACTCATTACACTCTATCCCTTTAGTTCTATCCAGTCCACCTCATTACACTCTATCCCTATCTTGAAATAGTTCTATTCACTCCACCTCATTACACTCTATCCCTATCGTGAAATAGTTCTATCCAGTCCACATTATTACACTCTATTCCTATCTTGAAATAGCTCTATCCAGTCCACATTATTACACTCTATTCCTATCTTGAAATAGCTCTATCCAGTCCACCTTATTACACTCTATTCCTATCTTGAAATAGTTCTATCCAGTCCACATTATTACACTCTATTCCTATCTTGAAATAGCTCTATCCAGTCCACATTATTACACTCTATTCCTATCTTTAAATAGCTCTATCCAGTCCACCTTATTACACTCTATTCCTATCTTGAAATAGTTCTATCCAGTCCACATTATTACACTCTATTCCTATCTTGAAATAGCTCTATCCAGTCCACCTTATTACACTCTATTCCTATCTTGAAATAGTTCTATCCAGTCCACATTATTACACTCTATTCCTATCTTGAAATAGCTCTATCCAGTCCACCTTATTACACTCTGTCCCTATAGTTCTATCCAATCCAACTCATTACACGCTATCCTTATAGTTCTATCCAGTCCAACTCATTACACTCTATCCCTATAGTTCTATCCAGTCCAACTCATTACATGCTATCCCTATAGTTCTATCCAGTCCACCTTATTACACTCTGTCCCTATAGTTCTATCCAATCCAACTCATTACACGCTATCCTTATAGTTCTATCCAGTCCAACTCATTACACTCTATCCCTATAGTTCTATCCAGTCCAACTCATTACATGCTATCCCTATAGTTCTATCCAGTCCACCTTATTACACTCTATTCCTATCTTGAAATAGCTCTATCCAGTCCACCTTATTACACTCTATTCCTATCTTGAAATAGCTCTATCCAGTCCACCTCATTACAACTTCTCTCTTTCAGGTCCATTCTAATGTTATCCTCTCATCTGAGTATAGGTTTTCCCAACGGTCTCTTCCCATTGGGTTTACCAGTTGGTACCCTGAACAAGGTTCTAGCATCTTCCATTCATGTTGCATGTCCTGCCCATCGTAATCCGTCCCTCTTTGAATTTTTGTTTTTAGCACTTCATCTTACTACCCTTTCGGGTCATACTCTTGATTTATTAACACATTCCATTTTTAAGAAACCATTGTAAAATATTATTTGTGTTTTTTTGTAAGTCTATACAATGATTTAATAATTGTCAATAGTTCATTTGCAGCGAGTAAATATCTAGACGAAGTATTTACCAATGTCATCAATAAACACATTAAGGAGAAGAGGACCTAAATAATAACCCTGGGATGTACCAATAGTAATTAAATTAATATATTAGATTAAATTATAGTCCTCTCTAAAAAAAATGAAATCATTTCTTAAAAGATTTTACAACAATAATTTTGTTTATTTTCTTTGCTGTTTTTTAAAGTAAAATTATATTTTTATATAAAAAATATGTTAAAATAAAACTGTTGCTTAGAAATAAACGAGTGTTTTGTTTGGTTAATTTATGAGGAAAGTTTTCATCCCTTTCCCTCTCCCCCCACCCACCCCTAGTATTTTGAAGCCGCGCATGTCTTGTTTCAGTTTGCTTCAAAATCCTCCAAGAGAAGATTACAAGTTGGACAAGACATGACGACCGTCTGACCGCCGTCTGTTGGTAGCATTCATTGCCTGTCAGCCCAAACAAAATGGCGGTGACAGTTTCTTGGGACTAGTGTGGTACATTTCAAGTTAATCTCCCGAGTTATGAGTTACAAAAACTTTAACTTAAATGCTACACAAGAATCTCGACTCCTTAAAATTGGATTAAAAAATCTAATTCTAAAGCAGATTTTCTAAAATTGGATTGTATCTACTATAATACAGATCCTAATCATCATTTCTTCTCTGAAGCTCAAATCTGAATCTTGGAAAATATTACCCACATAATGGAAAATAAAAATAATAGTTAAATGTCACACTTTTTGTTATAACATTTATACATTCAGTTAAGTGTTATTTTATTGTTCTGGAGTCTGGTTGTTAAGGTTTGTCCTTTGATTATGTTTAAGCTAAACCACCAATAAACAATGAACAAGTACTTTAAATATTTGAAAAATACATTATTTTTTTAAATGTGAAATTTTCTTTAATTAATATTAAAAAGTATTCAATGCTTCCAATAAAATTTTAATAGATTTCAACTTGACTCTTAAAATCATCCTGATAAATATTTATAGCAAAACATATATCATAAAGTGAAAAGATGTTTACCTTAAAGTCAATAAATTTACTTGTCTAGTTTTTATCACAGCTGTTAAAATAAATACATAAGTAAGAATCAACAGTCGAGCAATAATTTCACACATACATCTTAGTTCAAATTCACAAATCACAAAGTGAAATTTAATAATTAGGAGCTTAATAGTTACCAACTATTTCCAGCCTGTGCACAGTGTGATATTTTGGCAATCTTAAGAGGAAAAAATTATTTAAGTAAAAGTATAATATTTTTCATTGTTTTTTGGGGCTATTACTCATAAAATACACAAAGGAGAATATATGTACATATTTTATAGTACAATAAAAAATATACAAAATTATTAAACTAAACAATTTCCCACTCTAAAATTACAATAAATTACTAATAGATTTATTAGATGTTAACACTTGACATTCAGTTTTACTTTTATATTATAATTGATAGGGCCTAGTTATTGTAAAAATAAATAAATTCAAAAGACAGTTATATGCGGAAATGTAACAAGTGAGGGGGGATAATTAGTAATTGTAAATGTAATAGGAAAATAGACTTATTTGGATTTACTACTGTCAGTACACTTCTAATAAGTCCTCTGATGTGTCATCTGAAACATAATTTCTTTCTATTAGTGCTGGATTTATTTCACTTGAGTTTTTTTAATAAATTTAACATTTCAGTTCTGATTGTTCCATGTTTAGTTCTAGGAGTTTCACGCAAACTAGCAATAGATGGGTCTGAAGTGATGAGTAACCTATTAAGTAAGTCAGTATTGGTATAAATTCTGGAAGTTTTTCTTGCAAATAATTCCCTGTATTGCTTGTTGTGTTTATTTCTCACCTCTTCAGCTTCTTCGGAAAATTGTCCAATCTGCAAAACACAATAAGCAATAATATCCTTTCCATGGAATAATATTTTGTGTAGACTTACGGGCATTGGATACCAAGAGTACTCTCCGAGGTGTAGGTCTTGCGTTTCCCTAGTGTATGCATCAAACCTTTCCACATTTATTTTATTTTAAAACCACAATTTAAACTTTTTTAAATGACATGAAATCTAATGACTAGGTCTAAATTCACCCCTGTTATTTTGGCAGATTTTTCCACATTTCTAAGAAATTTCCGAGCCGTTTTGCAATCATTCGTGTTCCCAGTTTGCTGTTTAGGCATATCTATAAGCAAACCCAACTCACTTTTGAACATTTCTTGCACTTCTTTTCAGCCACTCTTTTCTTTCTTTTCTGATCCTCAAGCTTGCCATGATTTTATTTATAAACGATAAGAAATGTAAGGAATATATTCAAATAATCGAATCCACGAATGTAGAGGTGATAATCAAAATAAAGAAATCTTTGTTCACTTCCTTTTTTGATATTGTTTCACATTGTTCGTTTCGCTTGGTTTGGCTCCACACAAGTAACGTGTTTGTGTTGAAGCAATGAGTGACGCCATTGCAAACGTTACCATCTATCATGCAAAATATCAATGTACACGTACAGTAACTTGCGTGCCATTAACAAATATTTTGGAAGACCAAAGTGTATCGATTTATCACTCGATTTTCCCAACTTCTGGGGATATCACGTCTACTGATTTCTTGGCAAATATAAATTTGATGGGGTGACAGTGTCTGGTCTAAGATGAGCAGGATTTTGCCTAAGTATGGTTTTATTAGATTCCTCAGTTACTTGAGTAAATCTGTTTAGGTACCATAGAAATTCTAAATAAACTTTCATCGGTAAAATTCTCCTCAGAAATTTTTTGTCGGTATCTATTTTGATCTGCCCCATCGCAACCCCATTTTATGATTGTGTTGAGAGTACTATTCTCGGCAAACGCAAACTCTCTATTACTTGTTTAACGTTACATAACCGTGATACCGCGTGGTTAATCTGTAGCTTTGGACTGCATAAGTACACAAAAAATGTTCTAACTTACCCCATTTGTATGACGGCCGGAACCATAAGGAACACTAACGAAGAGTGAATATCAGACACACCTTCTCGGAACCGCGACAAATATAATACTGTTCTCCGATATTGTGATGTAGTTGTGCCAAAGACTTTGAGTAGCAAAGAACTTGTGCTGTGAAGATAACCTACTCGCCCTATTCTAGGATGATCGAGAAAATGTAAAGAACATTGTAGAAGCTATGTTGTCATGCGCATGTTTTGATCCCGATTGTTCCTGGTTGTGACCCCCACCCCGTTTTGCCTGTCTCTCCTTTTTCTGGGTTGTGTGGTGTATATATATATATATTATTGGTGCCTGAGAAATCAAGGTCACTCTTGGACTTAATCGTATTTGGAGAAGGAGAAGCTCCGGCTTCGATTATATTAAAATAATGTAAGATCTAAATACTTTTTCAGCTTTTAAACTTTTTCTTTTTATCTAAATTAATTTTTTAAATTCCTTTTTGGCATTTTCTAGTAACTTTAAAACATAAAATAAAAATGTAATAATTGTAAATTTCGTTCTTATTTTTTCTATGTTAGTTAGTCGTAGGGTCGAGGCATTTATATCGCTAGTCGATCTGTGTTTTTTTTCCTGGGTAATAATCGATTATAAACCTTTGGGTGTTATCGATATTTTGTCTTTGACTATATTACCGATCTTGAATGTTGTAACTATTCTGTTATTTAGTTTTTTTTTTGTAAAACTTAAAGTATAGTCGCGGGAACATTAAACTTATTGAACGTAAATAAACGATCTATTTATCAACGACGTCCCAACATTAACATATTTATAATATTTATTTTTTTATCAATATATTGTGGAATTGTCTTAAGTATATTAAATAATTGGATATAATTTAGGGTATATATTATATGGCTTGTTTAAGCGTTTTATTGGTTTATATTCTGGGTGTTAATGGAAAATACACTTTGGTAATTAACTATTTAAGGATAACTTAGTTAATGATAAGTTTTCTCTAGTAACTTAATGAACTCATGACTAATTTGAGATAACCTTTTAACGAGCTGAAGCTTTTTCATGCTATTTAGTTTGTCTTGTGATAATGACGCTAAGTTAAATGATTGATGTTTTGTATCATATAAACGTAATTTTGTTAATAGTACTTGAACATTTTGATAACGTCTATGATATTTAGTGAATATCATTTTTATCATATTATATTATAATATATAATATTTTCTCACAATTTGAATGTCTGTCAAATAAATACCGACTTGACACAAATTCATGCTCTAATTCATAACATTGTTCCACCATACCCTAGGTACGTTAAGTTATATGTTAGTTTTTTATGGTAAACTTAATTCAGGGGTAAATTCCTTTTTTACTAATCTTGAGATAGACCGTCCTTATATTTAATCCCCGCAACTGGTGGGAGTTGCGAGGTCTGTTTTTCGAATGTTTGGCCTAAAATATTCAAAGCACAGAACTCCAATCACTCGCTCCTATTAGTCCATTTTTTTTCCCCTTTTGGATTTTTTTTGGACATCCTGCGTTTTCCTTAATTTAGTTAAGGATGGTTCAAATCAATCAGCGATTGGAGTGGTATTTCTGCTGGAATTAACCTAACATGTTTAGCTTCTTTAACCTTGTAATAAGGTGGATATAATTTACAATTAAGTCTTTGGTTTGTTGGCGTATGAGGTTGTACGGGTGTGTTGAAAGGTTGGCATCCATTATTAAAGCAAGTGCTTGATCGGCAGATAGTAAAACTAGCTTTTGATGTAAAAACTTGCATCCCTTTTTGATTGTGGTACGTCTTTTTGGAGATGCAAAACGGAGCTCTTTAACTATAGCTGCGGAGTCCCTTTTCCTTTCCTTTCGTAGTTTCATCTCTGTGGCATCAAAGTTCATCATGGCTGGTTGAGTCTAGAAGTCTTTTTACTTTTAGTGACCTAGCCTTAGAACCACAGTTTATAGCCTGAGCCGGTCATCAGTGTGTCGGTATTCTGCTCTGCCTTGCAGTTAAGGTTTGTTCCATCCTCGCCGACACGGTGCCGTAGCGCCTCTTTGAAAGGACGATGCTGATTGGCAGCATTCGGGGAGCAAGCCGATACCCGTATGAAGCACCTGTTTTCCAATGGCCTTAGCACCGCTTCTAAGCATAGTTAGGATGCTCTTGGAAAGGCCGCTGAAAAAACTTCATATTCCATGCCCGCGTTGATAGGCAAACCCGGGTAGATTGAAGATATTCCTGTTCCAGCCTTTGTTAGGGACAGTTCATGTTGACAGCGTCGAAAATGAAGTTTCACGCACACTTTTCCAAATTCGAATGGTACAGATTCACCAATGTATGTTCTTATATTGATTTCTAGGCTTTCAATTTCCCTTCTAAGCATGGGCATGTAGTGCAACGAAGTTATAGTTAACTGTCTTATGTATGCCGTAGAGATAGTTTTGTTGTTGATACCGAGATACGTAAAAGTGGTGCCTCAATGTCACCCACAGGCTGAGGATCACGATATCCGTGTAGTATACATTTGCGAGAGCAAGCCTAGTGGAATGTTGGTGGCGTACGGTTACTTTGGGACTTTGATCAAATTACTCAGAAGATCGAAACCAAGCTGTAGACTTAGTTGACTTGATAACTCAGCAGCTGTATATTTGGTGAAGAAGAAACAACGTCCACTTTTTGTTGGGGTTTGTGTACTTGAATACAACTCCAGAACCCTCTTTAAACGCCTCTACTTTGTTTATAGCTTTGATCAATTAATGGATAGTGCTGTAGTTTCCAGGAGGGATATGATCCTTGAATATTTGTTCCACCTCGTTAGCGTCCACTAGTTGTACCATACAATATTTTAGCCCTCGGGTACGGTGGTGAAAGAACACCGATATTGAAATTCATCCAGAGCGACTTCCCACTGGCCTTCAGTGTAAGACGGTAGGGTAATTGCATGGTGAAATTTGTGAGGGCATTTTTTGGGAAATATCCCATAGAGCTGTCGCTCGGCAAAGTGATTAAAACTGGTCCTTCATGGTAGGGCGCTGACGTAACTGGCAGGAATCCAAGAATTAAAATTGCGGGGTAACCTTTCCACTGCACGTTTACTATCTTTCTGCCGCCTTTACCCTTGACACGTAATATTTTATCAAATTTAAAATTTACGGGAAGACGTACGAGTTGCAATTTGGGTTCGTAAAACGTTAGGGCTTTGAGACCCGCGCAGTCTCACCGCAAAAAGTAAGGCGGTGGGGTATCTACAAGGTGACGTGTTTAACCAGAAGAAATACCTTTTGAAAGGCACCGAACTCAGATTCAAGATGGTCCGTTCAAGAGACGGGTTTAGTCTTATGGCCGTCCCTGAACTTCCTCACTTTAAGGTTAACATCGCTGAAGCCGACCTTTTAGTGCGACGTGTCAAAGTAGCACCTTCTATACTGTTGGCACATGCCAATGCATTAAACGTCAGTCCCGAAAGTATCCCATCACCAGCGTGGAATTAAAAACACTCAGTACTGCTATGGGTGTGCAAAGTAAATCACTGGACAACGTATTCACCGGACAGTTACCAAAGATACATCGTGGATTTGTATCAAACGCGGCGTTCAACGGAGACACCACCAAGAACCCTTTAAACTTTCAAACCTACGGCATTAACCATCTATCGCTGTACGTGGACGGGGAACAAGTGCCGTCGAGACTGCTACAGCCCAATTTTTCAAACGGACACTATGTCATGTCCTACCACACACTGTTTTCTGGAACGGGTATCCATTTCATGAACGAAGGTGGCGACATCAAGCGAGAAGCCTTCCCGAAGGGATATAATTTCATGGCTTTCGATCTCACACCTAATCTGTCCGCCCACATGACATCGCATTGGAATTTGACGAGGCACAGCTCTCTGAGCATCGAAGTGAGCTTCACCAGAACTCTCACCGAAACCGTCAACTGTATCGTGTACGGGGAGTTTGCCAACATCATAAACCATTGACAAGGACAGACACGTCGTGACCAACTATGGGAGTTAATATAAACGGCTTCCCGCCCCTTACCCCCATCATTTAAACCATGGACGTCATTGTGGATTTCCAGAGCTTCATAGACGACGGAAAACAGTTTATCGTCAAGGAACTGAAGTTTTATCTGTATGCGGTACATTACTTCAACATTGGGTGTTAAAACCCTCATACGCTATTGAGGAACTTCCACCGATTCCAGAAAGAAAGCCGACTATATCGTCAACAATCTGCACGGTATTACCTGGGATAGTGGTGATGTGGATTACAGCCTGCTGGAATCCCTTATCTCCAGTGCCACAATGCGTGCAGAAACCGTCTACGTCAAGGGGCAGAAAAGAAAAAATTTCTAGTCAAATATACGTCTACACCCATCGTAGATCTGTACGACAAAGGTTGTTCGGTTTGAAAACACTTAAATTGGGCCGCACCATCTGCATGGCACATAGTTCTGTATGGAATTTCTGTTCGGCCTCTGTCGTTTGGGGACTTCGAGATTGTATGTTTGAGATGGACACTCACACCATATAACGTGCACTGAAAACAGACCCGTGGTTCCGTTCTGTACGGTGGAGTGTTTTCCCTCCTGATCAACTACCCCAAGAATAGCTCGACCTGCCGCTCTAGTCATCAAAACTGATCCACACACCAAGCCTGGGATGCATTGGGTCACCATCTTTATCGACAAGAACGGTGGGGAGAATATTTTGACGGTTATGGTTTTCCACCCCGTTTAAAGTCACATCTGGCATTTATACACAAAAACACCTCCCGCACGTCCCATATCACGCTACAACTTTAAGCATCACCTCAGACGTTTGCGGACATTATTACTGTCTCATGTACCGCCTCTATCACGCCAGAACATTCCGATGAAAACTTTCCTAAGCCTATTTTTGCCCAATAATCATAAGGCAACAACGCTAAGGTGGTTAGATATTACGACACATTTTTCAAAACTTTAGTGACCTGCCACCCTCAAGAGGTTGCATCCGAACAGCGTGCGTCTATAAAAGGGGCGTCCCGACGGCGTGCCAACTATAACCACGACAGTCGTCGAAACAAACAAACATCATGAAAGGTCAAGACGTTTGCACCCGAAAAGCAAAGCCAGTGAAGCCACTCACCATCATCAGTATTTTCAACAATTTGTTCCCGCTGGACGGAGTCGACGCTAAGCGAATCATCGTCGGCATGAGCGTCAAGAACAACTTTACGCCCTATGTCCAGCTAGAAAAATGTGGAGGGAACTGTGCGGTGTTTAGCCGTACAGATTGGCAAGAACTGGGCAGCTACAAGTTGGTCATATCAAAGTTTATCAGCAACACGCAACCTCCTCAAAAGATTAGCCTGACTAATCAGGAAATCTCTCTGTGACGCATGTGCGGTGACCGTATGGTCATCATCAGCTAAAAACAAGACGCAGGACTCAAGCGAGTTACCTATCTAGCACCTACCTGGGCGTGTCTTTGTGATGTGTGGGAACTCATCGACGTTGCCGTTGACTGGCGGGACATGTGTTTGACACCCGTCGCACGCTATTGCAACGATTTGATTGACACACTCGTCGTGGATTTATGTGACTCGCTAACAGAACCAGCGGATGTCATCGATCTCGAGCAGCCTAGGGTGGAAACGCACATCAAAAACCTGGATCTTATCAGTTCTACATACTATACACGTTAAGTTGTCGGTTTGGACTATTATATGCTGGATTGTGAACTAAAAACAATTATACTAACGCATCTAAGAAACACTGTAGAAAAACGTATGAATGAATATATGAGGCATTCCTGCAAAAGTGTATAATAAATATTATGTATGATGTCTTTAATGTTTGATAAATATATGTCTTGTAATATCGTGTTTTATTCTCGCAAAACCTTTCTGTCCCCCCTCCCTTACACGTAGATACGAGTCTCGACTTGTCGGGCCGTCGCCAAACATAAACAGGATCAATGACCTTGATCTCAGTTTCAAGGTCACGATCTATTCCTGTCTCAACTCGTCTTGTCAACCCGCCAAACTGGTGCCAGGGTTGCGACATAACCAGCAATGATTACGTCATCGGGAAAAACCAGGTTGCCAGGGTCAATGACCTCATGGTTTCAAGGTCATGATCTATTCCTAGCCTCCAGGTATGAGTCATCAGGTTTGTGACATAACACGCAATGATTGCGTTATCGGAAAAACCCAGGGGGAAGAGGGTCAGAGTCACGCTCTATTCTGGTCTCAACTCTTCTTGTCGAGCCGCCATACTGGCACTGGGTGGTGGGATGGGTGTTGCAACATCACAGGAAAAACCCAAGGGAAGGGGTAGTGGCAAAGTGAGGTGAAGTGAAATGGGGGCTTGTGCCATTGCCTGATGCCCTCACTCGATGCTCTGAAGCAGGAAGGAAAGGTTCACTCACTAGTCCAGTGTGGACGGCATGATCCCCTAACAAATAAATAAATATCATAGTTCATCCCAATTCTATCCATACACGAATAATTAATTAGATATCATCAATAATCAACATGTCCGGAGGCGGAGGAAGGGGGTGGGAGGTGTGCCAGGGTAAATGACCTAGTTCATGGTTTCAAGGTCATGACCTATTCCTGTCTCGACTCATCTTGTCAATCTGCCAAACTGGCACCAGGTATGAATCATCAGAATTGCGACAGTGTGATGGCGTCATCGGGAAAATCCATTGTCGGTTGAGGGTTGCCAGGGTAAATGACCTAGCTCACAGTTTCAAGGTCCCGATCTATTCCTGTCTCAACTCGTCTTGTCAAGCCGCCAAACTGGCGCCAGGTATGAGTCATCAGTATTACGACAGTGCGATGACGTCATCGGGAAAACCCCTTGCAGAGCGGAGGGGTGCCAGGGTAAATGACCTCATGTACTAGCTCACAGTTTTAAGATCACGATCTATTCCTGTCTCTACTTTTCTATTCGAGCCGCCAAACTGGCGCAAGGTATGAGTCATCCAGAAAACCCAGGGGAAGTGTTGATACATCACACGCAATGATTACGTCACACACATCGAGGAGGCTTATCTTGTCGAGCCGCCAAACTGTCACCAGTCATCAGGAAAAACCCACTGCCGGGGGAAGGTTGCGACATAATTCAAGGTCACTATCTATTCTTGTCTTGTCCAACAGCTAAATGGCGCCGGTCATCAGGGAAAACCCATTGCCACATAGAAAATCAAAAATAAACTTTTGCGACATTGAAGGAGGACAACAGGTCATTAACCCCATGTAGTCATGGAAATAAACAGAGGAGAAATTCAGGTCAGACGGAAATATACTGGCACCAGGTAAAGAGTCACCAGGGAAAACCCAGGGGGGGGGAGTGTTGCGACATAACACGCAATAACTCTCTCAGCGTTCGGGAGGGAATAGCAACATGCGCGGAGGTGGGAAAGGAGGGGAAATCAACATCCAATCAGAGAGCGAGGAGGCGTGGTCAAGTTACCAAATCCAGCCAATAAGTGCGCTGTTCCCATAGGGCGTACGGGCTACTGGTGTAGTTTATAAGATAGTCATAGTGTAATCAGTCAAGGTAATATTGCTGCCTTGTTTGTTTCCACTATGATGTAGTTTATAAGATATGGTCATAGTGTAATCAGTCAAGGTAAGACTGCTATTTTGCTTGGTACCACTATGGTTTAGTTAATAAGATAGGGCCATTGTGTAATCAGTCAAGGTAAGACTGCTGCCTTGCTTGGTTCCACTATAGTGTAGTTTATAAGATAGGGTTATAGTGTAATCAGTCAAGGTAAGACAGACACCTTGCTTGTTTCCACTATGGTGTAGTTTATAAGATAGGACTACATAGTGTGATCAGTCAAGGTAAAACTGCTATCTTTCTTGGTAACACTATGGTATAGTTTATAAGATAAGACCATAGTGTAATCAGTCAGGGTAAGACTGATATTTTTTATTTATCAGTGCGTCCTACTACAATCTCCCTGTTCCCGGCAGTCAAGCTCAACACGAAACTAGCGCGTTAGCCAACTACGCCACTGAGGCGGGTAAGACTGATATCTTAAGTGTAAGCTAGATATTCAGGTGGCATCTACATTCCCTCCCAAACACAGTTTCATCTATTCATAAGTCAAGTGAAGTGATCTGCAACTGTCACTTATGATATATATTATGAAGAATTACTGATTTACGGGTCCTCACGTTGTGCGCCAATTGAAGTGTTATTGAAATATTACTGCACCGCTGGGCGCTAATTATGATGTTTTGGACGTCTCTCTCCGCGTCGATCGATGAATTCTGGATCTGTTTCGTCGCATTGGGCGTCGATTGAAGTTATACCGTTTAGTTAGCTGATAATTGCCCCGTAGTCGAGAACTAATTAAAGCGGTCCGGTATTTTGATGTGGTGAGTTAATTGGTATTTATAGCCCCGTGATCGAGTGCCAATTAAAGAATTATTGGAGATTTAAATATTGTATAATTAACACACACTTTTTATGTTGACATGTTTTTTATTTCTAAATCTCAATTTATTTCAGGAGAAAATAGATCATGTCGTCGGCGAACTATTTACGCGACCTATAGTATGATCGTAGGGATCGCGGACAGGAGCTCAAGTTCCGAGTAGTTCAAGGACTGGACTCCAAGTGACTAGTGAGTAGTGAGCAGTGTTGTTGTGCCCTTACATTGCACCATTCTTTGTATATATCCATTGCTCATGGAAGATTCGAGAAGGTCGTGTTATAAAAAATTAAAATACAAGACCAAAACATCTCGGTGTCACTAGAAGCTTCGAGAGCCGGAAACTGACTCAAGTTACATTTTAAAATCTCTATTCGAACTTTCCAGAATAGGACGTTGTTATTTAAAAATCTTATATTGTCAACTTGACTTGACTAACGTGATGCGTTCTGACGTCACTTACACTAGCGTGTACCTTCTTAGAAGAAGAAGTGCTTTAAGCGCCATTTAATATACTATATAATTTAAATAAGATTAAATACGTTTATAAAATTAGGACGATATTATTGTCAATGCTCTCACATATTCTTTAGGGTCAAATCAGTAACATTACAATTATCAGCTGCCTACATATATAATAATAATAATAGTAAAATTTTTCAATGTTGACCGTAACATGAACATGTTTGTATTTTCTGAAAGTTCCTTCCCTCTTTATATAACTCTCGGTTCTCCCAAAGAGCCACCACTGCGTCTTACAGCCTCCATCTTGTTTTGTTTGACAATAACTAGTCAACAAAAACCCGTCACATATTGAGACTAGCGCCAAGTCTGGCGGAAGTTTGTTGAATAAGTCCCTTCCCCGCCTCCTAGTGATGTGGTTGCACCCCTAAAGCGGTTTTAGTAGTTTGGGAAACCACCACTGCCTGTCAAGTTGTCGCTGTATTTAGGGTAGGGGGGTGATATTCCTTTGAATAAAAGTGGCGTACTAAGGGAAGTTTGTTCGGGATGAAAGATTCTGGAAAATATGAACTACTGTAGAAAGCCTGAGAGTCTGAGACTTAAATTGGGAGTCTATAGCTGGCTGTGGCTGTTGTGATGTTCGTTTAACCGGGTACTGTGCACGAGATATACTTCTTTATGGCCAGTCTACATAGAGTCATACCCTCTTGTCGGGAGTCTAAGTAGTAACGTGTGGGTTGTCGTGTCGTATTGTAGCTCGACTTTGTACACTGTATATGATCACAAAGATATTTACGATTGGACCATGAAACCAAGCTGTCTATTAATTAAAAGAAAGCATTTACATATTATACCGTAGCCTTATTAGTGTGAAGTTTGTGCCTTCAGGTTGTACAATTACGTTTGTAAAGTTCTGCTTTTCATATCAATCAACTTTTTTAAAAGAGAGGGACCGTGTGATACCATTATTACAGTTTTTGTTTGTTTGAATAACCTCTAACAAAATCTTGCTGGTTGTAAATACCCATTTGATAGGCCGACATTTTGAGACATGACAGATCTAAGGAGCAAACAAGCAATAACGTAACTGACCACGGGTTACAAGACTGCACCCACAATATTAGGATTGAATACATCTTAAAATATTCGTATCAGCTCATTCCTATACTCACACTAGGATTAGGATTTCTCGTATCTTGTTTCACAGCAGGAGTTAGCGCCATTTGTCTACTCGAGTTGTCATTTGATGATTCAAACTACATTTGTATAAAGACGTAATACTTTTTTTTACGTAAAAAGCAAAAATAGTATATAAAATAACGTAAAATATTTTATTCATTTATTTATAACCACGTATTACTACCCGTTCGGGTTGTAAACCTAAGTACTAATTACACTAATGGGCTAGGAATAGGAAAGATTGAATTTGGGAGTGAATCCACATTTGCATGGGGGGAGAGTGGAAAACCATTTAGGAAAAACCACCCCAGTTCACCCGACCGAGATTCGAACCTTGATCTCCTCGTACTCGGCAGTTTAGCTCAACACGAAACTAGCCCGTTAGCTAACTACGAGTCTGGTAAAGTAAAATGCGTTTATATTTTATTAGTTGATTGTGTTAAATATAATATTTATGTGTTTGAAATTTTGTATTGTTCAAGACCCAACGGGCTGTAAAAAATATGTTACGCTGAGCTGCAATCGGGCCAGGTGTTAAACACCCCTGGCTTTAAGGCATCATTCTCGTGTTAGGCAGGGAGATCGGACTTCAAATCTCGGTCGGGTGTACTGAGGATGATTTTCTACTCTCACTCCATGAAAATGTGGGTACACTTCCTACAAATATAGCCTTCAATATCCATTATCGTATTGGTACGTAGGCGTTTGACCCGAACGGTTAGTAAGGGGGTGGTACAATAAACAACCAAACCTTTGTAGGAATACAGAGAAGTGGCTGGTTTACAAATCAGTTGTGTGCGTGTCCGCTAGAAGCACCAGAGGTCCCTCCCTCCACCGGTCCTCAGGACTGCACGGGGTTGGTTCACTGTGATTTATTATTTAGGTGCCTTAGTGACCAATACAACGTTTCGTTTACTACCCCCTCAGCGCTCTATGCGACACTCGGATAAACTAATTCCGGACAGAGATTGGACTGAGGCGTCAGTCTCGTCATAGATAAAGGATAGTATAGATCGATATCTCCCATGTATCGATTATGAACAGTTTTCAGTGCTAGCAGTGGCTGTAGGCGGTACTAAAAGTCAAACCTGCTCATTGGCGCCACATTCAAATGTATTGTTGGCGTTTTTTTGTTTGTTATAATTGCTTTCCTATTACTAACTAAAAACCGGGAATCATACTACGTAAATATATATTTCATTATAAATATTAAAAACATATGTTTTTTGTCAGTGGTTAGTAAGAAGTATATTATTTTATATATTTATATAAATATTATAATAAATTAGAATATATTTATATACCTCTTAATAACAACAGATTAAAAGCACCAGTTTCTATGTCAGCCAAGTATATGCGTTTAAATCCACGAAACAATTGAGGAAAAATGGGGAGATACATAGATATAAATACAAAATAAGTGTACTCCATAAACCCGGCACAGATTTATCTGATTTCCAAACCCTTCCTACACCTCTGACAAGACATCTTGTGAATGTGTGGAATGCCAGGTCACCACCGTGGTTCGGATTCCACGTTAAACTGTAGGTCCTTCATTTCATCTCACAATCACCCTACCATTACACATTAGCGTAAGTGCGTATAACCCGAACGGGTAGTAAGACGCGGTGCTAATAATAATAATAATAATAATAATAATGTACTCCATAAAAAATTTGACTTGAGTGTTTTTGCCTCCCTTATCGTAACTCACCTAAAAATTATAGAGATGTGACAATAATAATAATAATAATATTTAGCACCGCGTCTTACTACCCGTTCGGGTTATACGCTTTAAGTACTAATTACGTTAATGGATTTAGGAATTGGGAAGGTTGAATTAGAGGAAATGAACCCGCATTGGCGTGGGGGGAGAGTGGAAAACCATTTAGGAAAAACCACCCCCAGTTCACCCGACCGAGATTCGAACCTCGATCTCCCCGTCCTCAGCAGTCGAGCTCAACACGACAAGCGCGTTAGCCAACTACGCCACCGAGGCGGGTTTCTTCACTCAAATTGTTCTGATTAAATGTACTTTATAAAAATAAATATATATTTGGGGGCTTCTGACCCCTTACCATAATGCCTCACCTAAAATATGATAGCTATGCCATTTCTTCACTAAATTAATTAGAATAAAGTGTAGGCCCTCCATTCTAAAAAGAATACCTTAAGGGGGGAGGGGGGGGGGGACTTTTTAACTCCTAAAAATGATAGATGTGATTTCTTCACTAAAATAGTTAAGATAAACGGCACTTTATACAAATTTAACTTTGGAGGGACTTCTGCTCCTCCCCTAAAAATGAATAAGAAGAAATTTGGTAGAATAATTCGGGTAAGGTGTTCTTTATGGAAAGTTGGACACACACAAACATATGAGCCATATTGGTGATGAAGACTCACTTCTTACGAACAAATGACTATAAGCACCGCCCTCTCGGTTTCCATGGCAATCATTTGAGGTGGGGATGTAGGGGACGTGAGAAAAGTCCAGTGTTTTATTAGTTTTTATATCAAAACTTTTTTGACCCAAAAAAAAAAATTGCTTCAGTAGATACATACAAGATAATTCTTCTTCACTTGGTGATACCAACAGTTTATAACTATATCTCAAGAGAATAATGGTATTAGCTAAGAAACTTTTCAAATGAATGAAAAAGTTTGTGAGATAATGCCTTCATTTTCGTCACAGATATTCAACAACAGCTGTTGACAATACTATGTGAAAACGATTTAAATCAATGTTTCTACTGAAGAATATTTTATTTATTTTGATCAAAAATTGTTAATACAAAAAAAACACTGGAATTTTCTTGCACCTCCTACATTCCCCTCTTGAACACATAAAATAATGTAATGTGTAACCATTCTGAGGTAGTAACGGCAATTTCTCTAGGTACTGTATTTACCATTTAATGAAGAATGAAAATAATACCAAAGCAAGTTTTCTCGATCCCATTGGTTTTGTTCACTAAATGAGCTCTATTGCTACAATTTTACATAATTCAGAATGGAGAAAGTCACATCTAGTCACTCAGACTGGGGACAGAGTGATTAACTACTAAAACTATTTAAAACTAAAATAAGTACAAAGTTGAACACTCTGAGTACCTATTTGGGATTCAAACATTCATTCAGGCTTCACAGACTGCCTGACATGAGACTATTTTTGTTTTTAAAATTAATACCTAGATCTCAGTAGTGATAAATAAAAATAAATAAACAGTCAGTTGGGTCTCAGCTCCTGACCTTGGAGCGTGTCCGTCCTCTTGTGATGTAATTTTGTCTGAGACTGAGCGGTGCGTGTAGAATTGTAAGTATCCCACTCACCAGGGCCATCCAGAGGGTGGGTTGAGGGCTCAACTCCCCCCCCCCCTCAATTAATTAACTTTTCAGTGTGTTCATAAAACGAAAGTTAAATTCGTTATTAATATTGTTCACCTTCAGGCTCCTACCATGCAGACTCCCCCCCGAAATAAATCTTTGGGTACGACAGTGTCTCTCACCTATGTACAACCATAATTACGTTATAAACTATTTTGAAGAAACCCTATAATACTGCATTGATAAGATTAGTACGATAAAAAGGCTGGTTTCGTCTCTTCGCGATCTAGCTATTGAAAGTTAGATCTAAAAAAAAAATTGGATTAAATTAGATTTCTAAAAATATTAAAAGTGTAATAGCACAAACAAATCATTAAATCACGCAAACACTAAACTTTGTTTCAATATTTTAATATGAAATAGTCTGCTAGTGTCAAGCTAGAATAATACTAACAAATACGAAAAAGTAAATTAGGTCAAATCATTTAAACATAATCCGCAAATCTTGGCGGGCCGCTGATTTAATGGCCCTAATTTAAATTATAGAGGCTGGAAAATCACGGTGAAAGTGCTTTGCCCTTTCTGCCTTCAGTCCATCTGGGAGAGATTTAAACCTCAAGCACATGTCACCTCTCCCCAATCTAGTACATTCAGGTAGGGTGGAAACCTAACAAATTATGTGTAGCCTTTTTTATTTATTTTAACTTACTTAGGATAGTTATTATGTGTAGTCACAAAACTATCAGACCTAGTTAATAAATATATTGGCTTTTTTTCCTTGCCTTACATAGAACCAATAAAATACTATGCTTAAGTGTGTCAGTAGCCCACTCATGCTGTCAAAAGTCAATGAATTTAAATACATTTTTATAGACTGATTTGCTAACGTGTAAAGTAACAGTTATTCTAGACAGCTTATAGCATAATATTGCTACGGGTAAAGTGAAAAGTAAATTAGTATAGGTAATATTAGCATAAATACACTCTGACAACCTTCAAGAGAACTACATGATCCGTCTAGAGCAACACCTTGTCATTTCTTATGAATGGGTTTTATTTATTTCTATTTTATTCAGGATATTTAGTTTGCACTTTCTGAACCTCATGTTTTTTCCTTCTTCGGCCACCGGTTTACTAGGCCTGTCATGGCCTACACTTGGGTAGCGGAGCTGCCGCCCACAGGTCCCAGGTAAACCTTATTGTGGTGGTAACCTTCACTCACTGAGGCTACAGGCGCTGACAATGACTCAGCTCTTCGTCCCCAACCCTCACACTCTCAGCTTACCAAGCTGACCTGGCTTCCGCTAGGTTTTTACCCAACCTCCACCCAGGGCTATAATTATCCCTGACCTCCACCAGGCTGCTCAGGCCCCAGGATACACCACTTGTCAGTGAGGACAGGATTGAGGAGAGGCTAGGTGGGGCCCACTAGGTAGGCTCCTTGTATTGCGCATCACCTTCCCATCTATATAGAATGGTGGAGAGAGAGAGAGGAAGATGTAGGCATTTTACTAAACGGACCCGGCCACATGCTGGAAACAGTTGATGATGACTTTCTGAATCAACTCATTATATCAGCACACGACTTATAAACTATCTAACATCTATAACAGTCACACCACCCAGTCCTCGGCCGTTAATTTATTCACTATGAAAGGGTTTAACTACACTTCACCAATGATACATTTATCGGCCATGACAGTAATCGAACCCAAGACCCTTAACTCAGCAGGCAGACATCCTACCGACTGAGCTATGGCATCGGACTTAATGGGATCCAAGTTTTCCTTTGCCTCTGATTGAACTGGAATAGAATGTTGAACAATAATTAAACAAATAGGAAGAATAGGTATTCTACTTAAATGAAATATTACTGTCATGCAGTGGCCTACTGGACTAAACATAATAGCAAAGGTTTTTATTAATAAAATAAAATCCCTAGAGAGCCCCCCTAGACCATATAAAATGCAATCTAGAGGCTATCTACAATAATATGGGTGCAACCGACAGCTAGCAGAATTTTTACAGTAAATATTGGTTGAAAGTCGCAGTGATAGGACGCTAAATAGTCATCTTATTTTTATGATGCAATATTTAGATATTTTATTCACTTTAATACATGTGCATGATAATACGTAAATCAGATGCCACCAAGATTTAGTAATTTTAAACTTTAAAAACTACATCTAAGTTAATCAAACCTCCCCAACTAGCCCAAACTAACTTCAACATGTAAATATTTACGATGATGTGTAACTTTCCTGTGAACCTATGTGGGTGAGAGGACAGTGAGTATTGCTAATATAAATAGCTTTATCTTTGTGACACTAATATATTTTTACACTTCATTGTTACTACTATACACTCAAGCAGATGTCTAACCGAACAATACTAATATAGTCTAGATTAATAATTTTGGATAATTATTATGCCTATATGGACTACAGTTAAAACAAAACTCACTATGTTGACATATTTAAAATATTGACTAACATTGTGTTGGCTCACCTGGTTTGTGTTAGGCCTATTATGTTGACTCATTATGATTACGTCATCGTCTCGAATGTAACTGAACTTGTTTATTTGGTAAATCTTATTTTAAATTTATTAACACATGAAAGGTTCAGTTGAGTTCACATAGGTTGGAACCATACAAATTATACAAATAATTATTGAAGGTTTGAAAGATATATTTTTATCCAAAATTATTTTCAATAGTAATTTATTTAGCATAGATTTAAGACATGGTTTTCTTTTAAACCTGGTTGGGGTTGCTTCAATCAGTTTAGCTGTAATGAAAATGTGTATGCTATAGCGTCTTTGGATTATGGGCTAAATGTACCACTAGCAATTATTATTTTTATTTAATAAAACTTGTATCCCCAACTTGTATCCCAACTACAATAGTTAATTTATTTAATGACCAATAATTAAAAACGTAATTCATTATTAGGCGCACTTGAAAGCTTAATCTAAGTTAGGTTAATATGTTGGCCTGTTATTTCCATGACATCATTAATAGGAAACACTAACTTACTAATAGCTCAACAAAATGGACTTAAGCTTTTTAACCTACCTCAAATATGTACCTATTTAACATTGGCCTAAGTTAACTACCAGTATTGTTTATTAACTCTCAAATTTTATGTTTTAGTTTCTAAGCCTTGTTGAAATCACATGAAATATTATCAAACATAATGTGACGATTTTGAAAGAATTTTGTGCACATGAATTGTAATGTTATGATAATTGCTTTATGTTTTTAATTTATGTAAACAGTGGTTTAAAAATTCAAACCTTATGATAAGGCTTAAGGCCCCAACACAGATTTTGTCTTTATAGATCCATAGTCCAAAGTCCTTAAGAAATTCTATTCGAGGCCAAAGAGTCTATATCCATAATCATGTGACCGTGCCAACCAATTAGATAGTCAAAATACTTGGTCCAATAAAAATATTTTAAAGAAAATAATCCACAGACAAGGTGCATGCACCGAGCAGTCAGCTGATAAATATAATACATTTTCTTACTCTATGGCATTGGGAACTCAAAGTTCATTGCCGCAATCACATAAGACCGCTACCTATCCCTATACTAAGCTAGTTCTATCCAGTCCACCTCACTACACCCTATTTCATTCAGGTCCATTATAATGTTATCCTCCCATATTTGTACTGTAAATAAAATAAACTAGGTTAAAAAAACTTTCACAATAAATATATTTATAGCACATTTTGGGTAGAGAACGCCTACACAGTATTTTGAGATAGTCGAATTAAAAAAACAACATAACCGAGTGGCGTTATAAATTAAGACTATATCTATTACAAAAAGATGGCAGCCATTAGAATATTCTAATTGTGAGATTAAATAATTATTTCCGAAGATGATTAAAACGCCTCTTTGACATATTCATGGCATCTTGGTTAGGTATTATTGCTTGCCACTATATACAAGCATGACAACTTAGCATGAAACTAATTAGAAGCCCTATCTATTTAATTCAAATTTTCATGGAGTTGTAAAGTTAGGTTAGATTTGGTTAGTTTATTTAACATATGAATATAATAATTATTTTACATTTATTTTTAGAACTATTTATTTTAAGTTGACAGTTCTGAAAATCTATTATTTGAATGAGCTATTTGGAAAACTTTTTAGTTTGGACTGACTGCTGGAAAATATTTTTCTGGTTTACAAAGTTGGAAATATATGTCATTGCCGTACGTGCATATATATAGTGAATTACAAGAAATACTTAGTTGATCCGTCAACTGGAACATATGTACTAACTTAATAGTGTTTAGAGTGGGCAAAGTTAAAAGGCTTTTGCAGGGGATTAGATCTTTTGCGGTTAATGAGGAACACATTATTGATCATATGGTTGGACATTTACACTTCCTCTGAAATTCAAGCTTTTCGGGAAATCCTTAGGCCTAAGATTATGGCGGAACGATATACTGTGAAATAAGTGATTCGTGCGAATATTTTCTAAATAATATTAGCACCGCGTCTTACTACCCGTTCGGGTTATACGCTTTAAGTACTAATTACGCTAATGGATTAAGAATTGAGAAGGTTGAATTAGAGGAAGTGAACCCGAATTTGCGTGGAGGGAGAGTGGAAAACAATTTAGGAACCCCCCCCCCCCCCAGTTCACCCGACCGAGATTCGAACCTCGATCTCCCCGTCCTCAGCAGTCGAGCTCAACACGACTAACGCGTTAGCCAACTACGCCACCGAGGCGGGTGAATATTTTCTAAATTATTGTTTTGTCTTAGTCTTAGTATATAGATGGCTGACCCTTTTTTGTGTTTGATAAGAATAATACCCAATGTACTAGTATTCTTTCACTGCCATTGGTGCTTTTATTTAAATGTGGGCATACATCTTTACTCAGGTTGTATCCGAATAGTCAAGTACACTTGACTTGATGCAGACTTGATGACTGTACACTTAACAAGAACTTGAGATCAAAGATTGCAACAGACTATTCGAAAGGCAAAATATCCTTTTCACACCCTTGAGTCCGCAGTGCTGCTTCCTAGCAATGATCTTAGAAACTATTTTAAACGCCAACTATCGGCCCGAATTAGGGGAGGCCACTTACAGATTTGTAGTGACTTATTTTCACTGCACATGACAAATTAGCCAAATTATTCAACACAACACAACACAATACAACCAGTGGCGGCTCGTAGCAAAGATTAGTGGGGGTGCTACTCCAGAAAATTTTTAAACTTTGTTTTAAAATTGTGTAAAAGAAAAAAAACATGTATAAAAAGAGGAACTTTATAAACTCTTAACAAAATTCTTTTTTTTACTTACTTTAACATAAATTGTTACAGTTCAAGCATGATTTATTCCTTTAAAAATGAGATCCATTCTTCTTGTTTTAATTTGCACATAAAGTTCAATAATTTTCTCCTTGATCTCTGGATGACAATTGAGGAAATTTTTCTCCATTGAAAGTACTGCAAGCGTATTTAGTCTTTCTGTTAAATAAAATAACTGAAAAAAAAAATGAATCAAATAGAATAGCTGGAAGCAGAATAATAATCTAATTCCACACTCGTCTACACTTTACCACATTCAAGAATATGGTACATGGTTTTTAAGCACAACACACGCTGAGTAAAAAAATCTTCCTTCCACCATCACGCCAGAGCCGGCGCTGTGAAAGCAACAGTGCTCTCTCTACCTGGCACAGTCCCGCCTTCCTCCCCACCCTTCTCTTATGTGCGCATGCGCACCACAGTCAAACACTACGTCGCTGACACTGTGAAGCACACAGTTCCATTCAAAGATTTTTGTATCTT
Source organism: Timema cristinae (assembly GCA_039000515.1). Lineage (NCBI taxonomy): Eukaryota > Metazoa > Arthropoda > Insecta > Phasmatodea > Timematidae > Timema > Timema cristinae. Next base: position 17,322,549 of record JBCFYV010011164.1, on the reverse strand, counting down.
TTTCATAAACTGGGGATGACTACTGAAGTACTGACATTAATCTTAAGGAATATATATTGTACTACAAAAATAAAGAAAAAAGGACTCATTATATAAAATATTATCGATAATATCAAGTGGAAATAGGGGGTGGGGGGAGGGGCTGCAGTTCCGCAGTGCCTATACACGAGCCGCCACTGAACACAACTCTACAACACTATAAAACAACCAGTATATTTAACGTACGTTATCAAGATCACATCATCGCTCTCCAGCAGACGAAAGATTAAACAATTGCCGATCTAACACCGCATCTATGGCGTGTCAAGAGTAACTTGCTGTCGCCCTTGGACTCAAGGCCGTGTGAGGGGTGCATTAGCACACTTTGTAACTATTTGGACGGGTCTACACTTGATCACGTGATTGTTAATGCAACAATCAAGTGAACATCAAGGGTCAACGACGCGTTAAGTAGACTATTTGGATACAGCCTAAGTTGTGTACTCTGTATAATCTAGTACTTACTCAAGTTATTATTATTATTATTATTATTATTATTATTATTATTATTATTATATTATTAGCACCGCGTCTTACTACCCATTCGGGTTATACGCACTTACGCTAATGTGTAATGGTAGGGTGATTGTGAGATGAAATGAAGGACCTACAGTTTAACGTGGAATCCGAACCACGGTGGAGGCCTGGCATTCCCCACATTCACAAGATGTCTTGTCAGAGGTGAAGGAAGGGTTTGGTAATCAGATAAATATGTGCCGGGACCTAGGATTGAACCCCGGCCGCCAGCACAGAAGTCTGACACCTTACCCCTGGACCACCAGGTCACCCTTACTCAAGTTAAAGTTGACCAACTTATACACAGTTACAGATTCAAAAGACTCTGTGTCCGGAGCAATCAGATACTTTAGCAAAGATTTCTTACGGACTACGGACAGAGTCTGTGTTGGGGCCTTTTCATGGACCAATATTTTTCTTCTAACGCAGATTAAGTACTCTATTGTAAAGGGTATATCATTTGAATGCAAAAGTTAATTGAAGTTTACCTACTTTGGTTTATTTAAATGTTGAGAATTAACATTTAATAAAATTAACAAAAGTAAATAAATCATTTGCTCACTGATATTAATGCAGTGTATTTTTGTTAATTTATTTTTGTCGCCGTTTTAATTTATAGCTTGGCTAATACAAAATACGATAATAGACACCACCCCCCACTTGGTAATTAGAAAGATGGGATGCAATGTGCATTCAGCCGTTTAGTCCCTAGACTAAAACATTCGTCTTTAAAATGATCATTGAAAATTGTAAATTTAGTACGAATAGTTTCATTGTCCAGATTTTCAAGTTTTGGGTTACAGATAAGTTTCTTCCAGATGTAGAATCTTGTTTCATCTTTATTTGTACATCTTTGTCTAGTAGATGTTCTATTTAGACATCCAGAAACACGACACTTATATTTATAGTACACCATGAAAAAATGAACCCTTAAAAAACATTTTATAACAAAAACAATCACTATTAAAACATTATTTACAATCATAAAGTAGAAAACGCCATGACAGTTCACTGTTTTGTAAAGTTTGAATTGATCGTCCAATCACAGCTCGATATTTTCCTACACTAACGATTGCCATGGTTATAAAAATAACTAAAATAAGGTTGAAGTAACTCCTATAAGAGATATCCGACCGTGAGTTTTCGTTTGGGAGGTCACGGGGAATGCGGGTACACTTTCTCATCCAGACCTTATTAGCATTAATACAATAGCCTGGACGGGTGATAAGACAGTGTACTAGCATTCGCCTGGGAAGAAGGAACTGTTATCTGACTAGTCAGGTGTGCTAACCGCTCTCCTCTTAGTGTACTGTGTACTCTATGTATGCAAATAGAGGTTCTTGTACTGTCACAATCCCCCCCCCCTTGCCCTAACCACTATTCTCTCACTGCCACGTTGTCATGGCAACAAGACAGACTCTAAATACTACTCCGTGCAAGAGCGACTTACAGGACAATTGTCTTTCCTGAGTGACTGCGAGGCCTTGGCGTTGACTGTGTTTGTGTAGGCTACATTTCCTCTATATTCTCTGTTTTCCTCATCTCTAACCTATTAGTGTGGTCATATGCTAGACAGTAAAAGGAAAATTTATTTTAAATTGAAGTTGATTAAACATGTTTTATCTTCAATCCTCTCCCCACCACACACTTTGAAACCATTAATTTTCCCAAACTTACTCCTTCGTAAACCCTGATAAATCTTTATTGGTTAAAAAGAGAGGTAGAAGCATGGGCAGACACCACTAAAAACCAATGGGTTTCTCCCCTTCTTACTCACGGCCCCTCCAGTACTCTCCAGTGACCCTCCCCACCTAACTCCCCTCGCCAGATAGCCCTCTCGCAGTCTCGCAGTCACAAGCGTTGTGCTCTTTGTGTCTGGCGATGTTGGGGAAGGATGGTAGATATTTTCACAAATAGGTAGCTCCAGGGACAGAGGGACAGACAGGGACATATAAATAAACAGGGACAGAGAGATAGACAGGGACAGAGAGAGAGACATGGACAAAGAGATAGACAGGGACATAAAGAAGACAGGGGCAGAGAGAAAGAGACATAAAGACAGACAGGGATAAAGAGAGAGCTGTAAGACCCACGTTAGAGTCCGGTGCTTATAAAACGTAAAGATCATCATAATCTTGAGTTCTCAAATGTTCACAATTACAATACTTTCTCTAAATGAGAGTGTAAGAAGCACTAGAGAAGAGACGGTAATGAACGGGACCTACTTTTTGCCGCACTGTACCCAATCTTGTTCTCCTCCCTAACAATTACCGAGACCCCCATTTAACTGTTCCCTTTCCCACGGCCTCCATTAATTTCCATCATCTCCTCGCCTTCATGAAATATTCAAAGGAATCGTTTTAATAGAGAGCTTAACAAAGTGGTTGTTCCGGGCGACGGCAGGCATAAAGGAGCGCTGTAATCGCTTTCCAAACCATGTCCCTCCTTCGCTACACCCACGTTTTAAAGAGACATGGGCGTCTCATTTATATTTATTAGTAGTGAGTCTACCCGCAACGGTGGTCACGTCAACAAAGTTGTCACTCTCATCTGATGGAACTGGCATGTTGGGAGGTCAGATCCCGATCGGGTGTATTTATTTATCTTTTTATATGGTTTTACACTTTCCTTCTGTGTGGGTACATTTCCTCTAGGTTTTACCTCTTTCCCCTTATCCCATTGGTTTAGTTAAAAGAGGATAGCATGGTCTAAGGCGTCACTCATGCAATAGACTGGACTACTGATGACGGGGAGATCGGGGTTCGAATTCTGGTTGCGTGTACTGAGTGGTTTTTTTCCCCTACAAGACTTTCCATTCTCCCACCACGCAAATGTGGGTACAATTCTAAATTCAACATTCCTCGTCCCAAATCCATTAGCATAATTATTACAAATGCGTTCAGCCCAGATAGGTAGTAAGACGCAGTGCATAAATAAAAGTGCGTTTTAACATTTAGTTTATTAACGACCTAATCTAAAATTTAGGAATAAGGAGGATGATTTGATAGTTTTACTCACATTAGCGTGGAGAGAGAATGTGAAGACATTCCGATGGTATCCACTTTTCTGGTCTCTCTTACATTCACTATCCATGTTTCTCCTGGTTAACATACTCTCCCAGTCTCTCTTACATTCACTGTCCATGTTTCTCCTGGTTAACATACTCTCCCAGTCTCTCTTACATTCACTATCCATGTTTCTCCTGGTTAACATACTCTCCCAGTCTCTCTTACATTCACTGTCCATGTTTCTCCTGGTTAACATACTCTCCTAGTTTCTCTTACATTCACTGTCCATGTTATTCCTGTCTAATATACTATCCTTGTCTTTCTTACATTCACCGTCCATGTTTCCACTGCACATGTGACAATAGGTATAAAGTACGCACTTTAAGGTAAAGTAGCCTAATTCCGTGATAGCATTAGGTTAATATGATTTTTCCCCCATGACATTTAAGTTTAAAAAAAACCTTTCAAGTAACTTAAAGTTTGGAACTTTGATTAGGTGTTTATAGAATATGAACATATATATATTTTATGGAAATACATACATACATACATATATATATATATACATATATATATATATATATATATATAATGGAAATACATTGTTATTACAAAAATATAACAGGGTCCTTATTACGTGACACGATTCCTTATTCCGTGACAAGCGCCTTAATACCGTGATATTTATTACTTTACTAGAACTATGGACTATGGAGGTTCTATGTTAAAGTGATTTATTTAATTAATCCAAGCACATAAAAACATATTCACCATAGTCATTGTGGAGACCTTCACACACGTAATGGAACCACTGCAGACAAAAGCAGCATTCTATCCACTTTGCACCTGTTTTGTGGTCTAAGTCATACTGGTCATCTTTCTGACAAACATAACAAATAGATTGCTCATCATTAGACTCTTCTTTTCTAGTTGTTCTTAAACATGGTTTAAGTTGACTTATAGACGGTTTTGGGTGACTTGCTGATGGAGAAACGGTATGAACCTTAACGGATCGTTTTGTTCTATTGTTGGTTTGGCGTGGGAGTGAATTGCTACAGCTAGGTTTCGAGAGTAATTTAGTCATATCCCCCAACTCATTGTTGGAAATACTGCCCAACGATTCACTCGTGATAGTAGCCCCACCCATAAACAAAGTGAAACTGAAACTTGACCAGTATAGTTTCCGGTTCAACCGCCTAGATGGTTCTCCGATATTCTTGTAGCTCCTAGAGTCGCCGCTATCCCTCCTAAGCGCTGCTTGTCTCCCCTCTTCCACTCCATTTTCTCCCTCCCTCTTTCCCTCTCTCTGTGGGCATGTCTGATATTTGTGTGGACTATATATTTCAGTATCTTTTTCACAAGCACTCATTGTATCATTGGCTTACTAGGTGAGGGGGGATTAAGCTTGGACTTAATTATATTCTTCAAAATTATCTTTCGGTTATATTATGGGGAACCTTTCAAAATGATTATTTTCGGACTTATTAATTTAAATTTCTATTACGGGATGGGTTTGTTGTTTTCAGCGTGGTTAATTTGTAACCACGTATCTGTTAGTATTTTTTATATTAAGGGGAACTTAACCATTCTCCTATGCAAAGTAACTTCTTTTTCGCCACTTGGCGGTTAGCGTCTATTTGAGCTCTTGCCGACTGTCTGAATAGCAGTTGATGTTTGTTGGGAATATTTTGAGTATATTTTACTTAGGCAGTTTAAATTAACAGATGGTTATGTGGGGACCGAGCACTTTAAATATCAGATATGTTCTTTTTCTTTAACTGTTTCAAACTTATGCTATGTTGTGGTGGTAAAACCAAATAGGTTTTATATGAGTAAATTATTCCTTGATTGTCTAAATTTACATTTAACCATGTGAGACTCTAAATATAAGCGATATGCTAATAAAAATTATTTCTTTGTAGAATAATGTTTGATTGAACGAGAAGTAGGCTCTTTAACCTTAGCGTGGTGCTTTATATGTTCGAGAGCTCTGAATTACATTCGATTGCTATGGGAAAGTGGAATAATGTGGTTCCGTAGATTTATTGCTTATCACTTAATGTCTTTAAACATCTGTTTGGGCATTGTTTAGATTGTAAGATACTTCCATGAATAGCGTTTATTATGAACCTACTAAACTCCAGTTACGTTAGTGTACGTATTATTAGCGCATGAATGTAAGGCGCTTAGTAAACGATGCTGATATTGCGTTCGTTGGGGACTTAGTCCAAAATACCTTAGCCGTTAGGCGGCGGGTTTATTATACTTGTAAATTGTTACTTTATCTCAAAAGAGATTATGATAGTGAAACTTATTGTCACCCGGTGACTATATATAATAAATAGAGTCTAATTCTTATTTTTACCTTTGAGTCGTATCTTGTTGATCATCCTTGATGGTATTTATAGATGTCTCTCACTTTAAGCTTAACTCGGCGAGCATACTAATCAAACAATATGTTTATATTGAATTCTAGTCATATTTATTGTATGATATATTTAATTATAAATCTTCGACTTGGCTCGCCTTGGGCTGTAGCTCGGCATTTGTAATATTATTTGTATATATTCTATCTCCAATTAGTCTAGTAAAATAAATACTGTTTGTTATTCTCTGGTAACTCCTTGACTATTTTTTTTATCACGCTTCATAGCAAGTTAAGGTAGTTACAGGCACTTCTCTTCTCCACAGCAGGTTTCTTACACACCTATAGAACAACTCTCCACAGCAGGTTTCTTACACACCTATAGAACAACTCTCCATAGCAGGTCTCTTACGCACCTATAGAACAACTCTCCATAACAGGTTTCTTAAATACCTATAGAACAACTCTCCATAACAGGTTTCTTAAACACCTATAGAACAACTCTCCATATCAGGTCACTTACAAACCTATAGAACAACTCTCCATAGCAGATTTCTTACACACCTATAGAACAACTCTCCATAGCAGGTTTCTTACACACCTATAGAACAACTTTCCATATCAGGTCTCTTACAAACCTATAGAACAACTCTCCATAGCAGGTTTCTTACACACCTATAGAACAACTCTCCACAGCAGGTTTCTTACACACCTATAGAACAACTCTCCATAGCAGGTCTCTTACACACCTATAGAACAACTCTCCATAACAGGTTTCTTAAACACCTATAGAACAACTCTCCATAGCAAGTTTCTTACACACCTATAGAACAATTCTCCACAGCAGGTTTCTTACACACCTATAGAACAACTCTCCATATCAGGTCTCTTACAAACCTATAGAACAACTCTCCACAGCAGGTTTCTTACACACCTATAGAACAACTTTCCACAGCAGGTTTCTTAAACACCTATAGAACAACTCTCCATATCAGGTCTCTTACAAACCTATAGAACAACTCTCCACAGCAGGTTTCTTACACACCTATAGAACAACTCTCCACAGCAGGTTTCTTACACACCTATAGAACAACTCTCCATAGTAGGTCTCTTACACACCTATAGAACAACTCTCCATAGCAGGTCTCTTACACACCTGTAGAACAACTCTCCATAGCAGGTCTCTTACAAACCTATAGAACAACTCTCCATAGCAGGTTTCTTACACACCTATAGAACAACTCTCCACAGCAGAGTAGAAAGGAATTAGGGGTTTCGCGACACCGGAAGTGAGGAATGAGGTATTCTTATGGCTCGCTTATAGCTGCATAGGATTTTCAGGACATAGGGAAGGTGGGGGGGAGGGTGGAGGAGGTGTGAGACAGATGAGGGGGAGGGGGGGGCTGATCCTGAGTCACCAGAGGAGACGGTGGTCGCGGGGGGGCGGGTTGTATGATTGGTTCAGGAAGCCCCCTCACCCCTTTACCTCCCGCGCCGTAGTCTCGCGTGTTCCCCGCGGCGTAGATTCGCGGGTGCGTAGAGACGGGAGAAAAGGGGGTGTGGCATTAGAGAAAGGCTGGTATTATTGGTTGAGAAAAAGAATCTCGTTATAAGTTTCCCACGGACTAAAAAGGGTTAACCTTTAATCCTGACTTCTCTAAGCCCGGGTCCTTCTTTCCGGTGGTGACAAATGAAAAATGTTTTCCTGACGGCTTAGTCCACCTCGCTCTTTCCCTACTCTGTATGTGACAGGAGAAAAATGTTTTCCTGTAAATTAGTAGGGTCGGCTCTGCTCCCCTAACCGAGAGAGTGCTTTAACTAGGGAAGTTAACATCTGTTTCGCAGGAAGTTAACATCTGCGTGGGTCTCAGATTCATTTTGGAAGGAAATGGTCTGTGAGAATTTCACAAGAGGGTGATTTCTCACGCAGTAAAGAGGGCGGAGTCAAACCCTTTTTTCGCGCCGCCTCCTGAAGAGGGGGAGTAGTTTATTTCTATATATTGAGTTACCCCTTTAAGTAGAATCCATTATCTTTTAAATCTTTATATTCTAAACAACATCATCAAAAAATGTCTAGTGAATATTCGGCTGCGTTTTGTCAGCAATCGGTTCGAGTGAAATAGTATCAAGGAAGCTGACAGATTTAGAGATAGGTCATGGTTATTATATCACTAATATAAAAGGCGTGACAACAAGATATGGACGCAGAGTTCTCACCTTGTTGGAGAACAAATATAACGTGTGGCTACCGGCTCGATTTTCCCTGTTTACCGACGATCAGCTGAAGGAGCTCTCCAAAGCAGATCTGCTCTTGGTCTACCAGGGAATTTCCAAAAACAGCAAGACGGCGCTGATAAACTTCGAAGGTATGTTTATTACAATCTAATCAATCGAAATATGTTTGTACAGTGTATGGGTTTTTTTTTTTCAACTCTCCCTCTACGCAAATGTGGGTTCTTTTTCTCAAAAAACCTTCCTTCAGGTTATCTTGTGAATGTCAGACCTCCACCGTGGTTCGGATTCCACATTAAACTGTAGGTCCTTCATTTCATCTTGTCATTAATCGAAAGATGTATTTTTTTCCAACTCTACGCAAATGTGAGTTCTTTTTCTCAAAAAACCCCTTCCTTCTGGTTATCTTGAGAATGTCAGACCACCACCATGGTTCGGATCCCACGTTAAACTGGGGAATCCTTCATTTCATCTTGCCATTAATCGAAAGATGTATTTTTTTCCAACTCTACGCAAATGTGGGTTCTTTTTCTCAAAAAAACCCTTCCTTCAGGTTATCTTGGGAATGTCAGACCTCCACCGTGGTTCGGATCCCACGTTAAACTGGGGAATCCTTCATTTCATCTTGCCATTAATCGAAAGATGTATTTTTTTTCCAACTCTACGCAAATGTGGGTTCTTTTTCTCAAAAAAAACCCTTCCTTCAGGTTATCTTGTGATTGTCAGACCTTCACCATGGTTCGGATTCCACGTTAAACTGTAGAACTTTCCTTTCATCCCACCATTAGGCATTAGCGTATAAACCGAACGGGTGGTAAGATAATACATAATAGTCTATGCTTCTTCATTGATTCGTTCAAATCTCAGTCATGCTGAATGATGGCGCTAAAACATTATCAATGTTAGCTTTAAATAACCCATATGATAATAACAATAATAGTAAATGCAAGTATTCAATTGTTTTATGACGAACCAAGACAAAACTTGAGATTACCTTTAAGCTTAGATAATGTGATAAACAGTCAAGCTATACAAGTAGTAGGAATAGAGTTTCACAGGCGTTGCTGCAAGTAGAAAGCAAATTTGAAAGATTTCCTTAAAAGTTTTTAACATTAAGTTGTGCTAAAGTGTTATATATAAATCACGTACGGTAGAGTCACTTCCTCTTCACAAACGATCTAGGTTCGAGCCTTGCTTTAACCTCTCAACATTATTTGGAAAAACTTTTTTTTCTTTACAAGGTTTGAATCTCGCACTATCAATGTTAGAGCATTAAAAAGTATTTTCGAGTCATACATTTAATATGATTCTGGTTAATCTAATTAGAGGTATTCAGTTCCTAGCATCACGTCTTACTACCCGTTCGAGTTAAACTCTAATATTTTTAGATATAAGAAGTGTGCTCGCTTTTGCACGAAGTAGAATTGTAAACCTTTTTTGAGAAAATCATACCTCAGTACATGCAGCCTAGATTCGAACCTTGATCCTTCTCACTCTTACACACACAAACGATTCAGACCTGAATTAAACATGCATTAGCTTCAATGTTTGTATATCATGGCTTCATGAACGGTTGACTAGACGTCCCTGTTTTGTTTTTATAGCCGTCTCAGAGCCGCTCGAAGAGATCATAGAGCAAGTTGACCCGAAATGAAGAAGATAATACTGAGGGGAGAGTAGGGCCTTTTTAGAGCATAGTGCACTCGAAAATGACAGAACCACCGGCAAAACGTTTGCGTTTATCACCCCCTATAATTGTATCTCGGCAAACTAATGGGAATAGGGTGTACACTCTCACAGATCTAGACACAAATGAACAACTCTTAATTAGATACTTAAAACATGACGTTGCACTTAGTAAGGGTAAGTTGTATTACGCATACATTGAACATATACCTGACCAGATTAAGACCTCGAGTCTACTGATATCAGACCATGACAATATAGACGTACAGATCCAAAGACTTTTAACCTTATCACGAAACTTAGGTACAGGATTTACTCAGTTTAGGCTTTACCTGGAGCCGCTAGGACTATCTATTAAACTTATTGAACAAGCATACGCTCGACGTATAAATACATACTCAATCAGTAACGAGTTACCCTACAAGGATGTTGTACAGTTTCTCGTTGCGTGCGGAGATATTTATGTAAAAACTGTAGAAAAAGAATCAAACGCGAACGGCCCTATAAAGGTAAATTGTAGCCTCATTTGCGAGTTTAAGCATCCTACTGATGATAGAATTGAAAAGGGTTATTTCAATTCTTCTCTATACGATGTTTTTAACGCACTAAACTTAGAGGAAAAATATGAGAATAACGTTGTCTTCCCACTCCTTGCTCAGATTGAGGGCTTTGTTTCTAGAGACTCAGGGTGGATGTACAACGGTACGTTGGAAATGAGAGTAAATTTCTCGAAAAACACGGCTTTCACGATCGGTGCCCACGTTCGAATCCCTGAAACTATTGCCAGACGTAGAGCGCTGATAAATGTTCAAGCTGAAGAAGGACTTTGCTTCCCAGTATCCGTATTGGCGTGCCTCTTTGAGCCGGCAGGGAGAGCTCAGCGTTTATCGTCCTATCCTAATTTTCGTGACGTGTTGAATCTAGATGGGATCCCGCTCCCGTTCGAAATGAGATATATTGAACGCTTCGAAAGGCTTAACGATATATCTGTTAATGTGTACACTGCAAAACACGAAGGTAGTGATTCTTATGTGGACACTGCGGACAACTCTAAAAAGTTAGTGATCGTTCCCGTTCATGTCAGCGCTAAAGAGTGTGCTAGACATGTTCATTTATTCATGATAAAAGTACATGGGACGGAAAAATATCATTTCAGTGCAATCAAAAATCTGTCACGATTAATAAACCCTCAACTAACACCAACGTCTAACGTAGGACGTAGGTATTTTTGTGACCGTTGTTTGAGCTCTTTTCTGACTGAAAATAAACTTGTAAAACATAAAGAAACGTGTAAAAAATTTGGAGCGGTAAGGAGTACATTCCCTCAAGGGGAAAATAAATTCCTGTCGTTCTCACAGTATAAACAACAGGAGAAAACAGGATTTATTGTGTACGCCGACTTGGAGAGTTTACTCGTGCCTATAGAAAAGTGTGATCCTGACACGAAATTTTCTTATACTGAGAATGTACAGAGTCATGTAGCATATTCTGTAGGCATGTACACTAAATGCATTTTTAATGATAATCTCTCAGAGTACCGTCACTTCACGGGAAAAGATTGTACAGATCAATTTGTTGAAGCTCTCGTAGATACAGCAAAGCGTGTACTAGATTATTATAGTACTGTAGTTCCAATGACGCCGTTAACACCTGCTCAAAGAGATGCTCACAATACGGCTACTCATTGTCATATCTGTGAAAAACCCTACGCGAATGATGATATCCGCGTTATGGATCATTGTCACTTGACGGGACTTTACCGTGGTAGCAGTCACGCAGGGTGTAATATTAATTACAAGAACCCTAGTCATCTGAGCGTGGTCATTCATAATGCACGTTGCTATGATAATTATTTCCTTCTCGAATCACTTGTTGAACGTAGAGAAACTGATCCGTTCACAGGGGAGAGCGTTCTTGTCAATCCAGGGAAAGTTAAGGTTATTGGCGAGACAATGGGTAGATTCAAAGTAATCATGAAATATATTCGTCACGGATTTCGAGGGATCACAATTAAAATTATAGATAGTTTCAGCTTTCTGTGTACCTCCCTAGAGAAATGCGTATCTTACCTCGAACCTGAGCAGCTTAAAATCACTCGTAAGTATCATCCTGATGATGAACGTTTCAAACTAGTCGCTCGTAAAGGAGTGTTCCCCTATGACTATATAGATTCATTTGAGCGACTGAACGAGACTCAGTTACCGAGCAAAGATAAATTTTATAACGCGCTCACGGATACTCATATCTCTCAGGTAGACTATGACCACGCTTGTGAGGTTTGGCGCCTATTCGAATGCAAGAATCTTTGGGATTACTCGAACCTCTACCTTCATACCGACGTAACACTACTAGCTGACGTCTTTGAGAACTTTCGTGATCTTTGTATGAAAACGTATAGGCTCGATCCCGGATGGTCTCTTACGGCTCCCAGTCTAGCGTACCAAGCTCTATTGAGAATAACCCAGGTACGGCTCGAATTAATAGATGACGTAGATATGCATCAATTCATTGAGGGAGCTATTCGAGGAGGGATATGTTTCGTAGCTAATCGTCATTCTGTAGCTAATAATCGTTATATGAGTTCATTTGACCGTTCCAAACCAGAGTCTTACCTCGTTTATCTAGACGTGAATGGACTCTATTCATTTAGCATGTTGAGCTCATTACCCTATGGAGGGTTCAGATGGCTTGAAGATGATGAAATTGAACGCTTGAACGTGCTAAACGTGGAGGACGATGCGGATACGGGCTATATCTTGCAGGTAGATCTTGAATACCCGCAAAATGTACATGACGCTCATTCTGACTTGCCCTTCTGTCCTGAGAAAGGGATTCCACCCGTAGGGAAACACGAGAAATTGTTAACGACTCTAGCTGATAAGACTAGGTACGTCATTCACTATCGTCATCTAAAGTTATGTTTAGTGAATGGGTTGAAACTGACGAGAGTCCACCGTGTTCTCAGTTTCAAACAATCTCCGTGGATGGCCCCGTATATTAAGCTGAACGCGGAAATGAGGAGTAAAGCGAGCAATCAGTTTGAAAACATGTTTTTCAAATTGATGAACAACGCCGCATTCGGCCGTCTTATATCTAACAAGAGGGCCTACCGTACGATAAAAATAACTACCAGGTGGGAAGGTAAATTTGGAGCTGGTAACCTTATAGCCAGTCCAAACTTTAAAAACCGTATGATTGTATCAGAAAACCTGGCTATCATTGAGATGGAACCGCAGGAGATTTACTTTGATATGCCAATTTATGCGGGATTCGCCATTTTGGAAATCTCTAAAGTAGTCATGTACGGCCTACATTACCAGGTCATGGTTCCAGCCTTCCCACCAGGTACACTAAAACTCCAATACACTGACACAGACTCACTCCTCTACTATATAACAGTCGAGGACGCCTACCGACGACTTATCCCGTTAGCTAACGACTATCTGGACACCTCCACTTACGGTCAAGACAATGTTTACGGCATGCCTGTAGTAAATAAAGGGGTACTCGGTAAACTAAAAGATGAGACACAAGGTCGGGTCATCACTGAGTTCATTGGTTTACGCCCTAAACTTTATTCATTTGCTGTACAAGGGGGTGGTGAGATGCTCAAAGCTAAAGGTGTCAAGAGTAGCGCGTTAAGAACGCTCTCTTTAGAGGACTATCGTAATTGTTTAACTAAAGAAACAGTAGTCATGAGAGAAGCCCGTTCAATAAGAGCTGTAGGATTTAAACTTTTCACTCAAAAATTTAATCGGGTTGCACTTTGCTCTATCGATGATAAACGATACATGTTACCCGGATCGGACAGAACTCTACCTTGGGGTCACTACGCAATAGGGGAGCAACCAACTACTTCCCTCCAAGAGACGATGATTGAAGCTGGACCATCATGTACGGGTGTCAGTGAGTGATCTACAGGCATCTACTGGCCCCTTACGTCAATGTTAGTGCTCTTTTTTAAAAAAAAGACTTGAGAAAAAATAAACTAATTTAGCGCATGTTTTCTGTAGGTATAGTCACTAGAAAAAAAATGTTAGTGCTTTAGTATGTAAATAGAGTTTTGATTAATGTCACTAGAAAAAAGACTTGAGAAAAAAAGCTGGCGTATGTTTTGATTAATGTCACTAAAAAAACACACAAATGTTAGTGCTTTAAAAAGACTTGAGAAAAGTATTCTTGCTCTGTAACTAATTTAGCGCGTGTATCTGTTTAAAAAAATGTTTATCATTATATTCATTAAATAGAGTTTTCTGTGTGTATATATGTTTTGATTAATGCAAAAGTGAATAATTAATGTCACTATACCTTTATCATTAGTGCTTTAAAAAAGACTTGACTGAAGAAAAAAATATATATACTAATTTAGCGTGTATCTGTTATATTCATTAAATAGAGTTTTCTGTGTGTGTGTGTATTGTTTTTTTTTTACCTGACCTCTCCAAGATTACAACACGGAGCTCCTAGAGTACATAAGGTAACAGTTAGGGTTAGAACTTAAGTCTCTCTGAGTACGGGCTGGTACAATAACCGGCCCCAGTTAGGGTTACAAACCTGTCCCCTCCCCCCGGGTTACAACTCAGAGACTGATCTGGTACAATAAAAGTCGCTCAGTGTACAGACTGCTACAGTCGGGGTTAAACTTGACTGAAGAAAAAATATACTAGTTTAGGATGTATCTGTTTAAAAAAAACTGATTTTTTTTGCTGCTATGTATGTTTCATTCGGAGCAAGAAAATATCATTTTTTCCAGCCTATTCAGGAAGGAAGGCTATACCCATCATCTCCTACTTTGAGAAAGGGGAGGAGAGGGAGAGACGGAGAGATAGAAAGAGGGGAGAAGAGAGAGAGACAGAGAGATAGAAAAGATCATTTTAGATATGTTTTTTTCCATCCTAGTCGAGGAGAGGAGGGCTATACCTGACAGCTCCTACTCCGAGAGAGAGAGACATTTCTCTCCCTCATCTATACACATGTTAAAAGTAGTTTACGTAGCTGTTTAAAATTGAAGGTCTAATTTTCATGGAAATAGCTTTATCTGACGGCTAGAAAAGTTTCTAAAAGGGAAGGAGCGCTATACCCATCATCTCCTACTCTGAGAGAGAGGAGGAGAGGGAGAGACGGAGAGATAGAAAGAGGGAAGGTGAGGAAGAGAGAGGCAGAGAAAGAGGAGAGAAAGAGAGAAAGAGAGAGAGAGAGAAGAGAGAGAGGGAGAGAGGGAGAGAGAGAGAGAGAGAGAGAGAGAGAGGGAGAGAGGAGAGAGAGGAGAGAGAGAGAGAGAGGGAGGAGAGAGAGAGGGAGAGAGAGAGGGGAGGAGAGAGAGGGAGAGAGAGAGAGGGAGAGAGAGAGAGGAGAGAGAGAGAGGGAGAGAAGAGAGGGAGAGAGGGAGAGAGAGAGAGAGAGAGGGAGAGAGAGAGGGAGAGAGAGGGAGAGAGAGAGGGAGAGAGAGAGGGAGAGAGAGGGGAGAGAGAGGGAGAGGAGAGAGAGAGAGAGGAGAGGAGAGGCCAATTATATTTAACTAGGACTGATTGCTATTATTGATATGATTTAAATTTCTAGACCTAAGTACTATAGTTGTATTTGTAAGCAAAATTAGTTACAGGTTCATATTGTTTACACTATCATCATACAAACTGATCGATAAGCTGTAAAAAAAATATCTCGTAGGCTAGATGAAACATGTAGCCAACCCGATTTGGAACAACTGGTTGACAGGTTCATGCT
The DNA here is from genome assembly GCA_039000515.1 of Timema cristinae. Classification (NCBI taxonomy): domain Eukaryota; kingdom Metazoa; phylum Arthropoda; class Insecta; order Phasmatodea; family Timematidae; genus Timema; species Timema cristinae. Next base: position 17,306,979 of record JBCFYV010011164.1, on the reverse strand, counting down.
TAGGTGAACAAAGTGACGTCAAAACTGGCCAACCAATTGGGACTCCAGCTAACTGATCGGCAGCACACTGGTCAACATGTATGTAAAAAGTGGTCTACAGACGGGTAAGTGACTTGTCATGCAAAAGCAGTATCGATCACGTGGTCGTTAGAACCCGAGTCTCTCAGAGTACAGTACGAGGTAGCTAGTTACAGACTGGTGCAATAACCAGTCACAGTCGGAGGGTTACAACCCTGAACCTCTCAGAAAAAAACGGTCTGGTACAATAACCTGGACCTTCCCAGAGTACAGTCTGGTACAATAATCTGGACCTCTCGGAGAACAGTCTGGTACAATAATCTGGACCTTCCCAGAGTACAGTCTGGTACAATAAGCCAGGACTCCCCGAGTACAGTCTGGTACAATAATCTGGACCTCCTAGAGTACAGTCTGGTACAATAACCCACACCTCTCAAGAGTACAGTCTGGTACGAACCTCCCAGAGTACAGTCTGGTACAATAACTCTGGCCTCCCAGAGTACAGTCTGATACGAACCTCTCAAGAGTACAGTCTGGTACAATAATCTGGACCTCCCAGAGTACAATAATCTGGACCTCCCTCGAGTATAGTCTGGTAAAATAATCTGAACCTCTCAGAGTACAGTCTGGTACGAACCTCTCAGAGTACAGTCTGGTACGAACCTCTCAGAGAATGGTCAGGATTAGAAGCTGAGCCTCTCAGAGCACAGTTTGCTGCAATAACAGTTGAGATTACAACCTGGCCTTCTCAGAGGACGGTCTGATATACTAACGGTCGGGGTTAGAACCCAGGCCTTGGAAAAGAGAGCGCCAATGATGGTACATAACCTTTTAGACTATTTAAATGGGATCACCTTAAATAATAAAGTCATGGGTACACTCGCATCCTTACCCTGTAAAGAAAACAAAAATGTTAATCGTTAATTCTTTTTATTTTAAAAAAGAGCTCGTTACATTTCTAAGAATAATCGTTAAAAAGTTTAATACATTGCAAGTAACTGTGAAAAAGTTTTTTTTTTTAAAAGTGTTCACTCAACCCGTCTTGCAGCTTCTTTACCGCAGGCTCCTCGTTCGTTTCCTCAGTAGTTTTACCCTTCTTTCCACGTGAACGTTTAGAAGCGTCAGTAGTTTTCTTCCTCCGTTTGACTGTGTCAACCTCGTCTTGACCGCAGAAGCATGATAACTTATTGAAATCAATACACTCTTTATACTCGTTTATCAAGACTATCATATGAAGCAAAGCTGGAATAACCGAACTCGTATCGTTCCGCATCGCACTCTTGGTCAGATCGCAAAAGTTTTGTCCGATCAAACTTAATATTCTTAAACCATTCGCTGAGCACTCAGACATTTTTTAAGCTTTGTACTTGTCGCTATCGGCGTTGTTGATACTCTGTAGCTGACTCAACTCTTCAGTTCCTTTAATATAGATTGTCGTGTACTGAACTTTCCACCTCCCCTCCAACAGTTTTGCGCAATGTTGCCTCATTTATGATGTCATTTTGCTAACATCACTGCTTGAAGGGTTATAGCGGACAACTCTATCGTGTATGATTAGACAAAACGCCTTGGTATTTACCGGGATATTTTCCTCCGTCTCGAACGTTATACGGCATGTCACCATACCGTCCTTGAGAGTATCTTCCTGTCGGCTGGCATCGAACACGACAATGGGTGCATGAGACTTGAAATGGGAAGGATCAAGTAAAGGTAAAGAGGCGCTCGTTCCGTAGTACGAAGTCTGGAAATTAGCATAGTCTTCGTATAATTTCGAGAAGGAATCCTGTCTAAAGTTCAAGTTCATATCCTCGTAAGGGTACATGTTAGAATTTAGATAGAGTTTAGCATTACGTAAATTACAATGATCAAAAATACTTCTATCTGCTGCCGTCGTGTTGTTCCGTCCGGTCTGAAGCGCGAAAACAACGTAACGAGGTTTTTCCAACAAAGTTGACGTTTTCACTGTCCAATCATGTTGATTAGAGGTGGGCACGTTAGGGTACTCGTACAATTCCCAAGTACGGAAAGGTAGCTCGATGATCCTCCCGCTCTTGACGAAATTAAGCAGGTTGAGACGATTGACATCGTCAGTCTTTATATGCGGTACAAGCCAAGATATTTTACTTAACTCGATCCTAGAGGGCGTCTCTGCAGCAGGAGGTGGGGCTCTTTGTAAAGCGTTGTTGTCACCGGTCGAACGAACTAGCACCAGCTCTTGTTTCGCATTGATCAGTATTCGAGAATAATCTTCGATGAATCCTAGTATGAGACGTAAAGGGATGCATACGTCAAAGATGCCTGTTTCAGCGTGTACGTGAACTCCTTCAAGTCTCCAACCGGCGTTTGAAAGATGAGTCTGCCAACCATTCCTTATAGATAGATAGTTTTTAAGCTGAGTCGAAATACCTACATCTCTCGATTGATCAATCTCTACACCGTTGATCTCATAGGCGATTCTTGAGAATAGATGCAGTATTCCGTTATTAACAATCCTCGAAGTGCTTCCAGGTTCTCCCGTATTCAAAAGTAGTCGTCCTTTGATATGCAGCAGAGAGCGGTGCGGTAGTGTGCATAACCCTTCTTGTTGGATAGATATCCTAAGCTCGTTCCCGTTAGCTAATGGACCTGGAATATACGAGGCATAGGAATGATACTGGAAACTGCTCAAGGCTGTATCGAAAGCGGCAGACTCTCCAACGTTCAGAATATCCACGGTGTCATCCATTATTTTCGTAACGAGTAACCTAGACGTCTTAAATAGAGTTTATTGGCAGGTGTTAACACTTTCACTGTCCTTCTCTCAATGTTTCGAGGAAGACTTCGCCGTCTTGTTTTATCTAGTACGAGTCCCATCCCCAGCGACTCGTTTCAGATGCAGACGTAGTGATATCGTCTCGTCCCTAAAGTTGATGATATCACCTCGTTCGTCAACAAGTCGTACCGCGATAGACTCTATTACTCGCTTCGTTACCGGAAGGTAAATGATATTGTTAGGCGCTTCCACTATCTTATAGCCTGGCGGGACGGTCATGCTGAACTCGTGCAAGGTATGACTCGGTTCTCCGTTGACGTAAGCTCCGCTAGCGAGACTGCATTCTACGCGGATCACATTCACATGAAGAATATTCACAGTATTGGTAGATATGTGCGTCTTCCCTGCAGGAAGTATGACCGAGTCGAACCCTAGCAAGGATGCAAACGTGCCAGGTCGGGTAAAGTCGATAGGTTTATTGCAAGTGATATAGCTCTTTAAAGTGCTAGGGTCACCGATAATCGAGAGCTTTACGTTACTCGGGACTTCCCTTCGCAAGAATCGATCCAACGCCTCAAGTTCATAGGTACCTGGAGGCACTGTATACTCTTTACCATCACAATAAAATTTATTATTACGCTCGTCAATGTTCGGTATGGAATTGAACGTGGCCAGATTGATCAGTCCGATGAACCATTCTTCTTCACGATTCTCTTCTCCGAGCAGGATATGAGGGAAGTAGTTCTCTGTCAGATTCGAACTCTGACCTGTCAGTGTAAGCGTCATAGACATATTTACTAAGTTCGAACGTCAGCGCGAGTATTTAAGGAAGGCTAAACAAAGATGACCGCATAAAACGGTACCGTACTCTTGATACCGAGTATGATTTATAGGTGATGGGTATTCCTCCGAGATAACGAACAAGTTCGAGCGGTGGTCTTAGATCACCGAAACTATCGAAATAATCGGCTCGTTCACCGTTTTTCTTATACGCCACCCAATGCGTACCCTTACCGCTATCATCGTCAAGATTGATGATGGCGTTCTCCATCCTCCAAGGAGTACCGCTAGGTAAAGCATCTCTTGCAAATACTCCTCTAAAGAAGGGGATTTTTAACTCGGCGGCGTACTTGCGCAGATCCGTTTCAGTAAGGGCACGTTTAGGTAGTCATTTTATTTTCGGGTAAGGTCGTAGATACATGCCTTTCCCCATGGCAATAGCTTCGAGCGTACGATTATGTCTCTGAGCCTCGTTCAATTGTTTCGTATTGGCCTTAGCACTTTGTACCGCCTTCGTGATTCCTGCAGCTCCTCCAGCGACGGCTCCAAGCGCAGCGATCAGAGGTAGTATAGGTAGAATTCCGCCCTTCTTCTTACGGCGTCTAGTAGTAGTAGTAGTAGTAGGACGCCGTTGACGCCGTTGAGTCTTCTTCTTCTTCTTTAGACCTGAACCCATCTTGACTTTAGCTTTCATCGCGTTGGTGACTGCCCACGCGGCGGCTTTCTCACCCAACTTTGAGTCAGGCGCGAGTAATCTTTTCCACGATTTCTCGATAAGTTCACGATCTGCAGTATGACGTCCTGCAAGATCTTTCACCTTGGAGTATGCGATATCGTGTTCTTTACAGTATCGATCTAACTCGTTTATTCCAGGATCACCTCGTTTCAATCGTTTTTCCAACTTTGTCCCCGGCCCGCAGTACTGGTATCCAGGTATATGCGCTTCAAACGGTAGATTATTGATTATCTTATCCAACAATCCTCCCCCTCTTCTTCGTCTCATGACACGTACTGATTAACATTTATATAGGTGTGCGCATTATATAGATGAAGTAGTAGTCAACATGCGGCTCGAGAAACAGACAGATTCTTTAACTGTTCACAACAACGATCACGATGAGGGTGGAGCTTTACCTCAGAGACACGGTACGTTGTTACCCGATACTATCCGCTGCATCATCTGCGGACCTTCGAATTGCGGTAAAACCAACACCATGATCAGTCTGTTGGAGGAACCTAACGGCCTACGCTTCAAGAACGTGTACGTTTACTCTAAATCGTTGTACCAGCCCAAGTATCAACGTTTATCGAAGGTCCTCTCACTCATTGAAGGCATGGGTTATTTCCCTTATTCCGACAACGCGGAAATTATTCCACCGTCCGAGGCTGCACCCGACTCTGTATTCATTTTCGACGACGTCGCTTGCGATAAACAGTTTAATATACAGGCTTATTTCAGTATGGGTAGACATAAGTCTATAGACTGTTTCTATCTCTGTCAGACGTACTCGCGCATCCCGAAACAGATGTTGAGAGATAACGCTAATCTTCTCATCCTCTTCAGGATGGACGATACGAACCTGAGACACGTCTACGACGATCACGTGAACACAGATATGACTTTCCAAAAATTTAAGGAGGTATGCTCGCTGTGTTGGAAAGAAAACAAGTACGATTTTCTGGTGGTGAGCAAAGATCATGAGTTCGATAAAGGACGATATCGCTACGGGTTCGATACCTTTATCTTGCACGATTAACAAGAACGTATATTCAGTACACGGTAAGACATCATGTCGTCCATATCTAAATTCGGTCATAGCCTCTACAAATATAGATCTCTCATCGAGCCGGAGGGAAATCTAACTCTAAACTCTCAAGGGTATTACGACGCTAGATCGAAAAGGATCGTCAACGTCGAGTCGCCCGTCTCATCTAAGGATGTCTGTAACAAGTCTTACGTCGATAGGATGGATTCGAGGCATAGTAACGAGCAGATAGTCGCTCTCAACACTGCCAAGGACCTCATCAAAGGACAGATGGAATCACTGATTGAGGATTTGGAGAAGGATCGAATAAAATACGTTAACTTTGAGAAGAGCGCTCGTCAAGGGATGGAGGAGGTGTGGAAACTGGCTCAAGATCGTCTCGACGAAAATAGAACGAGGCTTGACGCTTTAAGTTCAAAGCTGCTAAGCCTAGAGGAAACTTTCGAGATACAACGAGGCATTTACAACGATTTTATAGCCGGAGGTGTACTACGCTTAAGAGGAGCGGATGACAACAAGCTTTATGATGCAGACGGTGTAGTTTTGCGAAACATAGGTATGCCCTCATTACCTTCAGACGCTGCGTCTAAAGCTTATGTAGACTCTACAGTTAATCGTAGTTTCATCTACATCTACTTGGATTCGAAACCTATGCGGAAGGATGCGAGACATTTCGAATTGACTCTAACGGGTGAACGTGGTTATAAGTTCAAGAGGGCAGGCATCGTTTCAACGATGGTCATGAACTTGAAAGATATTATTTGCTTGTTGAATCTTAAAATTATCGACGATCCGCCTTTTGAGGTGCTCAAAGATGACTCTATATCTTTCATGATAGAAAAACGCCCGACAACGTCCCAGATTTTACACGTAGAATTAGGTTTTACTTACGTTTAGATATAATGAACCGTATCTTCACGGTAAGAGACATTCACACCTTACATCATGACGACGAAGGTTGCGGAGGATATCATAAAAGCTAGTAAGATTATTAAACGAAAGTATAAACAACTACGTGATGCCCGGCACGAGTCTGAGCACGTCGCGAATGAAACGTTCAAACCTATCACGGATCCCCTAAACAAGATGGTGAAGGCGCTCGCAGAACCTGAGGAGACGGAAGCCTTACCTGAGACATTGGGAAACAACCATCTATTGGACACTTATCTTTATTCGTCTCACGCACATTCCGATAAGACCTACGGAGTCCGTCGTGAAGGTGACTCCACCAAGCTCGGAGATAGTCGTATCGTATTCAACGGGAGAGACGGTACAATACTCCTTAACAATAAGACGGTACCGTATACTCGAGGACTATTAGAATTACTTTTCAGAAGAGCCCCTACTCATTATACTAAGGAAGATCTGAAAGTATACAAGTCTATGCTTGAAGAAACGAACGCGCATCGGTTGAGAAACGAACCGTACACTCGTATCAAGATGCGAGCCGGATCAAAGTATTCGTTAATCATCAAACCTATGTTTGAGGAGGAGCTTGAGGGTGAGGGTTTATACAAGATGGAGACAGGAAGAGGAGTCGATTATACCTATTGGGACGATCCTAACGAATTGGTCGATCGATTACGACTCTTGCACGCATCTACCGAGGCTGGTCATTCCGCTCACCATAACGAGATCGTTTCTATCATTGAGGAATTACGCGAGGCGGGAATCATCGTATAAAGACGTGCATCTCTTCTGTACTTTATCATAATCATGTCTGGCGTCAAGTGGGAGATTGCACGTGAACTTCATCGTCCGGCAAGACGACGATTTCCTCGAAGACACGTTAGCGTACGAGGCTTGAACGAGCTCCTTCAGGCCGATCTAGTGGAGATGATACCTTACTCTGGATCGAATAAGGGCTTCAAGTACCTTCTCACCGTCATCGACGTGTATTCCAAGAGGGCTTGGGCCGCACCCGTCAAGACTAAGACGGGTAAGAACGTCGGTGCAGCTATGGCTCTCCTCCTCAACAAGGTGGGTTTACCTCGCGTACGTCATCTCCAAACGGATAATGGTACAGAGTTTTACAACCCTGAATTCAAAAGGCTCATGAAGAGAAAGAGAATCAATCATTATTCTACATACAGCAACGTCAAGGCTAGCGTCGTGGAACGATTTAATCGTACTCTCAAGAACATGATGTGGAGGAGGTTCACGGCTAAAGGTTCATATCGATGGATCGATATGATCGATTCCTTACTGGACGAATACAACCGTACAGTACACTCGACCATAAAGATGAGACCTATAGACGTCAAGGATGATAGACTTTTACATACCGTCTATAAACGTTTCAAGATGTCAGATTCCACGCCGAACATTTTTAAAGTAGGTGATATAGTTCGTATCAGCAAGTATAAGGACGTTTTTGAAAAGGGTTATACTGCGAACTGGTCGACCGAACTGTTTAAAATACGTAACGTCGTCGAGACTAATCCCAGGACCTTCCTACTCGAAGATATGAAAGGTAATCCTATCACGGGAGGTTTCTACGGTAAGGAGCTTAGAAAGACCTCGTATCCGGATGTTTACCTCGTAGAGAAGATAATCAGACGTTCTGGAAATAGAGTATACGTCAAATGGTTAGGGTTCGACTCGTCTCACAATTCATGGATCGAGGCGAAGGATATAGTGTAGAAAGAGGGGAGGGCGCGTTCCCCTCCTCCATCCCGAGCGTATAAAGCGGGCGTGAGGCGGGGAGACGTATCTCATTCAACATGTTTAGCCGGTTGGGTTACCGTCTGGAGGACATGAGCGATATTAAGATTTCGAACGGCAGTTTAGAATATCATATCACGAGTGTCGACAAAGGTTACAGCGAGTGCTGTGATTCTTCAGTGCACTGGCTCGGATGCCATAATCCCGGAATGTGGGAATCGAGTCAGTCTGTCGAACGCTGTTCTACCGCTTGTCCGGTCTACAATCTTAAGGAAGGAGACGACCCGCTAATTCTCCGGGAATCGAGTCGGTCCATCGAACGCGGTTCTACAGCTTCCCACGAGGATGAGCCGGAATCGAGTCAGCCTGGTACTGCAGCTTGGGGCGCGGAGGAGTCGCCAGAGGAGGAAAACGCTTTGTGCGTCGAGTTGGACCGAATCGAGCGTGAGGAACTCGATCGGGTCAAGCACATCTCTGAACTTGAAAAGTTTCGTACGTACAACGTTCGCCGCCTAGAAGGAGACGAAGAGATCAGCGAGGATGAGGATGAACCGAACATCATAACGCTAGACTATGTAGGCAAAGTGCATCTGCCTGGTAAAAACTTTGGTGCGCGCTACAGGAGCCGCTTTAACGCTTCACAGAGAGGACTGTTATATCTGGGTGAAGGCAAGTACGAACTGTTCAAGTGGTGAAGTGTTCTAACATGTTTAGAGAAAGATATTTTTTGTATGTATCATAATAAACTGTGTGAAGGCGAGTACGAACTGTTCAAGTGATGAAGTTTTCTAACATGTTTAGAGAAAGATATTTTTTGTATGTATCATAATAATCTGGGTGAAGACGAGGATGAAGTGTTCTAACATGTTTAGAGAAAGATATTTTTTGTATGTATCATAATAATCTGAGTGAAGGCGAGTACGAACTGTTCAAGTGTCGAAGTATTCTAACATGTTTAGACAAGACTTTAGAGAAAGATATTTTTTGTATGCATCAAGTGAAAGACTATGAGGGAAAGAGAATTTATATGTATGTATGTATCATCATAATCTTAAGAATATACTCGCTAAATAAAAAAGTTGTACTATTTATTTAAGTCCTTGATCATAGAAATAAAAGCTAAGAGGCTATGTATGTTTCATTCGGAGCAGGAAAATATCATTTTTTCCAGGCTGTTCGAGGGAAGGAGGGCTATACCCGTCATCTCCTACTCTGAGAGAGGGAGAGACAGAGAGGTAGAAAGAGGGGGGAAGAGAAGGGGAGAGAGACAGAGATAGAAAAGATCATTTTAGATATGTATTTTTTCCAACATAGTCTAAAAAACTGTTCGAAGGAAAGAGAGAGAGTGAGAGACAGAGAGATAGAAAGAGGGGAGGAGAGAAAGAGAGAGACATTTCTCCCGTCTCTACGCACCCGCGAATCTACGCCGCGGGGAACACGCGAGACTACGGCGCGGGAGGTAAAGGGGTGAGGGGGCTTCCTGAACCAATCATACAACCCGCCCCCCCCGCGACCACCGTCTCCTCTGGTGACTCAGGATCAGCCCCCCCCTCCCCCCTCATCTGTCTCACACCTCCTCCACCCTCCCCCCCACCTTCCCTATGTCCTGGAAATCCTATGCAGCTATAAGCGAGCCATAAGAATACCTCATTCCTCACTTCCGGTGTCGCGAAACCCCTAATTCCTTTCTACTCAGCAGGTTTCTTACAAACCTATAGAACAACTCTCCATAGCAGGTTTCTTACACACCTATAGAACAACTCTCCATAGCAGGTTTCTTACACACCTATAGAACAACTCTCCACAGCAGGTTTCTTACACACCTATAGAACAACTCTCCATAGTAGGTCTCTTACACACCTATAGAACAACTCTCCATAGCAGGTCTCTTACACACCTGTAGAACAACTCTCCATAGCAGGTCTCTTACAAACCTATAGAACAACTCTCCACAGCAGATCTCTTACACACCTATAGAACAACTCTCCATAGCAGGTCTCTTACACACCTGTAGAACAACTCTCCATAGCAGGTCTCTTACAAACCTATAGAACAACTCTCCATAGCAGGTTTCTTACACACCTATAGAACAACTCTCCACAGCAGGTTTCTTACACACCTATAGAACAACTCTCCATAGTAGGTCTCTTACACACCTATAGAACAACTCTCCATAGCAGGTCTCTTACACACCTATAGAACAACTCTCCATAGCAGGTCTCTTACAAACCTATAGAACAACTCTCCATAGCAGGTCTCTTACACACCTATAGAACAACTCTCCATAGCAGGTCTCTTACAAACCTATAGAACAACTCTCCATAGCAGGTTTCTTTCACACCTATAGAACAACTCTCCATAGCAGGTTTCTTACACACCTATAGAACAACTCTCCATAGCAGGTTTCTTACACACCTATAGAACAACTCTCCACAGCAGGTTTCTTACACACCTATAGAACAACTCTCCATAGTAGGTCTCTTACACACCTATAGAACAACTCTCCATAGCAGGTCTCTTACACACCTATAGAACAACTCTCCATAGCAGGTCTCTTACAAACCTATAGAACAACTCTCCATAGCAGGTCTCTTACACACCTATAGAAAAACTCTCCATAGCAGGTTTCTTACACACCTATAGAACAACTCTCCATAGCAGGTTTCTTACACACCTATAGAACAACTCTCCTTGCTGTCCTCTTCTCATCACATCCTCTCTATTTCCACCTTTCTCCTCATTCACTCTTCCAAGATATTTTTCTGTACTTTTCTCAGTTCTACTCCGTCCAACCTTATAGCTTTACTAGGCCTTATCTTCTTCCTTGTCGTTACCATCACTTCACACTTCACCATGATAAATTTTATCACACACTCTTTCACATCCTCATTCCATTCTTGCAGTTGTCCCTGTACTTCCTCTTCGTTCTCCTTGAAAAAACACACATCCTGGTGGTCTAGGGGTAAGGTGTCAAGACTTCTGTGCTTCGGGGTCTGGGGTTCAATCCTCGGTCCCGGCACAGATTTATCTGATTACCAAACCCTTCCTTCACCTCTGACAAGACTTGTATTAATCACAACTTGTGAATGTAGGGAATGCCAGGCCTCCACCGTGGTTCGGATTCCACGTTAAAGTGTAGGTCCTCCATTTCATTACCATTACACATTAGCGTAAGTGCGTATAACCCGAACGGATAGTAAGACGCGGTGCTAATTAATAATAATAATAATAATAATAATAATAATAATAATAACAACAACAACACCACATATTCGAGACTCGCACCAAAACCTTTCAGAAGCCTAGTTCATGCAAACACAACAAATAACGAGAAACACATTTTCCAACGTTCAAAAATAATGTATTTCATTTGTAACGAGTACAGAGTACCTGTTTTAACCAAGTTTATTATTATTGCATTGAAAGTTTTTTTTTAAAATACATTATTTACCTAAAACTGTTTCGTAAAATGAATACTAGCCGTAGTTGTATTAAACTATGTATACTTTGTTTAGTTTGAATGTATATGATACAAACAGAGCGAAACTCCTGCTCTCTTGCGACTCTGGCGGTGGAATCATGAACCATCTCATCCGAGAACCCATGTTCTGTGATCTTGTGGGGTGATCGCACGTAAGCCTCTTGGGGCCATGGCCTAACCCAGGCAGTCTGTGGGCCTTGGGATGAAAGAGCCTTTTCTATAAACGGTTGGGAAATTAAGCGAGTTAGGTTGGTGTACGCTTTGACTAAGTATGGATAGATTCCCCGGTGGACACACGGACTAAACGTCAAGCTCGCCTTGTCTTGTCTAGTGCTGAATCTCTGGCGGGTGTATAGAGGATGTGTTTTTCATCAAATGGTTTCCCATTCTCCTTCCACGTGAGTGAAATTTTATTTCTTCATCTCTAACCTACAAGTGTTATTAAGATCAGATGAGTAGTGAGACGCTTAACAAAACTAAATACTACTCTCGTTTTTTTAAAAAATTATGTTTCTAATTCCTGTGCACCATAAAAATGACACGTGATGGTTGTTCCAGTGGTCACTTAAAGGGTAGTGGGGAAAGAACTGAACCACGAACCTTTCTGACACCGGAGATGAGCTTGACATCTAGACCGCCTGCCCATCGACGCCAGTTGAATGCTAACCGGGGGTGACGCATTCCTTGAAAGTCCGATGTCACATCAGTGATACTACATTGTGTTTACAAAGGGTTCACGATCATACAATGTACGTGTTAGTACGTAGACTGCGCATTCCTAACCATAGTCTCTACTGCTAGTGACGTCAGTTTGGGCACTGTACCCTTAGTGTGCCAGCAAGCTCACCTTTCTTGACTCCACTTGTAAGGTAGGACTGGTATAGTTCACAAAATGAACCATAAGTCACGCACCACACGAATTAATTAATTAATTCAATTACAAAATCATAATCTACTGATTATTTAACTTTTTGTCCTTAAATAATTTGTCGGTCATTGTGGTTTAGTGAGATAAAGTTTAATACTATAATTTTAATATATATTAATTTTAAATTTAATTTGTTCATATCTATGGTGCACAACATTATTCATACTTTACAAAACATTTCTTCTTGGATCAGGGTGTTTCTTATATTGTATACGTTGTTACGTAAGTAAAGGTAAAAGTGTTGGTCTAGAAGTAATAAGTCTACTGATCGTACTTTGAAACAAGTGACTGTGACCGAGCGCTCCTGCGATGGTTCATAATTCCACTGCTGTCTGATTGTAGAAAGTCCATGGAGATAGAAACACAGTGGATCTGTTGCTCTGACCTATTGTGATCACAGCTCAAGATCACGTGACTTCGGGAGTAAGGCTAAGGCCACACGAACTATTTTTCCCGCTGCGTTCAAACTGTTTTCATCGCGTGAAAAATGGAAACCAAGTAGTTAAATGGTGGTATGCTTGACAAGCGATAAATATCGCATGACAGAGGTCAGGTTCGGTTTCAAGGTCATGTCGCGTTGGAATGCGCCGGGGTCTATTTTCCAGGCGACATATCCCGTCTTTCTACCTGCCACACGTGCGACAAAAACCGAGGGACGCTCCTCCACCAGGGTTGTGCCTCCATATTCCTCCAATTGTCATTCAAGTCTAACCCAAAGCCATGTTTAAGTGTGTTGGGATAAGTGTTATATTTTTATTGTTAGTTACAATATTCGATATTCAAAATTAATGACAATGTCATCGATTTTTTATTGTTAGTGAAGCAGTTATTTTACGCGTTGAAACGTTCCCGTTGATGAACTACAATCAATGCTGTTACAGCCACGGGCGGCCATAAATGGGTGATAAGCGGGGATCTGGCCCCCTTATCACTCTGCTATATTTACTTTTTTTTTATTAATTTTTATGAAAAAATAAAATTGTATGTTTGGGATTTGGCTGCAATTTGCTATCAACAACTTAGAATCATCAATATCCGACTTACTAGAATTATAAAACTAATAAAATGTATATTTTCTCTCATTCCCTTTTCCCCAGCTTTCTTTTCATTTTGTTATGTTCAGTAAGCTTGTGAAATATATAATGCTACTTTCAATGGGTTCAGTTACAAGCAAGTTTTACTTTTGTTAATTTTTCAGAAGAATATTTTTGGAAATTGGCTCTTGACTTTTATAATTAGCTCAGAATTAAGTTCAAATGCTCTAAAATTCCCTCCCGCAAGATTAAATTCATGATTTTTTTTTCTCTCGAGAATGGGGCAAATGGGACTCCAATACGCTCCCCATTTGGAAAAACCACATGGTCGCCCTTGGTTACAGCCACACACACCACGTAGCATTTTCCTGCTATAATTAAAACGAACTATGTTTTCCCGATTGGAATGTAGACAACAATGAAGAGAATTCATGGGCGACGATCTGTTTAAGTCAATCTGTGTATCCTCTCTCTTATGAATGTTGCAGCTGCGATTAAGCTGTTTTTATCGCTCCGTCTAGCATCAATTCGCGAATTTTGATGCTGGGGTCCGAGCGGGAAAAATCATTCGTGTGGCCTTAGCCTATAGCTATTCACGAATTTATGATCTGTGGTGCTTTATCAGTAATATTTAAACAGGGCAATATATTCTTTCTTGGAGCTTCATACTCGCTTAAAAGCCTATTACTTTATTTACGTTTGTGAATTATCGATTTGAAAACTACCGGTAGCTATGAAATTATTATGTTGTCACTGTTGATAGTTATATTCTAAAAGAGAAAGTCATTGTTGACTGTATTTCTTCTTCGGGGAGAAGACAGAACAGGTAATTCTGGAAATGTTTGACTGGGACTCGAGCAGAAATATTTGGACTACTACTTTCCAAACAAAAACGTAATAAAACAATCTTAAGGTTAGTTTAAATAAACACATAAATTGAATTCAACATAATTAAGAGTGTTAATATTCAAAACACATATTAAAAATGATAACTTAACCTAGTGATAGTTAATATGTTTGTATATTTATTTGGTAATAGCCTAGCAATATTAATTCCATTTCAAATCTTAATATAACTATTATTTTACATTCACGTGATTCAAAGTTTAGTATCTCATAGTTTATTGAAAAAAAAAAACTTCTTTTGTACTCTATATGATCTTTATCTACGTAAGTATTTTTGTAAATAAATTTGAAGTATGTTTCTAAATCATTAAATGATAATTACCTAGTTCTGCGAGCAGTTATGTTTTCTTGATCACTTCTATATTATTTTCTGCTTGAGTTTGTCATTAGGTTACAAAGGTGTAGTTTATTTGTTAAACATGTATCACTACTTGACCACTCACCCGATCACAAGCACATTATTTTGTAACATTGCTTCTTCATGTCAGCTTTTATCCAAAATAAGTTTTTTTTTCAAGGATTTTAAGTGAAATTGAATTTAGACCAATTCACACAATGTCTGTCTAACAGCTCCGTTACTTTGTACATCACCATTAGAGACTTAGAGGATTAATTTGTAAGGCTTAGATTTCTACATATTATGGAAAGGCGTTGTAACACACAGCATGAAACAATGGCCAATACCAATATAATAATACTTAAATAAAAAAACTGCAAACATCCTAGTATATATTTAACACTAATGCCGATGTATTGAATTACAAACTACAACTTAATTTTCAAATTAATTATATTCTTAAACTAATAAACAAACAAAATTAGTAGCACTTTGGTTATCAACACGCAGAATGTAGTAGTCTGTTTGCAATTAATTTAAGAAATAAAAAAGGTTATTTATGAAACGAAATACCAAATTTGTAAATATTTCTATTAATAATATATTGTCATATTTTATAGTCATATTTTTGCAATAAAAAATTTAAAACAATGGCTTGATTTAAAATTATAGAACAAGACGTACCAGATGTTTCCAAATTGTGTTCATTAACTAACAATAAAGTTTCAAGCCCACTAAACAATCTGGTAAATTTTAATTTTTATCAAGATTTCAAAGTAAATTATATAAAATAAATTGTAATGTAATAAATCATTGTACAATTTATTTATCTCATTATAATTGCTAAGAGATGGCAAATTAAAAAGTTCCACAAAATAAAAATAACTCTAAAAGTTTCCTAAAGTGTACTTTCAGATTTTGTTAGCATTGTCTCGGGAACGTCAAACATTGGTTTATGTTAGTTTCGATGTCATAAAGTTGGCAACAATACACATTTAAAATGTCTTCACTAACCCAATAGTTTGACACAACCACCCCTGGAAACATGTGTGAGTTTATATAATTATTATTTATATCACACACTACCGATATAATAACATACATCTGCCCTGTTTACAAGACCGGCGAGAAAATATAAATTATGATTATTTAAAATTTGGAAATAAATGTCCACGTCTTTTCGAATGCAAGCGAGTACATTTTCTACTAAATTAATTATTATTTCTAGATGATTAATTTGGAAATTAGACAAGTGTTTAATATCCCGGTTAATAGGGCCGGCTCTGACTCAAGAATTTGTAGAAATATTGGCTTATTTACAGTACATGGATGAGGTCATAATTAAAGTAACAGCAAATGATTTCGAACAAGTTTTGTCGGGAAGAGCAGGAACTGGTTTTGCTGGGAAGAGCAGGAACAAGTTTTGTCGGGAAGAGCAGGAACAAGTTTTGCCGGGAAGAGTGGGAACTGGTTTTGCCGGGAAGAGCAGGAACAAGTTTTGCCGGGAAGAGCAGGGAACTGATTTTGCCGGGATGAGCAGGAACTGGTTTTGCCGGGAAGAGTGGGAACTGGTTTTGTCGGCAAGAGCAAGAAATGGTTTTGTCGGAAGAGCAAGAAATAATTTAGTTGCAGTCATTTTAAATCGTCTTAATACAAGGTAAAATTTATTTGCTCCTCACTCAGTTTCTTAAAATACAATCTGTAGGAACTGCCGTCAATAAATTAATAATAATAATAATTATTATGATTATAATCATTAGCTGAGTTGATATCAAAATAAAATAAATGTGATTGTCATCCACATTAAAAAAAATTACATGGTTTTGGTTTTTTGATTATTTTGCATTCTTATAATTGGTTTGTCGCGCCTGGAAATGATGTTTGCCCCTGTAGTGTAGGCTACTGTGTCAACAGATTGAAATAACTGATACTACTTTTAATAAGATGTTCGCTCAGATGAAAATCAAACACTGATTTATAAATGGACAGTGGCGTGACGTGAAAATTACTGCCACGTGCAATAATGAGACAACACACAAAATATAACTACAAGAAAGTTACTCAGGACTTGCTGAATTTATTTAATTTGAAATTTATTGCATCTTTTGAAGTTTTTTTCATCGTGAAATGATAATTATTAATGCACAGATAAATAAGGCGATATTAATCCTTATTTATACCTTTAGTTATAGGTATAATACAATAGTCGGAAAAAAGATCTTGAATACAATATTGTGTTTCAACTGAAGTAGAATGCTATTAAAACACGTTTAAAAAATATCAATATCAAACTTAACAACTTATTATTTTAGTGGTATAGTTATTTTATCGTCAAACCTTAAATAAACATAACATGTAAATTCCAACATAAATTATCACTATTTTTACAATATTACAACTGACTTAATTCGTTCCCAACATTGATAGACTGATCACTACGCCATAGTGGCAGCTATATAACTCTGGCATTTATATTTCCCTGGTTACGAGGGGCTATTTACAAACTAACAGTCTAAAAAAACTGTTTTCATTAAACTCTAAAATATAATTTAACATTGATAGTATCTTGTTTTGAATAGTCAGTTGATGCCTTGAAGAGACGCTTATAAGTGATACCATGTTCTCATGTTCCATGTTCTAATCTTCGACTTGTTGGAAGCACAGGATAGTAGTTAACAGCTAACACGCTTAATTCAGTCGAAATAAATACTTACAAAAACATCAATTATTATCCTCAAGTTTTGGGATGTGTCAAAAGGGTCATTTATAATACATTGAGTTCATTTTTTTTTAAATCAATTTTTGTACAATTAAAATTATCGTGCAGTCGTGGTCGCAAAAGTGTGACCGGTAACTTACAATAATTTGGTCATTTTTGGAGATGCGGGACTGTATGATACATATTTATCTCAGTATCTTTAGAAAACTGCTGTTGAGGGGGTTGTAAAACGTACCCTGGATACATATTGAAACCAGAGTTTTTTTTTCTCAAACCATTGATCTACAAACTTAGCCATCCAGGTTCTCAATATTTCTCAAGACTCAATCAGTGACTTAAGGAACGTTTAGGATCTCAATAATATCTTTTAGGGCTCAAAAAAACAGTGACTTAAAGAGTGTTCAGAATTTCAATATCTCTCAAGACTCAATCAAACGGTGACTTAAGAAATGTGCAGGTGAGAAAAGTTGATAGAGCAGTGGCAGGTCAACAGTTCGATTATTGTCAAGGTAGCATTTGACAAATAGCTATATTTAGCTTCAGAAGCTTTGGAACGAACTGAAATTAGCTTAAAGTGGTACTAAATATATTATATTATAATATCGATTAATTGGTTTAGTAAATAATTAAATAGTATTAAATATCTCTGAATAAAAGGTTACAGTTAAAATAAAATGAGTCCTTAGTTTTAACACGTGGTCTTTTGTTAATAGCTATGCTCGTAAATCTATATTTAAAAAAATATAATAATAGTTGGGGATATTTAACATTCATTATTATATTAATGTGCCATAATATTATGTTGACAGTGTAATTAATATAATTTTAATAATACAATAGCTAAAACTTGTTAAATGGTATCACTTATAAAGAAGACTTTTATAATACGGATTAAACCGATTTACTTCCAATAATTATTAAATATTATTTACAATCGTAAATTCTCTGCTTTATATATTTTTTTGTAAACAAAAAAGTTGTCTTTGGTCCATTATTTAATATTTACATAGCAAATTGTATTATATATATATATTTCTAATTTATATCACAATTTTTGTTTCCAACCATTTTAACAAATCAATTCTGTACGTCACGTTTCAGGTAATTTCATCTCTAGAATGTTTTACCCTCCAGAAAGTTTCCCGGATTTGAAGCGGGTCTTCGTAACATGGCGCAGTCGTGAGTATGTTCATGGTTCACGCAACGTGTGTTTAATTTATTCACACCAAAGAAACGACATTCTCTGTTTCAAAGACAACAAATGTAAAGTTCGTACAACTGTGAACTTTTGAAACCTTCGCTACCACATTTATAAGTTATTTATTGATTGTTCAAGTTGTATTCCTCAACAACGTCATGCTTCAAAATAACTCTTGAGGGAGTGGGTGGGAGCGGGAGGGGGGCAGCGAACCTTAGGTAGATAAATACTTTTCACACCATTGTAAAGTGAATAATTCATGCTTTAGTTTTCTTCTTATTGTGCACAAGTTGTTTTCGTTTCCTAGATAAATCTCAAATTTGGAAACTATTTATTTATATATTTTTTAAACGCTGTCTTTCTACTGAGTCTAGTATTATTTGTTATAATAGTGGGGTGAGGAGTGTTTTCATGAGTTAAAGGAGTTTCTAAACTTGCACGGTGCCATACTAATTTGTAAAGAACGATTGCTTAAAGAGAATTACGGAACACTTCTGCTGTGGGGAGAGCTACTGTGGAGCAGAACTGCTGCTTTCTGGAAGCTCGCCCGTTTGGTGGCGAATCACATTTCTCCGATACGAAGTTTGTAAGTTGTGGAATGCAAGGGGTGCAGTGTATGACGTCTTACCTCCCTAAATATCTTATAAACTTCAAAAAGAAAGTAACAATAATGAAAACATAGCCCTTGAAGTAATTAACACTAGGACTTGCTCCAAAGTATTATTTTACTGTGAATAAAGATGGCCACTTATGGTTGTAGCTCTTTTCTTCCATTTATTATTAGGTGTTCTGTCTAACGACAAGGGCATTCCTGTTGTCAGTGAACTTAGACCACCAATATTCCCTGTCCTCTGCCTCCTCCTTCAGCTCACAGAATTATTTTCTTTCCTTCAATTCATCCAATATTTGAAACCTCCTTCTTCCTAAGCTCCAGGTTTCCTCAACCTTTGCTTCTATGACGTGCAGAAGACAATTCCTCCTAATATCCATTTTGCTTTGTACCGAAGAATCACATCCAAAATTGTTCTCTTCTTACCATCTCTTCTTAGGACTTCTTCACATGTCACTGTCTGTCAACCTGATCTTCTTAAGTCTTTTCCAGCGCCACATTTCAAAGCTCTTCAAGTATTTCTTTTTATCTTCCTGAGAGTATAATTTCTGCTCCATACATCGCAGTGCCCCAACTGTAGTATATCACCAGTTTCTTCCTCAGTTCAAACTCAACTTGGTCAGCAGTAACATTTTCTTGTTGAAAACTTCCTTGGCCATGGTGATTCTTGGCCTTATTTCCCTAGTGTGGTAGGCATCCTTTGTTAGAAGACCTCCCAGGTACTTTAACTGCTCTATGCTTTCCAACTATTGTTTACAATTTTGATTTTCAGTGGCTCTTCATCTTTTGAAATCACCATCACTCTTTACTTCTCCCTGTTGATCTCCATGTGATATCAGGCCATCTCTGATCAGCCACTCTCCATACAAGCTTAGCAGTCTGGGTAACAAACAACATCCCTGTCTTTCTCCTCTTCCTGTCTCTACGCTGTTGGTCTCTCCATCATTTAGCCTCACCTTCACTCACTGTCCCAGGTACAGGTTTGCAATCATCCTTCTGTCCCTCCAGTTGATAATAATCTTCTTAAGTATTTCCATCAGTTCCTTCCACTTGGCTTTATCAAACTCCTTTTTCCAGTCAATGAAAACAATGCAGACTTCTTCCTTAACTTCCATCACTCCATCTGAAATTATTCTCAGCATCCCGATGGCATCACTGGATCCTTTTCTGAATCCAAATTGGTCTTCTGCCATCACACTTTCTATTTTCTGTTCCAGTCACCTGTTGAGTATTCCTGCCATGATCTTCAGTTTAGATTTTAAAATAACTTTAAACAGATTAGCTTAATTTTCATATTGGATTTGTTAAAAATGAATATGAAATGGATTTTTAAAAACTGATGACACACATAAGTAGCATATATAAAGTAACGTTGAAGTATTTAATTCCACTTTATGATATAGAATTAAAATGTTCTACAGATATTAAATGAAGGTCTTGGGCAGCAATGGACTATGCCTCTACAATGATAACAGCTGTAGTTAATATTTATTTGTGTTCCTATATTTTCTTACAGAGAGACGCAAACATTTGTGTTGATTTATTAAGTCCATGAGAAAGGTTTATTTTTGAAGAAGTTTTCCCGCAATTGCGTGGTAGAAGACCGGGATCACGGTAAACTTAACGTTCATGTAGAGTAACGATCAATAATTATTAACTTGAATCACCCAACCAGGATTTGAACCTTGATATCTTCGTCATCAGCAGTCCAGTATATTGCGAAATCGATTCCTTAAACCATGTGGCCGCTGAAGCGGATCTTATAATTTTTTAAACCTTGATTATTAATATCTCAGATTTAATATTTTGAGACATAGCACATTATTGGCCCAACCACTTCAAATGTTGTTTCAAATTTTGATGAAATGTGATTCTTTGTATTTTTATTGCGGTGATGATAAAAAAAAGTTGTATGTAGTATTTTTCTTTGGGTTAACATTATACTAAACTTACTTGCTTACTTAATTCTCCGTAATCTATAACAATAAAAGGAAGTGTTTGTGTGCGATGCCCAGACAAATCTACGGCACGCAGAGATCTGAAATTTTAAACACAAGTGGACGGAAGGGGGTCCGAATGCACCTCGAAGCTGGATTTAAAAAATTTTATTAGCTTTTTAATTAGGCTATTTTTAACAAATTTTGTAAAGGGTCACGGGCAACACACCTTGTGGGACATTATTCTAAATGTGACATTATTTGAAGACATGTCGGTGATTCAACTACAAGGACTATTTTATTTTCCGCCCGGCTGCTCTTTATATGGCTCAGCTGATACAATTATGTTGATTGTGGTAACCTTGAAACTGGGAACTAAGAGAGATAACAGAACTTTCTGTCTCTGGATTGTACATTCACTGTACAGTGTCACCATCTCAAGAGGGAGGAGTTAGTCGGAGTGTGGACTAATACGTTGTCTGGCAGTGAAATTAGTTACGCCCTTAGTTAGGTAACGTCCTTAACGATCATGTTATATATGTATATGAATAACGTAATCTGATAAACTATTTTACGATAACTTGGTGACTTGTCTTAGAGCACAAATACCATTTTATCTTTCTAACATATTGAACAATTTAGTGGATGACTTGTGTACTCATTAATCACTAATGAACCATATCGCACTGATGCAACCCACGGCGTTGACTAACGTTCAAAAAATGTACACTCGTCCTCATAAAAACAACTGGCATTATCTTGTAAAGCATTTTTCTGATGAACGGTGCCGTCAAAATGATCCATTTCGTGCAATTTCTCTTGAGAATGAAACTATCGCTAAAACTCATTTCCCACTAAGTTGAGAGTGGAATCAGAAAAACAGGCAGACTCTGCTGATACACAACACTCGTAGACAGAAATACCCGCAGTATTTTAGAAGACTAACCACTGGTTTGGTATTTCCTTCCCAGCGTTAAAACCTTATATTTGAAGTTTTATCAAAAAGATTAATCAAAAAGTGACGTTATCTCATTTTCAAGGTCGTCTGGAGTGAAATATCTGTGACATGGATCTAGCTCTCTGTTCTGTAAATGACTCGGTATCTACTCTCCGTTCTGTCTGTGCCTAGGTCTGTACTCTCTGTTCTGTCTGTGCCTAGGTCTCTACTCTTCGTTCTGTCTGTGCCTAGGTCTGTACTCTCTGTTCTGTATGTGCCTAGGTCTGTACTCTCTGTTCTGTCTGTGCCTAGGTCTGTACTCTCTGTTCTGTCTGTGCCTAGGTCTGTACTCTCTGTTCTGTCTGTGCCTAGGTCTGTACTCTCCGTTCTGTCTGTGCCTAGGTCTGTACTCTCTGTTCTGTCTGTGCCTAGGTCTCTACTCTCCGTTCTGTCTGTGCCTAGGTCTCTACTCTCTGTTCTGTCTGTGCCTAGGTCTCTACTCTCCGTTCTGTCTGTGCCTAGGTCTCTACTCTCCGTTCTGTCTGTGCCTAGGTCTCTACTCTCCGTTCTGTCTGTGCCTAGGTCTCTACTCTCTGTTCTGTCCGTGCCTAGGTCTGTACTCTCTGTTATGACTGTGCCTAGATCCATACACTCTGTTCTGACACACCATAAATCATTCTAATGACCGCAGGGGTAAATTATAGTTTCCCTCAGTGTTTATTTAAAAGTCTGAAGCGCTTGTCCGCCATGTTGCGAGTCTCCGGATGACGTCACACAGTGGTGACGCGGTCCACCTCCACGTAGTGCACAGAGTGGTCACTGTGTCAGCAGATCACCTCTTTGCCTCCGAGCAGAGCCGGGGAGAGGCTCTTGACGCGGCGTCCCAACACCCCCCGACGGCGACGGAGACACGAACGGCAGAGGAGCACGCAGCATAGACAGACCGCCCCCAGGAGCACTGCCGTCCCCAGGCCCAAGTATAGGGCGGGTTGCTGCAGTAGCCAGGAGCAGTGCTTGGCGGCCTCATCGAACCCTGAGGGGCAGTGTGACGTTCCGTCGCACCACAAGGAGGCGTTGATGCAGGCGTCTAGTTCTGGGCAGCGGTGGGGACAGTCTTCCATCACGTAGCCTACCGGAGGCAGCACCGAGCGCCTGGACAGCACAGGCAGACCAGTATAGAAAATCTTACACAACTTTCAACCCTCCTTAACGGAACTCACCGGAAATGAATAAAAGTTTCTATTATACATGTTTTGAGCGTTTCAGCCACAATAATATAATTACATTGCTTGTTCCCTTGACATTCCATCATCCCAGGTACTCCAACATTCTCATTACATTTCTTGTTCCCTTGAAAGTCCATCATCCCAGGTACTCCAACATCCTCATTACCTTTCTTGTTCCCTTGACAGTCCATCATCCCAGGTACTCCAACATCCTCATTACCTTTCTTGTCCCCTTGACAGTCCATCATCCCAGGTACTCCAACATTCTCATTACATTTCTTGTTCCCTTGAAAGTCCATCATCCCAGGTACTCCAACATCCTCATTACCTTTCTTGTTCCCTTGACAGTCCATCATCCCAGGTACTCCAACATCCTCATTACATTTCTTGTTCCCTTGACAGTCCATCATCCCAGGTACTCCAACATCCTCATTACCTTTCTTGTCCCCTTGACAGTCCATCATCCCAGGTACTCCAACATTCTCATTACATTTCTTGTTCCCTTGAAAGTCCATCATCCCAGGTACTCCAACATCCTCATTACCTTTCTTGTCCCCTTGACAGTCCATCATCCCAGGTACTCCAACATCCTCATTACATTTCTTGTTCCCTTGAAAGTCCATCATCCCAGGTACTCCAACATCCTCATTACCTTTCTTGTTCCCTTGACAGTCCATCATCCCAGGTACTCCAACATCCTCATTACCTTTCTTGTCCCCTTGACAGTCCATCATCCCAGGTACTCCAACATCCTCATTACCTTTTTTGTTCCCTTGACAGTCCATCATCCCAGGTACTCCAACATCCTCATTACATTTCTTGTCCCCTTGACAGTCCATCATCCCAGGTACTCCAACATCCTCATTACCTTTCTTGTTCCCTTGACAGTCCATCATCCCAGGTACTCCAACATCCTCATTACCTTTCTTGTCCCCTTGACAGTCCATCATCCCAGGTACTCCAACATCCTCATTACCTTTCTTGTTCCCTTGACAGTCCATCATCCCAGGTACTCCAACATCCTCATTACATTTCTTGTCCCCTTGACAGTCCATCATCCCAGGTACTCCAACATCCTCATTACCTTTCTTGTTCCCTTGACAGTCCATCATCCCAGGTACTCCAACATCCTCATTACCTTTCTTGTCCCCTTGACAGTCCATCATCCCAGGTACTCCAACATCCTCATTACCTTTCTTGTTCCCTTGACAGTCCATCATCCCAGGTACTCCAACATCCTCATTACATTTCTTGTCCCCTTGACAGTCCATCATCCCAGGTACTCCAACATCCTCATTATAGGAAGCAAGGGTGAGATGGTATGGACTTGTAATGAGGATGGAAAATGATAGGATGCCAAAGAGAACAATATACATGAAGTATGTAGGGAAAATACCACAAGGGATATCTAGGAAGAGATGGGAGGAACATATAACAGCAATTGTGAAAGTGAGAGTAGAAGAGAGGAAGCAATAAAAAGACGAAGAACGGTGGAATGAATTTACTAAACAGGAAACAGTTGATGATAAAGTGAAGTGATCTGCAGCTCTTACTCTTGATATATAATATTAATAGTATATTAACAAGTGGTGAATGTTTGTGTTTTGGTAAGTTCCTACCCACCATAATTCGTCTCTAGAAGAGAGACAGGGGTGCAGGTGATGTGTAACTCCTATAAACGTCCATCACGGTGAAATACCAGGATAATCCCCCCGCCCCCATCCCCTCAGAACACCGCACCGTCCTCCCCGATGCATACTACACGTAACAAGGCAAATAGGAATAATTACTCCTTTGTGTGTTGTGCACGAAATTGGAAACAAGATGGACGCCTGCTACTCGTTAATATATTAACAAAATAGCACGTGTCCACCAATGCGGGTACGAGCATATTATTATGATGTAACGTTTTTCTCTTTTCGAAAGTCGGAGAAAACAAGAGTTCCTTCATTTGATTTAAACCAATCCGGGCACGAGAATTGGGGTGTCAGTCTCATCTTATATAGGCTTTGACGATGACTGGGAGTGTTGGGGTTTGAATCCCGATCAGCTGTATTCAGGATGGTTCCCGCTTTTCCTCCAAAATAATGCGAGTACACTGCTTTTAAATTGTGCGTTCTCTCTTGGTGTGCGGGCAGAAGGGGGTGACGGGTGTGAATGTCAATGCCATGTTTGGGGGCTGTTATCTCAGATTTTAGGTATCGATATTTATAATATTTAGATCGATTCTCGATTATTTCAATGGCAGTAAGGCCCGAGGGAATCCAGGAATTCAGTTTGGTTTTCTAGTTCGCTTAACACACGCTAGGTAGGGTTGGCCACAGATCGATACAGCTACAGTCCAGTCTTCATAGGAAAGGCCCTTCAGATTACATAAACATGTTTATTACGGCCAACAACCAACATTGATAACATGTTACTGTATTATTATTGTTGTTATTATATATGTAGTGCTAGTATATATCACAAGTGACAGCTGTATATCACATCAACCGACGTATGAATACATGGAAGTTTATCTATGTGTCAGATATTCCTATCAAACAAGACTGTCAAATAGTACCTTCTGGCCAGCTCCAGCCAGGTCAGGGTGTAAGTCCCGGGCTCTCTGGCCAGGAACTCCACCACGACGCTACGTGATTGGTCAGCGGGCTGGTAGTCGGGGTGGTCAGAAGGCAAGGCTAAGGACAGGACTGGCTGGTGGACCAGCTTGGTACTACTGATGACCCACCCTTCCGAGAACACCTGTCAACAAGACACAGGTGTATATGACGGACCAGGTTGGTGCTACTGATGACCCACCCCTCCGAGAACACCTGTCAACAAGACACAGGTGTATATGACGGACCAGCTTGGAACTACTGATGACCCACCCTTCCGAGAACACCTGTCAACAAGACACAGGTGTATATGACGGACCAGCTTGGTACTACTCAATGGTTGTACACAGGAACAGTCCTCAATGGCCGTCGGAACCAGCGCCACTCACCTCGACCACGTGGTGACGCTGAGGAGACGGAGGCTGGGGGCAGATAACGACATGGACACTGCCTCCGGAGTGCAGTGCTATCCTGTTGGTGGTGCCGCATGCCATACTGGTGACGTTGGTAGCCGCCATCTCTGGGGTAGATGCCACCTCCTGTTGCAGGAAGATGCCCCTCAGCTTGACGTAGAGATAGCGCCCTGGTCCGGGCTCCAGCAGCAGGGGTGCTTCTCGCAGTTCACCTGGGGACACAAGCAGGGACACACATGAATCTAATGGCATTAAGATTCATTTTACCTGCTAGGAGAGCTGACTGTAAGCTCCCTCTTACCTCTTGTGGTGTCCTGCTAGGAGAACTAACTGTAAGCTCCCTCTTACCTCCTGTGGTGTCCTGCTAGGAGAGCTGACTGTAAGCTCCCTCTTACCTCCTGTGGTGTCCTGCTAGGAGAGCTGACTGTAAGCTCCCTCTTACCTGCTAGGAGAACTAACTGTAAGCTCCCTCTTACCTCCTGTGATGTCCTGCTAGGAGAGCTGACTGTAAGCTCCCTCTTACCTGCTAGGAGAACTAACTGTAAGCTCCCTCTTACCTGCTAGGAGAACTAACTGTAAGCTCCCTCTTACCTCCTGTGGTGTCCTGCTAGGAGAGCTGACTGTAAGCTCCCTCTTACCTCCTGTGATGTCCTGCTAGGAGAGCTGACTGTAAGCTCCCTCTTACCTGCTAGGAGAACTAACTGTAAGCTCCCTCTTACCTGCTAGGAGAACTAACTGTAAGCTCCCTCTTACCTCCTGTGGTGTCCTGCTAGGAGAGCTGACTGTAAGATCCCTCTTACCTGCTAGGAGAACTAACTGTAAGCTCCCTCTTACCTGCTAGGAGAACCAACTGTAAGCTCCCTCTTACCTCCTGTGGTGTCCTGCTAGGAGAGCTGACTGTAAGCTCCCTCTTACCTGCTAAGAGAGCTGACTGTAAGCTCCCTCTTACCTCCTGTGGTGTCCTGCTAGGAGAGCTGACTGTAAGCTCCCTCTTACCTCCTGTGGTGTCCTGCTAGGAGAGCTAAATGTAAGCTCCCCACTGGCCCCTCCCAAACGCTGTTTCCTGGTGCACAATGGTATTCTTGTGAACTCCCAGGTTCCCTCAAAGTTGAGGCGACGGAAGTCGTCAGACGCGTTCATACCATTCACCTGAGACACAGTAACACAAGCTTGGTACAGCGACTCTGTTCTAAGATGTAGCCAGGATTCTCTATATCTGTAGTTAGTTAGTCTCTCTGACCAGATAAGATGTAACCAGAGTCCTCTAGACCTGTAGTCAGTCTCCCTGAACAAACAAAATGTAATCAGGGTACTCTAGACCTGTAGTTAGTCTCCCTGAACAAACAAAATGTAATCAGGGTACTCTAGACCTGTAGTCAGTCTCCCTGAACAAACAAAATGTTACCAGGGTACTCTAGACCTGTAGTCAGTCTCCCTGAACAAACAAAATGTTACCAGGGTACTCTAGACCTGTAGTCAGTCTCCCTGAACAAACAAAATGTTACCAGGGTACTCTAGACCAGTAGTCAGTCTCCCTGAACAAACAAAATGTTACCAGGGTACTCTAGACCTGTATTCAGTCTCCCTGAACAAACAAAATGTAATCAGGGTACTCTAGACCTGTAGTCAGTCTCTCTGACCAGATAGGATGTTACCAGGGTCCTCTAGACCTGTAGTTAGTCTCCCTGAACAAACAAAATGTAACCAGGGTAGTCTAGACCTGTAGCTAGTCTCTCTAACCAGATAAGATATAACCAGAGTCCTCTAGACCTGTAGTCAGTCTCCCTGAACAAACAAAATGTAATCAGGGTACTCTAGACCTGTAGTCAGTCTCACTGAACAAACAAAATGTTACCAGGGTACTCTAGACCTGTAGTCAGTCTCCTTGAACAAACAAAATGTAACCAGAGTCCTCTAGACCTGTAGTCAGTCTCCCTGAACAAACAAAATGTAACCAGAGTCCTCTAGACCTGTAGTCAGTCTCCCTGAACAAACAAAATGTTACCAGGGTACTTTAGACCTGTAGTCAGTCTCCCTGAACAAACAAAATGTAATCAGGGTACTCTAGACCTGTAGTCAGTCTCCCTGAACAAACAAAATGTTACCAGGGTACTCTAGACCTGTAGTCAGTCTCCCTGAACAAACAAAATGTAATCAGGGTACTCTAGACCTGTAGTCAGTCTCCCTGAACAAACAAAATGTTACCAGGGTACTCTAGACCTGTAGTTAGTCTCTCTGACCAGATAAGATGTAACCAGAGTCCTCTAGACCTGTAGTCAGTCTCCCTGAACAAACAAAATGTAACCAGGGTACTCTAGACCTGTAGTCAGTCTCCCTGAACAAACAAAATGTTACCAGGGTACTCTAGACCTGTAGTCAGTCTCCCTGAACAAACTAAATGTAACCAGAGTCCTCTAGACCTGTAGTCAGTCTCCCTGAACAAACAAAATGTAACCAGGGTACTCTAGACCTGTAGTTAGTCTCTCTGGTCAGACAGGTTGTAGCCATAGTCCTCTAGACCTGGAGTCGGTAACCACAGCTCCAGAAGGGAACGTACCCTGAAGTGAATCTCGACGATGTGTGAGATGGAGGTGAACACGAAGGGCAGAAGGGTGGGTCCCCCGGAGCAGAGGCAGTCCCTGGCAAGGGGGGGTGTGTCGTCCCAAGGTACCTCGAAGATCCCCAACGTGGCGGTGGCGTTGGCCCCGCAGTGGAGGCGGCCCAGGTCAGGCTGGGTCATCGTGAGGCATTGCCGCCCCCCTGTCTGGAGGCGGGTCAACGTCAGACGGACGCTCTCCCCTCGCTGGGCTTCAAACCGGTACGTGCAACTGTGGAACAACAACCCCGGTTATAACAGCTGGCAAGGATTTCAAACTTTGAAGAACATATTCTATAAACTTGTCAACAAACCACCGAGACCTTGGTTCAGCTGGTGGTGCACCTACCTACTTATCTCATGTATCCGGGTTAGAGTCCCGGCGAGTGTTGAAAGATAAGTTAGTGAAAAATGTGTTCTGTTCCGTTTAATTACGAGTTAAACTTACGAATTTGGGTCTAGCTGTTACTTTTGTCGGCAAATTTAGTTAAGGTGGATTAATAATAGTCGGTGACCTAGCGGTCTAGGGGTAAGGTGTCAGAATTCTGTGCTGGGGTCCGGGGTTCAATCCTCGGTCCCTGCACAAATTTATCTGATTACCAAACCCTTCCTTCACCTCTGACAAGACATCTTGTGAATGTGGGGAACGCCAGGCCTCCACCGTGGTTCGGATTCCACGTTAAACTGTAGGTCCTTCATTTCATCTCCCAATCACCCTACCATTACACATTAGTGTAAGTGCGTATAACCCGAACGGGTAGTAAGACGCGGTGATAATAATAATGATTAATAATATTTTTTAAGTGTTATTGAGGTTGAAGCGGAGGATGGGACGTGGATTAAGGCCTATATGTTTACAGTTTCTATAGCAAAAAACAGTTCTTGATTAATGGCTGGCATTTGAACAGTAACTGTTTTAGTTGAGTTTAAAAGTCCTTTCACGATGTTTGTCAGGTGGTTAAGTACTGGTGAACTTAACGTGTGTAGAATATTCAACTAAACACATCTACTGGAGCAGTATTTTATTTAATATGGTCAAAAGGTATTTGTTATAAAAAGTGTATACATATGTAACTTAATTTGTGTTCCCTCCCTCCCCCAGTCTCGGTATGAGAACAAACACTCCGGGACGTCCTTAATTGGAGCCAGGCTCTCTTGTCACTGGTTCATGGGGTCAGCTCTGGTTGGCTCGTAAGATTTCTGGCGTCATCAAAAACCTTCTCACCTGACGTCATCTGAGAACCCTCTCACCTGAGGTTGACGGCACCTCCTCTACCGTACAGGAAGACGTCCTTGGGTGCCTGGAACTTCTGAGGACCGTCGGCAACTGGTCCCTGAGGCTGGCTGACGAACCTGCGAGAACAGGGCCCAGGGCCGTAGGGCTCCCCATCCTGATGTAGGTCCACGAACTCGTACAGGGCTCTGAACGACACCGGCCTGAAACACATGACCATGACCATCTGGTACCAAGATTGTCATTACCTAAGAGCTGTAGAATTACTCAGTCTCAGCTCCAAGGTAAGGCTGTCACCAGTAGAGAGGAGTGTTGTTACCTGAGAGCTGTAGACTCACTCAGTCTCAGCTCCAAGGTAAGGCTGTCACCAGTAGAGAGGAGTGTTGTTACCTGAGAGCTGTAGACTCGCTCATTCTCAGCTTCAAGGTAAGGCTGTCACCAGTAGAGAGGAGTGTTGTTACCTGAGAGCTGTAGACTCGCTCAGTCTCAGCTTCAAGGTAAGCCTGTCACCAGTAGAGAGGAGTGTTGTTACCTGAGAGCTGTAGACTCGCTCAGTCTCAGCTTCAAGGTAAGGCTGTCACCAGTAGAGAGGAGTGTTGTTACCTGAGAGCTGTAGACTCGCTCAGTCTCAGCTCCAAGGTAAGGCTGTCACCGTAGAGAGGAGTGTTGTTACCTGAGAGCTGTAGACTCGCTCAGTCTCAGCTTCAAGGTAAGGCTGTCACCAGTAGAGAGGAGTGTTGTTACCTGAGAGCTGTAGACTCGCTCAGTCTCAGCTCCAAGGTAAGGCTGTCACCAGTAGAGAGGAGTGTTGTTACCTGAGAGCTGTAGACTCGCTCAGTCTCAGCTTCAAGGTAAGGCTGTCACCAGTAGAGAGGAGTGTTGTTACCTGAGAGCTGTAGACTCGCTCAGTCTCAGCTCCAAGGTAAGGCTGTCACCAGTAGAGAGGAGTGTTGTTACCTGAGAGCTGTAGACTCGCTCAGTCTCAGCTCCAAGGTAAGGGTGTCCACCAGTAGAGAGGAAGCTCTCCGTCAAGGAGCAAGGTCTGGGGAATCTGGTGATGTTGGCCAGCAGGGACTGGTCACAGCTCCTCGGTACCTGGTCCTTGCAGTACCTCGCCAGCAGCGTCACGTTGTTGGGGGTCTTCCCTGGCATGGGCGCCGCGACGCCTGATCCCGGGAACCTACCCTTCTCACGGCCCTCCTGCTCGCTGAAACAATGGTGTTCCGTTGGATCGATTAGAGACTATAAGAGCCTGAAGTTTATACCACGTGGCCATTGACGCGAGTGTCTTAGATACAAGTACAGGAACAATACAATCTGTAGACTTCCACCTTTAGCAAATGTAGGCCTAAGTGAATCTACGGACCATTCATGTCTAATACGTTGACTAACAGCTATGGTGCATTTGTAGATGTGTGTTCTATATTTATTGACACATAGCTTACACGTTATTCAGGTTAACATTGTGATTTTATTATTATTATTATTATTATTATTTTATCAGCACGTTTTAATATCCGTTCGGGTTTTACGCATATGTACTAATTAAGTTAATGTGTTAGGTACGAGGAAGCCTTATTTAAGAAGAATTTGTACCCACATTTGCGTGAAGGGAGTGTGGAAACCGTTTGTATAAAACCACTCTCAATCTGCCCAATTGGTATTCGAACCCCGATATTCCTGTCATATTCAGTCTAGTCTATTGTGAGAGTGATGCCTTAGACCACACGACCACCTAAGCGGTTTTGAATCTAATAAAATATCACAAAAGTTGAAATAAAACCAAGTTAACCAATTAAAATCTGGATCCTTTCTTGGGTACAAAAAAACCAGCCGTTTCTTTCGAGAAAGATGTGAAAATAATTTTATGTATAAAAAAATTAAATTCAAAAGTTTTTGAAAAATAATAATAAGTAACGTAAGTTGATTCTTATGTTCGTTTCTCTCATAATATGTATGCAAATCGCGCGTAAAAATAATAAAAACCTCTTTGGTGGGAAAAGTAAACTTTCAAGAGGGACTGAAACATATTTTTTCACGTTCTTTTTTAATCTTTCTCTTGTTTTTACTTAATTTTTTTTAGTCAAATAACGTTAAAAAATAAAGTGAATATAGCGCGCACATTACTTGTATTTATTCTGTCATCAAGACCGAGACGACGACACACAAAGATACATTTCATAGCGAATGAAAGGAATTATTCTTAGTTTTAAATAACAAAGGGATGAAACTCTTGACATCAAAATTGGAATTAATTTCAAGAAGTAAAATAATTGGAGAGACCTTCATAAAAATATTTACTTCCGAGCGCATTAAGATTCAAGAAGTTGCTCTTCCAAGGCTTTTTTTTTTAGA
>JBCFYV010011164.1:17241746-17274388 GCA_039000515.1 Timema cristinae | reverse complement strand
TGCAGTACCTCGCCAGCAGCGTCACGTTGTTGGGGGTCTTCCCTGGCATGGGCGCCGCGACGCCTGATCCCGGGAACCTACCCTTCTCACGGCCCTCCTGCTCGCTGAAACAATGGTGTTCCGTTGGATCGATTAGAGACTATAAGAGCCTGAAGTTTATACCACGTGGCCATTGACGCGAGTGTCTTAGATACAAGTACAGGAACCAATACAATCTGTAGACTTCCACCTTTAGCAAATGTAGGCCTAAGTGAATCTACGGACCCATTCAATGTCTAATACGTTGACTAACAGCTATGGTGCATTTGTAGATGTGTGTTCTATATTTATTGACACATAGCTTACACGTTATTCAGGTTAACATTGTGATTTTATTTATTATTATTATTATTATATTTATCAGCACGTTTTAATATCCGTTCGGGTTTTTACGCATATGTACTAATTAAGTTAATGTGTTAGGTACGAGGAAGCCTTATTAAGAAGAATTTGTACCCACATTTGCGTGAAGGGAGTGTGGAAACCGTTTGTATAAAACCACTCTCAATCTGCCCAATTGGTATTCGAACCCCGATATTCCTGTCATATTCAGTCTAGTCTATTGTGAGAGTGATGCCTTAGACACACGACCACCTAAGCGGTTTTGAATCTAATAAAAGATCACAAAAGTTGAAATAAAACCAAGTTAACCAATTAAAATCTGGATCCTTTCTTGGGTACAAAAAAACCAGCTGTTTCTTTCGAGAAAGATGTGAAAATAATTTTATGTATAAAAAAATTAAATTCAAAAGTTTTTGAAAAATAATAATAAGTAACGTAAGTTGATTCTTATGTTCGTTTCTCTCATAATATGTATGCAAATCGCGCGTAAAAATAATAAAAACCTCTTTGGTGGGAAAAGTAAACTTTCAAGAGGGACTGAAACATATTTTTTCACGTTCTTTTTTAATCTTTCTCTTGTTTTTACTTAATTTTTTTTAGTCAAATAACGTTAAAAAATAAAGTGAATATAGCGGCGCACTTACTTGTATTTATTCTGTCATCAAGACCGAGACGACGACACACAAAGATACATTTCATAGCGAATGAAAGGAATTATTCTTAGTTTTAAATAACAAAGGGATGAAACTCTTGACATCAAAATTGGAATTAATTTCAAGAAGTAAAATAATTGGAGAGACCTTCATAATAATATTTACTTCCGAGCGCATTAAGATTCAAGAAGTTGCTCTTCCAAGGCTTTTTTTTTAGAATTAAGAATGCAAATTTAATATTCATAAAATTGCAAGTGTATATAGTGGTAGAAGGAGAATTTTGTATATGTTAAGGTGGCATTTATTAATTGATTAAGATGGAGGTTATACATTTCTATGCCTAAAGATTCAAAACTCTCGTTTAATAATTATTTAACTGTAGTTTCTCACAAACCTTCAACAATGTTATCAAACATGAAAACTTTGTCCCTCCCTTCTCCTCTATCTTATAATCCATGGGGTAAGAGTGGTTAACCACAAGTATAAAAGTCTCCTACTTCGATTTCGGGCGATACCGATATTTACTATTTGTAAATCCTGCTATCCAATCAGTAGCTAGGCGGTTTTCCTGGCTGTGTGATACTAGGCGTACTGTCCTAGTTTAAGCTAGTTTGTAAGTCATGTGCTAATGTGTTTAGAACGTGATTGTTATATATAATTTTATATAAAACATTAAGAAACATAGTCTGGGCTTTAAGCTCCCGCTTTGGTGATCCCAAGGTATAAGGCGTTAGTTTCGCAATAGTCTGTATTACTGATCTTGTAGGGGTTTGAATTCCACTGGGTGTACAAATTTTTCTAAGTGTTTTCTACCTCTATCAATTGAAAAAGGCACATTCTCTAATTCTACCCTCTCTCCCCACAATGGGATAATTGAGGTAAGGATGCAGGATTAATAAATATTTGAGGTTAAATGCTTTATAAGTCTTGAACTATTGTGTTGTAAGAAGTTGTTAGCACTGGACGCACTGCAAGTATCTTGCTGTTTCCTCACCACTGTAGCTAGAATACTGTACTCTGTAACAGAACTACTCTATCTCTGTAGACTAGAACTACTGTACTCCTGTGACAAAACTGTACTCCTTAACTAAAACTATGTACCTCTGTGGCTAAACTACTGTTTATGTGACTATAACTATGTACTCTGTAGACTAGAATAATTACTCCTGTAGACTAGAACTATGTCTCCTGTTGACTAAACTACTCTATCTCTGTAGACTAGACTACTTACCTCCGTAGACCAGAACTTTCTGTACCTCCTGTAGACTAAAACTATTGCACCTCCTGTAGGGTAGAATACTGTATTGCATGTAACTATAACTACGTATCTCCTGTAGACTAGAAATAATGTACTCCTTGTAGACTAGAATAATGTACCTCTGTACTAGAACTACTGTACTCTGTTGACTAGAACTACTTATCTCCTGTAGACTGAACTACTGTACCTCCTGTAACCAGAACTACTGTACCTCCTGTAGACTAAACTATTGCACCTCTGTAGGCTAGAACTACTGTATTGCATGTAGACTATAACTACTGTACCTCCTGTAGACTAGAATAATGTAACTCCTGTAGACCAGAACTACTGTACCTCCTGTAGACTAAAACTATTGCACCTCCTGTAGGCTAGAACTACTGTATTGCATGTAGACTATAACTACTGTACCTCCTGTAGACTAGAAATAATGTACCTCCTGTAGACTAGAACTACTGTACCTCCTGTTGACTAGAACTACTGTACCTCCTGTAGACTAGAACTACTGTACCTCCTGTAGACTAAAACTATTGTACCTCCTGTAGGCTAGAACTACTGTATTGCATGTAGACTAGAACTACTGTACCGCCTGTTGACTAGAAACTACTGTACCTCCTGTTGACTAGAACTACTGTACCTCCTGTAGACCAGAACTACTGTACTCCTGTAGACTAAAACTATTGTACCTCCTGTAGGCTAGAACTACTGTATTGCATGTAGACTATAACTACTGTACCTCCTGTAGACTAGAAATAAATGTACCTCTGTAGACTAAAATAATGTACCTCCTGTAGACTAGAACTACTGTACCTCCTGTTGACTAGAACTACTCTATCTCCTGTAGACTAGAACTACTGTACCTCCTGTAGACCAGAACTACTGTACCTCCTGTAGACTAAAACTATTGTACCTCCTGTAGACTAAAACTATTGTACTCCTGTAGACTAGAACTACTGTACCTCCTGTATACTAAAATCAGGTATCTTAACCCACCAGAAGAATCAGGTATCTGAACGCACCAGAAAATGTCGTTGCACTTGAGAGAGGAGGCTGACCTAAGGGCCCCGTCCCACACTACGAGCTGACTGGAACACTCCTCTTCTTGAAGACTCAGCGTGGACACCACGTGGAACTTGAGTACAGCCAACCACACCTTGTAACGGGGGGGTGGGAACCGCCTCCAGAAGGGCAGCACGTGAGGGGCGGTGGGGGCGGACGTCAGGTCTGTTCCCTAGAGACAGATGTAACACTTCATATCACCAGGCGTCTCTATCAATTTTACAGTAAACATTCCACCCCTTCGTGATTTTCAGATGCGTTGTAGTGGATTCTACATGGGTGGGAGGGGGACACTGCCCCCCCCCACACTACACCATTGCAAAATGGCGAGACAGAAATAATAAGAGCTACTTAAACCAATGGTTCACAACCTCTTTCAGCTGACGCCCCCTCCCGTTAGTAGATCATCAATATCCCTGACCTGGTTTCGTTTTCATCAGTTGTTGAATATTGGTTTGATGTTTGACAGTCGATTTTGACAGTTGACTTCAAGTTGATAACTCTGTTAGTTTTTATGAGAGACAAGAGTTGAAGATACAGTGGTGTTACATGTGACAATAATGGTATCTCGGGAGGGGGTGGAGAACTATTGGGAGACGAACCTGAAACTTGAGGGCTTGAAAACAAACATGGCATGGAAATGGACACCCAATATATGCATTATTTTGACAATAACGTAAGAAAAAAGATCTTACTTTCTTTGGTAAAGGAATTGAATTAAA
Source organism: Timema cristinae (assembly GCA_039000515.1). Lineage (NCBI taxonomy): Eukaryota > Metazoa > Arthropoda > Insecta > Phasmatodea > Timematidae > Timema > Timema cristinae. Next base: position 17,270,318 of record JBCFYV010011164.1, on the reverse strand, counting down.
AAATTATCTTCAGTTCTTAGCTATTTGTAACGTTATTTCCAAGGCTGGGAACTAATCTTTGTGCGTCTCTTATTTTCTTAATTAAGTCTGTTTAAAAGACTGGCCCAACTCACGTCGTCTAAGGACTACTGCTACATTCATAGGAACAACTGTATGTGACAACCGTTACTAGATAATTTGTCACGTATTCATACGTCAAGTAATGGGATCTGCAGCTGTCCCTTCTGATAGATATTATCAATACACATACTGTAACAATAACAATATTGTCAAATGTTATCACTGTTGGACATAGTAAATATGTTTGTATTTTCTAAACGCTCATTCATACCAGAATCCCACCGTAGAACTAGATGACTTTCACCTAGCCACGGGCCTACCTGCAAGTGGTAGAGGCAGGTGGTGTTAGGGGACAAGGAGTGGTGCGGCGTCTCCAAGACTCCCTTCCCAGTACCTCGAACCCAGAACTCGCATCTCTTGTTCCGCGCGTACGTCGGGAGTGCAGGTCCACGAACCGAACCTGAGACCACAAAGTTTCAAGGTCATCATTTTAAGTAGAGGAGAGAATCAGCAGTTACTACTACAAGTCAGCGTTGTATTGAACCATAGGAAGAGAGGAGAGAATCAGCAATTACTACTGCAAGTCAGAGTTGTATTGAACCATAGGAAGAGAGAGGAGAGAATCAGCAATTACTACTGCAAATCAGAGTTGTATTGAACCATAGGAGAGAGAAAAGAATCAGCAATTACTACTGCAGTCAGAGTTGTATTGAACATAGGAAGAGAGAGGAGAATCGCAATTACTACTGCAAGTCAGAGTTGTATTGAACTATAGGAAGAGAGAGGAGAGAATCAGCAATTACTACTGCAAGTCAGAGTTGTATTGAACCATAGGAAGAGAGGAGGAGAGAATCAGCAATTACTACAAGTCAGTCGAGTTGTATTGAACCATAGGAGAGAAGGAGAGAATCAGCAATTACTACTGCTAAGTCAGAGTTGTATTGAACCATAGGAAGAGAAGGAGAGAATCAGCAATTACTACTGCAAGTCAGAGTTGTATTGAACCATAGAAAGAGAGAGGAGAATCAGCAATTACTACTGCAAGTCAGAGTTGTATTGAACCATAGGAAGAGAGAGGAGAGAATCAGCAATTACTACTGCAAGTCAGAGTTGTATTGAACCATAGGAAGAGAGAGGAAGAATCAGCAATTACTACTGCTAGTCAGAGTTGTATTGAACCATAGGAAGAGAGAGGAGAGAATCGCAATTACTACTGCAAGTCAGAGTTGTATTGAACCATAGAAGAGAGAGGAGAGAATCGCAATTACTACTGCAAGTCAGAGTTGTATTGAACCATAGGAAGAGAAAGGAGAGAATCAGCAATTACTACTGCAAGTCAGAGTTGTATTGAACCATAGGAAGAGAAGGAGAGAATCAGCAATTACTACTGCTAGTCAGAGTTGTATTGAACCATAGGAAGAGAGAGGAGAGAATCAGCAATTACTACTGCTAGTCAGAGTTGTATTGAACCATAGGAAGAGAGAGGAGAGAATCAGCAATTACTACTACAAGTCAGGTTGTATTGAACCATAGGAAGAGAAGGAGAGAATCAGCAACTACTACTGCAGTCAGAGTTGTATTGAACTATAGGAAGAGAGAGGAGAGAATCACAATTACTACTGCTAGTCAGAGTTGTATTGAACCATAGGAAGAGAGAGGAGAGAATCAGCAATTACTACTGCAAGTCAGAGTTGTATTGAACCATAGGAAGAGAGAGGAGAGAATCAGCAATTACTACTGCAAGTCAGAGTTGTATTGAACCATAGGAAGAGAGAGGAGAGAATCAGCAATTACTACTAGCAAGTCAGGTTGTATTGAACCATAGGAAGAGAGGAGAGAATCAGCAATTACTACTGCAAGTCAGAGTTGTATTGAACCATAGGAAGAGAGAGGAGAGAATCCGCAATTACTACTGCAAGTCAGAGTTGTATTGAACCATAGGAAGAGAGAGGAGAGAATCGCAATACTACTGCAAGTCAGAGTTGTATTGAACCATAGGAAGAGAGAGGAGAGAATCAGCAATTACTACTGCAGTCAGAGTTGTATTGAACCATAGGAAGAGAAGGAGAGAATCAGCAATTACTACTGCTAGTCAGAGTTGTATTGAATCATAGGAAGAGAGAGGAGAGAATCAGCAATTACTACTGCAAGTCAGAGTTGTATTGAACCATAGGAAGAGAGAGGAGAGAATCGCAATTACTACTGCAAGTCAGAGTTGTATTGAACCATAGGAAGAGAGAGGAGAGAATCAGCAATTACTACTGCAGTCAGAGTTGTATTGAACCATAGGAAGAGAGAGGAGAGAATCAGCAATTACTACTGCAAGTCAGAGTTGTATTGAACCATAGGAAGAGAGAGGAGAGAATCAGCAATTACTACTGCTAGTCAGAGTTGTATTGAACATAGGAAGAGAGAGGAGAGAATCAGCAATTACTACTGCAAGTCAGAGTTGTATTGAACCATAGGAAGAGAGAGGAGAGAATCAGCAATTACTACTGCAAGTCAGAGTTGTATTGAACCATAGGAAGAGAGAGGAGAGAATCATCAATTACTACTGCAAGTCAGAGTTGTATTGAACCATAGGAAGAGAGAGGAGAAATCCGCAACTACTACTGCAAGTCAGAGTTGTATTGAACCATAGGAAGAGAGAGGAGAGAATCAGCAATTACTACTGCAAGTCAGAGTTGTATTGAACCATAGGAAGAGAGAGGAGAGAATCAGCAATTACTACTGCTAGTCAGAGTTGTATTGAATCATAGGAAGAGAGAGGAGAGAATCAGCAATTACTACTGCTAGTCAGAGTTGTATTGAACATAGGAAGAGAGAGGAGAGAATCAGCAATTACTACTGCAAGTCAGAGTTGTATTGAACTATAGGAAGAGAGAGGAGAGAATCAGCAATTACTACTGCAAGTCAGAGTTGTATTGAACCATAGGAAGAGAGAGGAGAATCGCAATACTACTGCAAGTCAGAGTTGTATTGAACCATAGGAAGAGAGAGGAGAGAATCATCAATTACTACTGCAAGTCAGAGTTGTATTGAACCATAGGAAGAGAGAGGAGAGAATCAGCAATTACTACTGCAAGTCAGAGTTGTATTGAACATAGGAAGAGAGAGGAGAGAATCGATAATTACTACGGCAAGTCAAGTGTCTGTATTGAACCTTAGGAAGAAAGGGAGAGAATCAGCAATTTACTACTGCAAGTCAGAGTTGTATGATAAAGTAGGAAATCGCATTATATGAGAGAGTTGATTGAAAGAGAAGGAAGAATCAGCAATTACTACTGCAAGTCAGAGTTGTATTGAACTATAGGAAGAGAAGGAGAGAATCAGCAATTACTACTGCTAGTCAGAGTTGTATTGAACATAGGAAGAGAGAGGAGAGAATCAGCAATTACTACTGCAAGTCAGAGTTGTATTGAACCATAGGAAGAGAAAGGAGAGAATCAGCAATTACTACTGCAAGTCATGTTGTATTGAACCATAGGAAGAGAGAGGAGAGAATCAAATTACTACTGCATAGTCAAGGTTGTATTGAACATAAGGAAGAGAGAGATAGCAATTCACTGCAAGTCAAGTTGTATTGACATAGGAAGAAATAGAATCAGCAATACTAGAGTCAGAGTTGTATTGAACCATAGGAAGAGAGAGAGAGATCGAATACTATGCAAGATATAACATGACAAAAATAATACTACTGCAAGTCAAGGTTGTATTGAACCATAGGAAGAGAAAGGAGAGAATCAGCATATTACTACTGCTAGTCAGAGTTGTATTGAACATAGGAAGAGAGAGGAGAGAATCAGCAATTACTACTGCAAGTCAGAGTTGTATTGAACCATAGGAAGAGAGAGGAGAGAATCAGCAATTACTACTGCAAGTCAGAGTTGTATTGAACCATAGGAAGAGAGAGGAGAGAATCAGCAATTACTACTGCAAGTCAGAGTTGTATTGAACTATAGGAAGAGAGAGTAGGAGTGATGAATAAGACAGATTACTACTGCAAGTCAGAGTTGTATTGAACCATAGGAAGAGAGAGGAGTAGAATCAGCAATTACTACTGCAAGTCAGAGGTTGTATTGAACTATAGGAAGAGAGAAGGAGAGAATCAGCAATTACTACTGCAAGTCAGAGTTGTATTGAACCATAGGAAGAGAAGGAGAGAATCAGCAATTACTACTGCAAGTCAGAGTTGTATTGAACCATAGGAAGAGAGAGGAGAGAATCAGCAATTACTACTGCAAGTCAGAGTTGTATTGAACCATAGGAAGAGAGAGGAGAGAATCAGCAATTACTACTGCAAGTCAGAGTTGTATTGAACTATAGGAAGAGAGAGGAGAGAATCATAATTACTACGGCAAGTCAGTGCTGTATTGAACATAGGAAGAGGAGGAGAGAATCAGCAATTACTACTGCAAGTCAGAGTTGTATTGAACCATAGGAAGAGAGAGGATAGAATCAGCAATTACTACTGCAAGTCAGGTTGTATTGAACTATAGGAAGAAAGAGGAGAGAATCAGCAATTACTACTGCTAGTCAGAGTTGTATTGAATCATAGGAAGAGAGAGGAGAATCAGCAATTACTACTGCAAGTCAAGTTGTATTGAACATAGGAAGAGAGAGGAGAGAATCAGCAATTACTACTGCAAGTCAGAGTTGTATTGAACTAGTAGGAAGAGAGAGGAGAGAATCAGCAATTACTACTGCAAGTCAGAGTTGTATTGAACCATAGGAAGAGAGAGGATAGAATCAGCAATTACTACTGCAAGTCAAGGTTGTATTGAACTATAGGAAGAGAAAGGAGAGAATCAGCAATTACTACTGCTAGTCAGAGTTTATTGAATGAGAAGTAGAATAGAATAATGAGCAGGAGACAAGGAGAGAGGAAATCAGCAATTACTACTGCAAGTCAGAGTTGTATTGAACATAGGAAGAGAGAGGAGAGAATCAGCAATTACTACTGCAAGTCAAGGTTGTATTGAACCATAGGAAGAGAGAGGAGAGAATCAGCAATTACTACTGCAAGTCAGAGTTGTATTGAACCATAGGAAGAGAGAGGAGAGAATCAGCAATTACTACTGCAAGTCAGAGTTGTATTGAACCATAGGAAGAGATAGGAGAGAATCAGCAAATTCTACTAGTATGTATGACTAGAGAGATCACAATTCTACTGCAAGTCAGTTGATGAACTATAGGAAGAGAGTGGAGAGAATCAATAATTACTACGGCAAGTCAAAGAGTTGTATTGAACCATAGGAAGAAAGGGAGAGAATCAGCAATTACTACTGCTAGTCAAGTTGTATTGAACCATAGGAAGAGAGAGGAGAGAATCAGCAATTACTACTGCAAGTCAAGGTTGTATTGAACCATAGGAAGAGAGAGGAGAGAATCAGCAATTACTACTGCAAGTCAGAGTTGTATTGAACCATAGGAAGAGAGTGGAGAGAATCAATAATTACTACGGCAAGTCAAAGAGTTGTATTGAACCATAGGAAGAGAGAGGAGAGAATCAGAAATTCTACTGAAAGTCAGAGTTGTATTGAACCATAGGAAGAGATAGGAGAGAATCAGCAATTACTACTGCAAGTCAAAGAGTTGTATTGAACTATAGGAGGTCTGGGGAGGGGAAGTGGGGTAAGGGAAGAGAAACTCTCGGCTTCTTCTATCGTAACTACAATGCAGCTTATAATTGTATTTTTTAGTTTCTTATATCAAGGAAAAGTATTGTAATCATGACTTATTTTGATCTCGAGATTGTGATGAATTTTCACGTTTTGTGTGCGTAAGGACCCAAATGAAAAGGTTTTTTTTTACAAGTCTGCCTGCCTGTTTGTCATCATGTCTGTCTGTTTGTACCCACGTCTGTTTGTTTGTCATCATAGCTACCTGTTTGTCATAATGTCTGTCTATTTGTCTCCACGTCTGTCTGTTTATCCAATGTCTGTTTGTCTCCATGTCTGTCTGTCCATGTCCACGTATATGAAACGGTTTGATGGATTTTGTTCAAACGAGATATCTAGATGTTACAAAGAAATGCCTCAGGATTTTTTTATATTTTGATCTTAGCCCTCAAACTAAGATTGGTTTACTGATGAGTGACTAACGAGTGTTTACCTGACAAATAACACACTACTGGTTTACTTATGAGTGACTAACGAGTGTTTACCTGACAAATAACACTATACTGATTTACTGATGAGTGAGTAACGAGTGTTTACCTAACAAATGACACTATACTGGTTTACTGATGAGTGACTAACAAGTGTTTACCTGACAAATAACACACTACTGGTTTACTGATGAGTGACTAACGAATGTTTACCTGACAAATAACACACTACTGGTTTACTTATGAGTGACTAACGAGTGTTAACCTGACAAATAACACTCTACTGGTCTACTGATGAGTGACTAACGAGTGTTTACCTGACAACTAACACTATGTTTGTTTACTGATGAGTGACTAACCAGTGTTTACCTGACAAATAACACACTACTGGTTTACTTATGAGTGAATAACGAGTGTTTACCTGACAAATAACACACTACTGGTTTACTGATGAGTGACTAACGAATGTTTACCTGACAAATAACACACTACTGGTTTACTTATGAGTGACTAACGAATGTTTACCTGACAAATAACACACTACTGGTTTACTGATGAGTGACTAACGAATGTTTACCTGACAAATAACACACTACTGGTTTACTTATGAGTGACTAACGAATGTTTACCTGACAAATAACACACTACTGGTTTACTGATGAGTGACTAACGAATGTTTACCTGACAAATAACACACTACTGGTTTACTTATGAGTGACTAACGTGTGTTTACCTGACAAATAACACTCTAAACAGTTTAATTTGGGGAAATTAGTTTAAGGGTGGTTTATAAATAAGTTCTTTTTGAAGTCTTTTCCTAGCTTTTTCCACGTTTTGAGAAAGTTTGTACGTTTGTGTGGTATTAACTCTCTGGAAGTGTACTCTTGAAGCAGTTTTTCACAAATTCCGGAAACATTTTATACTTGTATTAAAATGAATATCCATATCATCCCAATATACACTGGGTCACGTGGCTTAAGGTGTCAATCTTGTGTTGCTGGTCAAGGGAAGGTCAAGGTTCAAATCTAAGCAAGGTGAACAAAGGTAGTTTTCCCAGTCTGTAGCCTTAGGTACATAGTAGACAAAGAGAGAAACAAACAAACACACAAAGAGAGAGACAGACAAATATACAAAGAGAGAGAAACACACAAAGAGAGAGACAAATAAATATACAAAGAGAGGGACAGACAAATATACAAAGACAGATACAGAAAAATATACAAAGAGAGAGACAGACAAATATACAAAGGGAATTGTAAGTTCTATTATTGTTTAGTGTGAGGCACACAAAATGTCTGTATACATCATAGTTTCGACACAATTCTCACTATTACAATACTATCTTTGCATGAAAGAGGGGTGCTCACCTCCACCTCCAGCTGGAAACCGTGGAGCGCCTGCAGGGGAGCGGGGTAGAGGAAGGTGCCATAAGGTGAGGTGGTGAACTCCACCAACAGCTCAGGGCCGCTAGATGCCGCCTCCGGCACCGCCTCTCCACCCCCACAAAACTTGAGCAGCACGGGTCCCGCGTCGTGTAGCCATCATACACTGTGACGTAGTCCTGCACGTCGTCACACTCGGACCACACCTGAGGTCACAGTTCATAGAGATCTGTGACTTGCAAACCCACACAGGCGCCTGACTCGCCTTGGTGGTTTTACCGGCAATGGGGCTTCATTCCCGGCCTGTTGCGTTAGGGTGTTATTTTTCCACTCTCCCTCCAAGCAAATGAGGGTTCATTACCCCTAAATCTATATTTTTGTCATACCTACAGAGTAGATATAATTATGTTCCGGACGGGAGCACAAATACACACTTTATAAACACTATATTACATCAGCAGGACTTAAAAACTATCTTAAACCTAGGCAATCCAGCAGTAGCACCAGGATATAAACTGGCAGGAAGACTATTCAGGGAATATCTCCGTCAGCATGGCCTGGATTCGAACCAGGATACCTCTAGACTCGTGGTCCACTTCTCTATCTTTTAATACAGGAATAGAGGGAAGTAAAAAGGTTGAAAATAAAAATTTAGGAGGTGAATTTAATAAATGCTAGGTTTGAACCAGCACCCCTCTAACCCACTGACCTTGAGCTCACGGTGACGGTGATGCTGTCCTCCAGCACCGCCCCCGAGCCATACAGTGACGACTGACTGCGGATGGCCACCAGTTGCCCCTCGGTCTGCCTGACAGCGATGAGGGCCTGTTTCCCCGGTGGTACCTCGTGCTGTCTCACGGCGTAGTAGCAGGTGAGGTTGCGGGGGTACACTCCGGGGAAGTTGGGGGACTGCAGGCGGCACAGTTTGCGGTCGCAGTCACTGAAGATGCGCGAGCAGTAAGTGCCCAAGATGAGGTCACCGAGGTAGTACTGTGGAGGCGGTGACGTCGTGGTGTTGGACGCCGCCTCCAGTGGCTCAGAACGCGTATCTGGGGGTGGGAAAGAGCATCCGTTGTATAACAGAGAGACACAATATGTGTCTTACTACCAGTCCCAGCTATTCATGTCTTACTACCAGTCCCAGTTATTAGTGTCTTACTACCAGTTCCAGCTAGTAGTGTCTTACTACCAGTCCCAGCTATTCATGTCTTACTACCAGTCCCAGCTAGTAGTGTCTTACTACCAGTCCCAGCTATTCATGTCTTACTACCAGTCCCAGTTATTAGTGTCTTACTACCAGTCCCAGCTAGTAGTGTCTTACTACCAGTCCCAGCTATTCATGTCTTACTACCAGTCCCAGTTATTAGTGTCTTACTACCAGTCCCAGCTAGTAGTGTCTTACTACCAGTCCCAGCTAGTAGTGTCTTACTACCAGTCCCAGCTATTCATGTCTTACTACCAGTCCCAGTTATTAGTGTCTTACTACCAGTCCCAGCTAGTAGTGTCTTACTACCAGTCCCAGCTATTCATGTCTTACTACCAGTCCCAGTTATTAGTGTCTTACTACCAGTCCCAGCTAGTAGTGTCTTACTACCAGTCCCAGCTATTCATGTCTTACTACCAGTCCCAGTTATTAGTGTCTTAATACCAGTCCCAGCTAGTAGTGTCTTACTACCAGTCCCAGCTATTCATGTCTTACTACCAGTCCCAGCTAGTAGTGTCTTACTACCAGTCCCAGCTAGTAGTGTCTTACTACCAGTCCCAGCTATTCATGTCTTACTACCAGTCCCAGTTATTAGTGTCTTACTACCAGTCCCAGCTAGTAGTGTCTTACTACCAGTCCCAGCTATTCATGTCTTACTACCAGTCCCAGTTATTAGTGTCTTAATACCAGTCCCAGCTAGTAGTGTCTTACTAGCTGTCCCAGTTATCCGTGTCTTTCTGCCATTCCCGGATATGCGTGGATAGTTAAACTTATGTAGTAAGGACAAGGGAGGTTGAATTTAAAGGAAATGTACCCGTATTCACTAAAGGGAGAGTGGAGAAACTAATAATTATTAATATGAACTGGATTTAAATCCCGACTTTCCTGTACCCAGGAAACCAAACCAGATATTTTCATATGAAAGGCCAGTTATTCAATTTCACGAAAAAAATCTCATTTATTTATTTCATGTTTGTAAAATACATTTTAAAATGCTAGAATTAACTTTTAAAATATGTATATTTCCAATTTAATTTGCGTGTAAAAGTTGTAAAAAACCAGTTTCACGATATTTCGGTATCGGTCTTTTATCAAAGATGTAATAAACATGTGTTATTTAAATCATATTTTATTACGTTTGAGGTAGTGGTGGTTAGGTCCACATTTTCAGATCAAACAGCAAAGTCAAATAGAAGTTTGAGTATTAAAAAAATATATATTAGTGCGAGGGTGGGGGGACATTTGTTGCCTAGCTATATAGCTTTAGATATTAAACATAGTAATTTACAAAATCGTATATTAGATAATTATGATTATCATATTTAATCCTAAGCTGGTAAGTGATAACTTACTATCCTAACATGTGAGTTAACTATTTTATATTTTAGCCAAGTGAACATTAATTTGTTATGTATATAACACAAGAAAATAGCCAAAATTGAAAACGAGTTCTAAAGTTTTAAACTGGTGATGCTTCGTATTATTGTCTAAAATTGTATTTTTCTTCATAATAAAAGTCTAAGTTGACGAAGTGATGCACACTCTTAAATTTGATAAATTTAATGTCTTTCTTTTTAATAATAAGCTAGGCAGTGTAACACCATCCTAAAATAGTGCTACGTCTTTCTCTGCTTGGAGGAGACTTTCTACAGAGCTTTCCAAGGCCGACTATATCCATGGAGTGCCAACCTTTTAGTGCCGAAACCGGCAACAATAAATACTATCAAGATATACGAAGGGAGTTACAACCGGGCGAGGGCTTTAATGGAGACTTTTGGAGGGAGAAAGAATATGAGATTTTTTCTGAAAGATACTAAGAGGCAAAATTAACATATAAAAGGTGTATTTGAATAAGGTGACTTTAACTGAGATTGTAGCTCCGTACTTTTGGCTGGCACTACTAGATTTTTACAGACTGAGCTACCCAGGCCATTATTCGGTCTAAATTGCACTTACCATTGGGTGCCAACTTTGTATCAAAATAACTACTTTGTGTTAACAAATTAAACAAATCATTTAGCAGTCATATATAAACCACATAATGCTTTATTCTATCCTTTTCTTTACCCAACTTCCCCCATGTAACATCCTGTAGACATCATAACTCCCCCTGTATAACACCCTGTATACATTAGAGCTTTCCTCGTGTAACACCCTGGATACATTAGAACTTTCCTCGTGTAACACCCTGTATACATTAGAGCTTTCCTAATTTAACACCCTGTATACATTAGAGCTTTCCTCGTGTAACATCCTGTAGGCATTAGAGCTTTCCTCGTTTAACACCCTGTATACATTAGAGCTTTCCTCGTTTAACACCCTGTATACATTAGAGCTTTCCTTGTGTAACCCTGTAGACATTAGAGCTTTCCTCGTTTAACACCCTGTATACATTAGAGCTTTCCTCGTGTAACACCCTGTAGACATTAGAGCTTTCCTCGTTTAACACCCTGTATACATTAGAGCTTTCCTCGTGTAACACCCTGTATACATTAGAGCTTTCCTCGTTTAACATCCTGTATACATTAGAGCTTTCCTCGTGTAACACCCTGTAGACATTAGAGCTTTCCTCGTTTAACATCCTGTATACATTAGAGCTTTCCTCGTGTAACACCCTGTAGACATTAGAGCTTTCCTCGTGTAACATCCTGTATACATTAGAGCTTTCCTCGTTTAACACCCTGTAGACATTAGAGCTTTCCTCGTGTAACACCCTGTAGACATTAGAGATTTCCTCGTTTAACACCCTGTATACATTAGAGCTTTCCTCGTGTAACATCCTGTATACATTAGAGATTTCCTCGTTTAACATCCTGTATACATTAGAGCTTTCCTCGTGTAGACATCCTGTAGACATTAGAGCTTTCCTCGTTTAACATCCTGTATACATTAGAGCTTTCCTCGTGTAACACCCTGTAGACATTAGAGCTTTCCTCGTGTAACATCCTGTATACATTAGAGCTTTCCTCGTTAACACCCTGTATACATTAGAGCTTTCCTCGTTTAACACCCTGTAGACATTAGAGTTTCCTCGTTTAAAACCCTGTATACATTAGAGCTTTCCTCGTTTAACACCCTGTAGACATTAGAGCTTTCCTCGTTTAACACCCTGTATACATTAGAGCTTTCCTCGTGTAACACCCTGTAGCATTAGAGCTTTCCTCGTTTAACACCCTGTATACATAGAGCTTTCCTCGTGTAACATCCTGTATACATTAGAGCTTTCCTGTTAACATCCTGTAGACATTAGAGCTTTCCTCGTTTAACACCTGTATACATTAGAGCTTTCCTCGTGTAACACTGTAGACATTAGAGCTTTCCTCGTGTAACACCCTGTATACATTAGAGCTTTCCTCGTGTAACACCCTGGATACATTAGACTTTCCTCGTGTAACACCCTGTATACATTAGAGCTTTCCTATTTAACACCCTGGTATACATTAGACTTTCCTCGTGTAACACCTGTAGCATTAGAGCTTTCCTCTTTAACACCCTGTATACATTAGAGCTTTCCTCGTTAACACCTGTAACATTAGAGCTTTCCTTTTAACCCCTGTAGACATTAGAGCTTTCCTCGTTTAACACCCTGTATACATTAGAGCTTTCCTCGTGTAACACCCTGTAGACATTAGAGCTTTCCTCGTTTAACACCCTGTATACATTAGAGCTTTCCTCGTGTAACACCCTGTATACATTAGAGCTTTCCTCGTTTAACATCCTGTATACATTAGAGCTTTCCTCGTGTAACACCCTGTAGACATTAGAGCTTTCCTCGTTTAACATCCTGTATACATTAGAGCTTTCCTCGTGTAACACCCTGTAGACATTAGAGCTTCCTCGTGTAACATCCTGTATACATTAGAGCTTTCCTCGTGTAACACCCTGTAGACATTAGAGCTTTCCTCGTGTAACACCTGTATGACATTAGAGATTTCCTCGTTTAACACCCTGTAACATTAGAGCTTTCCTCGTGTAACACCCTGTAGTACATTAGAGATTTCCTCGTTTAACACCCTGTATACATTAGAGCTTTCCTCGTGTAAGCACCCTGTAACATTAGAGCTTTCCTCGTTTAACATCCTGTATACATTAGAGCTTTCCTCGTGTAACACCCTGTAGACATTAGAGCTTTCCTCGTTTAACATCCTGTATACATTAGAGCTTTCCTCGTTGTAACAACCCTGTATACATTAGAGCTTTCCTCGTTAACATCCTGTAGACATTAGAGCTTTCCTCGTTTAAACACCCTGTATACATTAGAGCTTTCCTCGTTAACACCCTGTATACATTAGAGATTTCCTCGTTTAACCCCTGTATACATTAGAGCTTTCCTCGTGTAACACCCTGTATACATTAGAGCTTTCCTCGTGTAAACCCTGAACATTAGACTTTCCTCGTGTAACACCCTGTTATAATTAGAGCTTTCCTCGTGTAACACCCTGATACATTAGACTTTCCTCGTGTAACACCTGTATAAATTAGAGCTTTCCTCGTTTACACCCTGTAACATTAACTTCTCGTGAACGTAATAAATTTCCTCGTTACACCTATACACACTTCCTGGTAACCTGTATACATTAGAGCTTTCCTTGTGTAACATCCTGTAGACATTAGAGCTTTCCTCGTTTAACACCCTGTATACATTAGAGCTTTCCTCGTGTAACACCCTGTAGACATTAGAGATTTCCTCGTTTAACACCCTGTATACATTAGAGCTTTCCTCGTTTATCATCCTGTATACATTAGAGCTTTCCTCATGTAACACCTGTAGACATTAGAGCTTTCCTCGTTTAACACCCTGTAGACATTAGAGCTTTCCTCGTTTATCATCCTGTATACATTAGAGCTTTCCTCATGTAACACCCTGTAGACATTAGAGCTTTCCTCATGTAACACCCTGTAGACATTAGAGCTTTCCTCGTGTAACACCCTGGATACATTAGAACTTTCCTCGTGTAACACCCTGTATACATTAGAGCTTTCCTCGTTTAACACCCTGTATACATTAGAGCTTTCCTCGTGTAAGGGTTCGGCCAGACTGCCAAGCGTGCGAGCGAGCGCGCGAGCGAGCGAGCGAGCGCGCAAGCGACTGGGTGGCCAACTGCAGCGCGCGAGCGAGGCGAGCGAGCGCGTAATTAGCGGACCCTAGTTAGATTATTATTAGCACCACGTCTTACTACCCGTTCGGGTTATACGCACTTACGCTAATGTGTAATGGTAGGGTTATTGTGAGATGAAATGAAGGACCTACAGTTTAACGTGGAATCCGAACCACGGTGGCGACCTGGCATTCCCCACATTCACAAGATGTCTTGTCAGAGGTGAAGGAAGGGTTTGGAAATAAGATAAATCTGTGCCGGGACCGAGGATTGAACCCCGGCTGCCAGCACAGAAGTCTGACACCTTACCCCTAGACCACCAGGTCACCGCCCCCCTCCCCTCCTTAGTTAGAGAAGATGTATCTGTCAAACACACTTAGTACATCTCTGCTCCTCGAAAATTCTTACAGAAAATATTGTGTATTTATAAAAAAGAAAAAAGTAGAAGTGCATCCAATTAATAAATTGAGAAATGCGTATGGTACTGTACTGAAGTGTTTTAAAATCAGATTTGCCGCACCAGTGGCAGAATGGTGCGTTGCACTCGAAAGGTTCGAATCTTGGCTCAGTGAACTGAAGGTGATTTTTAAAACTTATTTATTGTTGTGGTTTTTTCATACTCTCTCCAAACTAATGGTGATTCTTATTTGTAAAGGGCTACTTTGATTATAATATTGAAGTATTTTAACATATCGGGTTTACATATATACATTATATTATTTATGGTCTTACCAATTAAATTAGGCCATTATTATTATTATTATTATTATTATTAGCACCGCATCTTACTACCCGTTCAGGTTATACGCACTTACGCTAATGTGTAATGGTAGGGTGATTGTGAGATGAAATGAAGGACCTACAGTTTAACGTGGAATCCGAACCACGGTGGAGGCCTGGCTTTCCCCACATTCACAAGATGTCTTGCCAGAGGTGAAGGAAGGGTTTGGTAATCAGATAAATCTGTGCCGGGACCGAGGATTGAACCCCGGCCGCCAGCACAGAAGTCTGAAACCTTACCCCTAGACCGCCAGGTCACCGGGCCATTAATAGCAAGTGTGTTAAACCTATCACTGATAGAAAAAAGTCAAATATCATGTCAAAATGAGAAGTTTCCCCAGCACTCAATGAACCAACATACAATAATTTTGCCTAGCGCCTGTAAACTAGACTGTACCGGGTCGAGCGCGCGCGCTTGAAAAATAGAACCAGTTCTATATTTCAAGCGCGCGCGCTCAGTCGCTCGCGCGCTCGCTCGCTCGCTCGCTCCAGTGTGGCCACCCCCATTACAACCAATGTGTTCTATTTTATATTTTAGTCGCTCGCGCGCTCGCTCGCTCGCTCGCGCGCTCAGTCTGGCCGTACCCTAACACCCTGGATACATTAGAACTCTCCTAAAGTAAATTCTTAGTTCATCCTATGTAGCTCCCATTCTTAAATTTACCCAGCAATATCTTTATGTAACTTAATCTAATCTACCTCTATTATTACTATTATTATTATTATTATTATTATTATTATTATTATTATTAGCACCGCGTCTTACTACCCATTCGGGTTATACGCACTTACGCTAATGTGTAATGGTAGGGTGATTGTGAGATGAAATGAAGGACCTACAGTTTAGCGTAGAATCCGAACCACGGTAGAGGCCTGGCATTCCCCACATTTTTACCTCTATTAATTTAGAAAACAATTACATGTTTTCGGTTACTAAATATATGAAATAGTAGGTATAGTGTACAGTATTACCAAGGCAAAGTCGGTTGTTGAGCTCAGGTCAAAAATGGTGTATGTCAACTTAATTGCTTATTAGGGACAGATCACTCGTTCTATGGTTGTTATTCAAATCCACTGTTCTATACCTTTTTATAAAGATCTCAAGCACTCTCTTAGGACATCTAGAACCTTGTCATAGTTACAATTGTACGTTCTCTAAATAACACAGTAGATAGTTTAATTTAAAAACATATTTGTCAAGAAAAAACATGTCATATTTCCTACTAGCAGAACTACTGTCCAAGATTCATAGGAAGGTTCTTAGCTGACAGCCAAATAAGTATCCATACGTCAAGCCATGCGATTTGCTGCTGTTACTTTTGATATATACTATCAATACATATAAACTAACAATAATAATATAGTAAAATGTTATCAATGCTTGTATTTTCTAAAAGGTCCTTCCTATTAAAATGAGACCTTACCTGTCATTTCCCAGCTGGCTTCAACTAAAAGAGGTATTTATAAAAATTGTTTGTATCAATACAGCATTACAGCTTCTCTCCCTCCAAACAGTTTGTATCAATACAGCATTACAGCTTCTCTCCCTCCAAACAGTTTGTATTAATACAGCATTATAGCTTCTCTCCCTCAAAACAGTTTGTATCAATACAGCATTACAGCGTCTCTCCCTCCAAACAATTTGTATCAATACAGCATTACAGCTTCTTTCCCTCAAAACAGTTTGTCTCAATACAGCATTACAGCACCTCTCCCTCCAAACAGTTTGTATCAATACAGCATTACAGCTTCTCTCCCTCCAAACAGTTTGTATCAATACAGAATTACAGCTTCTCTCCCTCCAAACAGTTTGTATTAATACAGCATTATAGCTTCTCTCCCTCAAAACAGTTTGTATCAATACAGCATTACAGCTTCTCTCCCTCCAAACAGTTTGTATCAATACAGAATTACAGCTTCTCTCCCTCCAAACAGTTTGTATCAATACAGCATTACAGCTTCTCTCCCTCCAAACAGTTTGTATCAATACAGCATTACAGCGTCTCTCCCTCCAAACAGTTTGTATCAATACAGCATTATAGCTTCTCTCCCTCAAAACAGTTTGTATCAATACAGCATTACAGCTTCTCTCCCTCCAAACAGTTTGTATCAATACAGAATTACAGTTTCTCTTCCTCCAAACAGTTTGTATCAATACAGCATTACAGCTTCTCTCCCTCCAAACAGTTTGTATTAATACAGCATTATAGCTTCTCTCCCTCAAAACAGTTTGTATCAATACAGCATTACAGCTTCTATCTCTCCAAACAGTTTGTATCAATACAGCATTACAGCGTCTCTCCCTCCAAACAGTTTGTATCAATACAGCATTACAGCGTCTCTCCCTCCAAACAATTTGTATCAATACAGCATTACAGCTTCTTTCCCTCAAAACAGTTTGTCTCAATACAGCATTACAGCACCTCTCCCTCCAAACAGTTTGTATCAATACAGCATTACAGCTTCTCTCCCTCCAAACAGTTTGTATTAATACAGCATTATAGCTTCTCTCCCTCAAAACAGTTTGTATCAATACAGCATTACAGCTTCTATCTCTCCAAACAGTTTGTATCAATACAGCATTACAGCTTCTCTCCCTCCAAACAGTTTGTATCAATACAGCATTACAGCTTCTCTCCCTCCAAACAGTTTGTATCAATACAGAATTACAGCTTCTCTCCCTCCAAACAGTTTGTATTAATACAGCATTATAGCTTCTCTCCCTCAAAACAGTTTGTATCAATACAGCATTACAGCTTCTATCCCTCCAAACAGTTTGTATCAATACAGCATTACAGCTTCTCTCCCTCCAAACAGTTTGTATCAATACAGCATTACAGCGTCTCTCCCTCCAAACAATTTGTATCAATACAGCATTACAGCTTCTTTCCCTCAAAACAGTTTGTCTCAATACAGCATTACAGCACCTCTCCCTCCAAACAGTTTGTATCAATACAGCATTACAGCTTCTCTCCCTCCAAACAGTTTGTATCAATACAGCATTACAGCGTCTCTCCCTCCAAACAATTTGTATCAATACAGCATTACAGCTTCTTTCCCTCAAAACAGTTTGTCTCAATACAGCATTACAGCACCTCTCCCTCCAAACAGTTTGTATCAATACAGCATTACAGCTTCTCTCCCTACAAACAGTTTGTATCAATACAGCATTATAGCTTCTCTCCCTCCAAACAATTTGTATCAATACAGCATTACAGCTTCTCCCACTCCAAACATAAGTTTTCTGGATCCACGGAATAGTATTTGATCATTTAATGTGTTCACATTTTTTAATTCATTCGGCTTTGAATCAAGAATTGAAATAAATCAACTCTTTGCTTGCAAATGTTTAATTTCGTTGTTTTGGTCAAATATTTGTTTTTGTTTCCTGTGTTTTTAAATAAACATCAAAATGAATGTATATTTTTATAACCTTTGACTTTTTTCTATGAAACCTCTTGAGAGTAATATTCGTATTGTCGACTGCATGGTTTTGACAGGAATCAGCCGACATGCTCCAAAGGACAGATATTAATTGAAATCTACATCCGTTACAGCGTTCATCTGTAACGAGTTCAACTTCCGTTGTTGTATGGTGCTTAGAAAGTGCGCGTGGGATGAAGTTTGACTGCCGGAGACTTCCTTTCAATACGTTCACAAATTGTTTACTTTAAAAATGTAAGTCGAACCAAGAGTGACAAAATACAATTAACCTTAACATAGGACAGCAATACTTAATACCTTCACACGCAAGTTTCAGGATCCCAAGCCTGCATTGATGGACACGTGAACTAAGGTGTCTCCCTTGTCTGGTCTGGTAGGTCATGGTTCAAATCCATTCCGGGTGTACTCGGGGTGTTATTTGACACATTAAGAAGGAAATAAAGATACAAGCCACCCTTGTATTATAACCCGTTCGGGTTATACGCACTTATGCTAATGTGTAATGGAAGGGTGATTGTGACATGAAATGAAGGACCTACAGTTTAAAGTGGAATCCGAACCACGGTGGCAGCCTGGCATTCCCCACATTCACAAGATGTCTTGTCAGAGGTGAAGGAAGGGTTTGGAAATCAGATAAATCTGTGCCGTGACCGAGGATTGAACCCTGGCCGCCAGCACAAAAGTCTGACACCTTACCCCTAGACCACCAGGTCACTGACTCCATTTGTTGTACACGTCTGATAGAGAAGTTGACGTGTACACATCACAGTTTTAGCGAGAACAGAGAAGCTCCAACATTTACGAGGAAGGTGAGTGAGAAACAATTTAAATTTAAAAAATAAAAGTGCCTTATTATACCAGCACGGGGTTCGATCCCCGAAGTCCTCGTTATTGACAACCCAGACACCTTTGTCCACGTGTCGTCTGGTTCAAGTCCCACTCTCTCCCGCTGATCTGGTACCAACCACCCGACGAGGCACCATTTGCTCTGACAAGACCTCGTCCCACGCTATTTGAGAGTCAAATAGGGCCCAGCACAGCGCGACATGTAAACCTCCATAGACGTATGACTGAGGGGCTCGGGGATGGGGGCGGAGCTACTATAGATAGTTTCCTTGACGTGACTGGTGAGTGTGAACAAGTGATACAGCTCCCACCTGCCAAATAATGCTCCCACCTCACCTGATATCTCTCCCCCGTAGCGCACAACAGCCGCCTCCCTGCGTAACATCTTGAATCCAAGCCGAAAGTCGAAGTTGTATCCGGTCTGGTCCCTGTTGAGCCTGTTGAGCCTCATGTTGAGCGTGATGGAGCGTGTCTCACTGTAGTAAAGGGCGGAGCCCCAGGAGGTTCCGCACCATGACCCCCCGACTAGAGGACGGTCCATCTCTATAATCTGGAGCCAACCGTCCGGACATCCATCCACCGTGAAAGAGACGAACCGTCCGAGAGTGAAGCTGTCGAACGTGAGCTGAGGACAAGAGAGAGATTACAACTCGTGAGCTGCACACAAGAGAGAGATAACAACTCGTGAGCTGCACACAAGAGAGAGATAACAAATAGTGAGCTGCGGACAAGAGAGTAGGCCAACTCAACGGGCCAGGCTCAAATCTAGACCTTCACATCACAAGAAACGATCATTGTTCCCTGTTTAGATCTTGACGCATGCGCGTATAGGTTCTCGAACTGTCAGGCTTAGCTAAAAGTGGAGAGAGGGGAGTTATTGAAAATGACAATGAATATTCTTGGAGGGGGACGGGGAGGGGCCATTGATTACTGACGATGGTGTGTTTTGGGGATGAGGGAAGGGGGGTGGCGAGTTCAACTGAAAGTTTACACACCGTGTTGAGGCCCCCGATGGAAGGATTTGTGGTCACACATGAACAGTTTTCTCTCTAGAGAGTGAGTTGTGTGTACAGTGATGCTCAAGAGTGTGTCCCCTGTTTGGTTACTACAATGCACGCCACATACGTTCTCGCTCCTCTCTACGAACTATAACTTATAACTCGTAACACATGGGAAACGAAATAATCGTCATTGTTATATCATTGGTTCTTGCATTTTCAACTCCCCCCCAGTGACGCGGGAACGGAGGGATTGGGGTAAATTTTACCCCCTCCCCCCCAAAAAAAATTGAGAAAGATAAAAAGTATAATTTTACCTCCCCCCCCCCTACCCCCAAAATAATATAGTAACACTTTTAGATAGTGTAACTGATATTGGTGAGGCAAGATACAAAGTTCACACTAAGGTAAGATAAGAAAACTAAAATATGCTTGGAGCACACACTGAAGAAATTTGGATAACTCTAATAGTGATACCAGCTACATCAGCTATTTATTACGTTAGGGATTTAATAACCTCGCGTTGGGCACCAATAATTACGATCTTTAATTAATTGTGAGATAAATGGTATTCATAGCCACGTGATCGAGCGCCAATTATTACGATATGGAATTATTATACCCTGCGATTGTTTGAGGCGCCGGTTACAGTGATACCGTTTAATTACCTGGTAACTGACCCGTGATCGAGCACTAATTAGAGCGGTACGGTATTATGATCTGATTTTTCGTAAATTTTATTTTTAACTAAATTAATAAGACTTGTAATGTTGCACACGATTTATTGAGATGATTCCATCTTTGGCACTAAAGACATAATTTTAGGTGATACAGCTTAGTTGAACCACAGATTAATCCTCTGTGACATTACACGTTCCGTGTTTTGTGAAATGCGTGCTGTATATTATTATTATTATTATTATTATTATTATTAGCACCGTGTCTTACTACCCGTTCGGGTTATACATTCTTACGCTAATGTGCAATGGTAGGGTGATTATGAGATGAAATGAAGGACCTACAGTTTAACGTGGAATCCGAACCACGGTGGAGGCCTGGCATTCCCCACATTCACAAGATAACTTGTCAGAGGTGAAGGAAGGGTTTGGAAATCAGATAAATCTGTGCCGGGACCGAGGATTGAACCCCGGCCGCCAGCATAGAAGTCTGACACCTTACCCCTAGACCACCAGGTCACCGTGCGTGCTGTGTAGATCTATGTGACTACTCTCTATGTATTCATAGGCACAAGCGGCTTTTATATGACCTACCCCTAACCTCTTAGACCCCCTTGTGACCAGTGTCAAAACAAATAATCGAAAGAGTCCTGGCGACAGGTGTTGTGAAGGCTAGTTTCCTATTGGGTGGAGGGAGTTAGCGTCACTTGCTTTTTTGGTAAACTATGAAGTTGATTTTTGAAAGGAAAAAAACATATGTGTTATTGATGCAATCCTTTGACATTATTTCTGAAAAGTGCGTGATTCTCCATGGATGAAGTATTGAAAGGATATTTTGCTTACAATGCTTTAAAGAAAAATGCACTTCATCCATGACTTTTTTATTATAAGAGAGGAGTCCAAATCAGTATCATTACATACTGCAGAAATAAGTGTTTCAATACATGTACGAAAAAAAACAGTATCTTTGCTCCACGATAAGGCAACTTAGACTAACTCACCTGTATGCTGAATGCATACCCTGAGAGGCTCAACAAACTTGAAAATTAAAAACTAGTTAGTGATTTTATAGCTAGCAGCGAATATATGGTAAATGTGTAGGAAACCTATTTTAATTTTCAATGTTACATCATTTTTAAATTGAGCCACATCAGATATATTTTTTCTTAATTTGTTTTGTGTGTATTCATTCTAATGTTTGACACGACTAAAATAAATGAAAAAAAAAAGTACGATGGGACCGTTAAATACAGTTATACGTGATTTCACTTTACGCGTGTTCACTAAAACTCGAATCAAAATAAAACAAAAAATAATGCATGGTCAGCTTTAATTTTGCAGTCACCCTGTGTGTTGGTGGCGTGACCTTGTGCGCGCACATTCCAGGAAGGGAAATGATAATTAATGTACAGTTTTGTGTTAGATGGTGGTATTGATAACATTGGAGATGCAGGGGCAGAAGTTATATTGTCCTGTATAAAGGGAGTTTGGAAAAATATTTGGCTGGAAGTTTCTGATTCTCGTGGTTTTGAACCTTCCAATTCAAGACATGACATTATTGACAAAACAAGATGTTGGATTTAAGGACATATACCGGGCAGATGTGGATGAATTGCTTCAATCCCACTCAACAGAACTCACCAATAAATATTCTAGAGATGTAGACCGGCATAAAGGATGAAGAGGAAGAGCCCTATGTTGTTGAGCTTATAAAACAACTTTAACAAAACAAATGGCTGCATGGGTAGAAGTGCCAAAGTTTCCAGAGAGATTGAGTTCTTTGGCTTGCTACAAATAACTCTATAAAGAGAGGAAGAATGATGCCCGTCAGCTAAGTCTTGACCATTTCATCAAAAAAGTTGAAAATCTTCAGTCTAATGACCCATGATAGTAATAGCTGTCGGGAAAGAGCCTTCAAGAGAGCCTTCAAAAGTAGCTTACCGTCCCAGGGCCTTCAAGGGAGCAAGAGCTTACCATCCCAAGGCCGTCAAAAAATCTGGAGCTTACCATCCCAGGACCGTCAAGAGAGCAAGAGAGTGATAATCTAAGTTTTACAGATATAGATAATTTATCATGCGATTGAAGATTAAAATTAAGTGTACCTGTAGCATTATATCAATTAGATAAATTTACTAAAAATTGCATTTGTTTACAAATTTCAAAGGATTGACAATTTAAAAAATGTGTAGGCTACCTATAGTTTTGTACTAGTTGTATAAATTAATAAAAATTGCATTTATTTACAAGCTTTAGGTTTTTATTTACTTATTTTCTTTGGAGTAGTCCTTATCTTACTCATGTTAAAATTAATTCCCTTTACGCATTTTCGTGCTACGCGATTATTTATCAGAACCAATCACTCGCGTAGTGCGAGGGCAGCTGTATTACAATTTCTTGGTCTTTATAAATCTAAAAAATGTGATCCCCTATAAAAGTACATCATTATCCCCCCCTCCCCCAAATAAAAACGTTCCTGCACCACTGACTTCCCCAATTCCCTGTTTGAAAAAATAAATGTCTGCCTATTATTTGTAAAATATGGTTTTTATAACATATTCTTTCAAATAAAAGCTGTGTACATTTAACGGTACTACAACATTGCGATGGTAAGTTATTTAGTATCTCAAGGAGTTTCCGAGATATGATCATAATTTGCAATTTCCACTTAAATAAAGAACCCGCTAAGATTTCCCCGGCAAAATGAGATACGCTATTTTGTTTGATATGTTGAACAGTCCCAGTAACAAACAGACAGTTAAACAAAAAAAACACTTTTTGTGCGTTCACGGGGTCGTGAAACGTCGAGGTCCACCAAAATACCGAGTTAGATATTTTTGACGATCACAATACTCCCTTTCTCCAAGAGGTCATGAGAAAGTAAAATTATGAGATATTTTTCTGTATTATTTATCTCTGTTTATAGTAATATAAGTTTCTATCAGTACTATTAGTGTCGATGGATAAAGACCTTAGTCTCGTATTGTTTGGTACTTTGTCTGTACTTTGGGGATGTCGAGTTAAGAATCTCGTCTTTTTTATTTACAGAGGTGGTATTCTGAATGGGTTTCCCACTCTCCCTCCATGCGAATATGACCTCACTTCCCATAGTTAGTTTTAATTAGAGGCTAGCCAGGACAAGGGGTAAGAAACAGGGCCCCGGTTGAGATACTTTGGTTCAAACCCTGGACATTGTTTTAGTATCACGAGTACAAGGGCATGTTCAGGTTGAGGAGGAACACACACACGTAGTCTACAGCAGACCCGACACTAGTCAGTAGTCACACATTCAGCCACCGAGCGCTGTAGTTGACACATGAGTGTGGGGACTGTTATTGGTGTTTTCGTAGCTCGGCTGATAAGATTTCTGTTGTTAACTTTAAGACTCCGGACATTTCAAGATGTGTTCCTTATATTTAAACAAGTGACACATTTACAGTAAAATAATCTAAGGAGAATAATACCAGCTGGGATAGAAACCAAGCAAGATCCCTAGAGTCAGCTTACTTACACTAGCTGGATAGAAACAAGAAGATCCTACTAGAGTCACTTCTGATCACTTAACTTGGAGACAACAAATACATATTAAGCAACGGCCAGATGGCAGCGTAGGACGAATAAAAAATAAGTTAGAACAACATTGTGATGAGAGGTGGCCACACTGGAGAAACGAGTGGACCGATCTGTTGTCAGCTGAGAACCCTTATACTGAACAGTGAACTATTAAATAGATATTTCAGTAAAATGCGAAATAGAGTTTTCATACCAGGGGATGAAAGATTTTGACAGAGTTATAATTGGTCCGTATGGATTTGTTTAACCTTCGTCACGCGTATGACACATTCTTCCACTGTCGCCTAATACAATCACAAGCATGAAACGAGCTTCATCACGCAATTATTTGTACGTTTCCCTCCATCGATTTATTATCAACAAATCATAGAAACACTCATAAAGCATGTTCAAATCCCCACCAACCCTGTTCCTCCCCCCTTAGATCCTCCCTGTACACCACCCTGTTCCTTTGTTCCGATCACTCTTTCTCCAGATTCAAACAAGCAAGCTTGACACCTTGCTACGTCCTGTAAGTTCTTGCTACTGAAAGTATGTCAGTTAGAACATGTTCTAACCAATGCCTTCCTCACGCATTTGTAGAACCATTACAAAGTGCCAGCCCTGGTGCTCCTCTTCAGGAGGTTCATTTTAACGATGGAAATTCTTCCTAATAAGTTGGGGTGAGGAAAAAACGTATTTAAAAAACTATTAATAATTGAATGTCTCGAGGGCAGTGGTGTAAAACAAATGTTGTAAATCCTGGTCGCAAGGCAAACACGGTAGGGGGAGTTTTGAAGCTAGGCGAGTTTTGGAGTTAAATAATGATTAGTGAATGAAAACCACATTATTTATGATATCGTCTTACACCCTCCGGACTAGCTATGTAAACAATAATTGAGCGAGAGTTAGACAATGACTCAATGTAGCCACAGGTTAAATAGCACTGATTAAACCTTGAAATCTACTGCAGCCACATGTTAAATAAATATTGAAATATTATTGACTTATACTGTTGTTGCATTGATTTAAAACGGAGATTTGTTAGCGCTGCATCAAAACTTTTGAAATAAAATACATATTACTGTATAATATATAATATATTATGTTCTCCTCCTTAAAGTCAACCTCACCGTGAATTCGCTAATGGCGGGAAGGTGTTGGTTAGTTTAAGGGGGCCGTCTACATAAGTGCTGAGACATTTTAGAGGTTGTGAGGGTCACAGTGGAACATTCCGAAATAGTTGAGGATTGTTTTAGTGGTTTGGAAACTTCAGAACTGACATTACCACTAGAAATACAACCGTGTGAGAATATTTCCCTTTGAGTAGGTGGCATCCTTAAGGAAGGCAAAAATGAAGAAATTGTGACGACAGCTCCTGCTGAAGGGAAGTCACACTTTTTCCCCCTCACGATCTGTGCCTGTTATATTAATGATATAAGCAAGTGGTAGAAATCGATCCAATGTAAGGGTTGAGCTGTGAGAGGGTGGTTGGGGGATGACGGCCATGATGGTGGATGACAGCGGGGTGGGAGGAGGGAGTGTCTCTCTGATGTAATAACAAGACCCAGTCTATTCAGTAACATTGATACCCCTCCATCTCTTTTTCGCCACCGCTGCCCATGTTGTTGCAACAAGGGGATAAGTCACCGTCAACTGACAATTACTTGGAATGGGGGGATGGTCAGGGGTGGGGTTCAGGGGATTATGTTTCATATTCCACATCTAGGAGTTTTTAAATATACAGCTAAAATTACAAAATATTTAAAGTTAAAAAACTGCAAAAGATAAATTTAATTTCGGGGATAGGGAATAGTAAATTCCAATTTCTAATGTACACTTCGTTTACCTTGGAAGGTAGCAATCTGACCTTGCTTGGTTCCAATATGGTATAGACAGTCAAAGTAATAAAATAATAGTACAGTGCATAGCACACAATTAGACCCTCTTTACCTAAGAATGGAGATACTGTATTTACTTAGATCCTGTAAGATTTGTGAAACTAAATATTCAACTCTGGTTATAATGAACCTCTACGGACTCAGATATTTTGTTCACTATATCTGAAATTCACTAAAACAGTTTTTTTAAAAAAAATCTGAAAGTACCTAGTAGGTTAGTGACAAACAAAATAATAGTTCAAATACAATTGCTCTTTATTGAAATCTATTAATTAATCTTTTAAAAAAATCGGTTATATGCTTGTGTTTACTGTATAGTGTTTCGGTTAATATTTTTACCAGGTTATTCTTTAGAGTCTGTGCCTTATCCACACTTGATTCCACACTATCCATGCATTCAAAAAACTAAACTGAGTATAAAAATCTAATTTTTTTAGTTTTATGTATCCTCTCTAAGAAAGGGATTAGTGAAAACTATTACTAAATGGCCACAGATTGTCATTCACTGTTTTGTAACTCCTGTCCTATTAATATAACTCAGAAGACTGTCATTCAATGTCCTGTAACTACTGTCGTATTAATATAACTCAGAAGACTGTCATTCAATGTTCTGTAACTACTGTCGTATTAATATAACTCAGAAGACTGTCATTTAATGTTCTGTAACTCCTGTCGTATTAATATAACTCAGAAGACTGTCATTCAATGTTCTGTAACTCCTGTCGTATTAATATAACTCAGAAGACTATCTTCCACAGACCAGGGTCAGACTGGGCCCTTATAAAAGAACGCAGTCTTGGATTTTCGGAGAGCGTAAAATATTATGACGAACTCAAAAAAGCTTAAATTTTTATTGTAAAATAACTATGGTACTGCTGTTAGAACCCAATTTTATTCATTAATAATACATATTAGTGGTTATTATTGCCAGGACTTCCAAAATAAAAATATTTTTGTTTTCCCTATGTGGCTCAAGGCATTGTTGAATATTGTAATTTCATAGGTTATTTTTAATAAATATAGTATAAAGAAAAATTAATGGGTTCAGTGAATTTTATTTCACAAAACATATAGCATTTAAGGAACAAATTGTAAAAGAAAGATATTATACTATATCCATGGCAGGGATTCTTGAACTATTCAAATCTTCACCCTAAAATGCAAGTGTTCTATCTCCAAAATGGTTAAATTTGAGATATTTGGTGTTTATGTTTATTTAGAATGCATGATTCACCTGTGGTGAAATTGAGACTTCTATTTAATTACTTAAGAAGATACAAACTCGAGTTGTCATCAAGTAACATTGGTTTTATACACAAGGTCAAACTTCAAAGCTCTTTTACTCAAAAATGAAAAATTAAACATATAATACTTCCATTCTCGGTGACGAAATACAGCCTGTCTCAACAACATCCATCCTGCGCAAACTGGGTTAGTCTCGGATAAAAGGAAGTGTAGACATCACACCTCCAATCACCTCAAATAAACCTGACTTGTATCAGCGCTGAATGCAAGTCTCTTCAAAGCAACACACCTTTACATTCCAAAATAGATTTTCATTTTCACACCAAGTTTCCAAAATTTTAAAATTATTAACTGAATTTAACTTTACATATTCAAATTATAGTAAGGGAAGGGAGCTGTTATAAATCCAAATTTATAACATAATAATACGTATGATAATCATATAATATTATTATTCAAAATAAGTTCATTGGAGAAATTAGAAATTGAAAGAGAGAGAGAGAGAGACCGTTGTGATCAAAACTTATCCCAGGGAGAAGAATGTGTTACGATCTCAGTAGGGTTTTGTGGGTACTAGCTTGAGGCCGTGCGAAAACTTAGTAATCTAACAATCATTCTTGTTGTCTGATAACTTACATTTTCTTAATTCTAACCTCGGTAACGAAAACTTATGCAGTAGCCAAAAAATTACACATGCATGAAATCAACACCAAACGCTATCACTCAAGGAGCGAACACAACTAAACAGCTGATTTCCACCGCTCCAATTGTAGCCACGTGATACGGCCACACCGATCATGGAGAAGCTGTCGCCGAGCGCCAATCACCGCTTGTTGCTGAACATCCCCCAACCCCTAAATCTGTACTCACTCAAATTTAATTTCGCCATGTCTTTATTAATTATATTAATTAAATATTATTTTGAATTTAAATTTCTTATTTTCATAATTGCAATCCCCCCCCAAGAAGGAGGTGGCGTCTGGGCTGAGGGCACCAGGAAATGAGTGCAGTGACTGTTTAAGCTCAGCTCCCCTTTCCCCTTCACGTTCCGTACTTTCAGTCAAGCTTTGTGTTAACTAAACAAGAATTAGGTAGACTTGGTGTCACGTTTAAACAACCAAAGAGTTACGTTTATAAAGAATTATGTTGCTAGAATGACATTTATGATTGAAAGTTTCCATGTTTCTGTTCATTACAAACGAATTTTTTTAACACACATTGAAATGTATGTGGGTTAGGACCAATGAATTAGGTTTACTACAACCGAGTTCACTAAAA